>BSBM01000006.1:7562500-7950000 GCA_027924585.1 Larix kaempferi | reverse complement strand
GTCGAGTTACTGATTTAGGATATTGTGGAGGTTTCTAGTGAAGAGAAGTTGAGAGCATTTCTGGGAGTCCTGTCTCCCTAAACGATGAGTATCGAAAGGATTATTTGTGCCATCTGGTCGGGTATGTTTTCATCTTTAGTGTTTGAATCCTTAAAACACTTACACCCAACTCATTGCTTTAATTATGCACTACTCCCCACCACCTCCGAGCTCGATGAGAGCTTGGGGAGAGCCGTTCTTGTTTAGGAGGATGGTTATCTTCGAAACTGCCATTGCACACATCTTATGAGAGAATTGCCACTTGTCACCATATAGAGAGTTGCTTAGTCTCTTAAGAGGAGAGGCGTGAGATCATAGTTTTATTTATACTCAATCTTATATATAGTTGATAGTAGGGATTATAAAATAGACTTATGCTGTCAGTGTTTGAATTTAAAGATAAGTCTTGAAAAAGCTCTTGGTGAGAAAATCTTTAAGCTTTTAAAAGCAACATTGGTGTTGTAATTGTAAACCTTATTTTTTTTTTAATAAAAGATTTAAGCCTCTCTTTGTGGACATAGCCCAAGTTGCGGGTGAACCATGGTAAAACGGTGTCCATGTCTTATGTTCTTGTGTGTAATTTTCGCATTTAACTAATGTGTTCTTAAGTGTACCTAATGCATTTAAGTTAAGTATTAATTGTAATGGCTTTGATGAGATATATAATTATGATCACTTGACTTGTTCTTACGAGCGGGTAAGAATTTGTTGGTTATTTTCTTTTATGAATATTGTTCATGTGTATAACATGTAATTTTATTCATAGATGGCATACCTCGTGGAATGTTATTTGATAAGGTATGATTTATTGATAGTTCATAAAGTAATCAATGTTTTGTTATTACCAATGGTTATGGTCAATATATAAGGTTAAAGGAAAGATTTTATGAAATTAAGAAAGATTAAATTATCATCTGTTTGATTAAATGATGGCTTGACATGTATGTCAAGATAAAACCTTTGCTACACATAAAGGATAGAGAGTTGTATATATATTTGAATATATTTATGTTATTATTTGATGAGCACTAATTGAAGAAATTCAAAGACATTTTTTGGCGTTATTTCGAATTACAATTGTGTGGCTAAGGTAGTGGACTCATCCATCTACTTGAAGGCATTTCATTATGTTCAATAAGGGAAGTAAATGTTATTAAGAGTAAGGGTAGTAGATTTAATTAGGTATGATCATTATCAAATGTAATAAATGAAATTAGTGTATTACCTATCCTTTTGTTAAATGTTCATGGCAAAAAGTTTTCAAAATTTCACTTTTTATCAATCCTAAAAATTGGGTATGTGACAAATGGTATCAGAGCTTTAGGTTACAATACTCGGGCCTATTGGGCTCAACATGAGATAAATAATTATGAATGCTAATAAAGATGTTCTTGTTTTGTTTTAAATGCATGGAATGGATTGGACGAGGGAGGATTGTTAATGGAGTTAAGCTTCAATCTCTCCAATTGAGTAAAGATAAGTATTTCTCGTCTTTGTTTTCCTTACAAAAATTGTGAGCCAGGTATGGTTTTTAGTTATCTTGAATTGTCCCTTGCTAGATACAAGACATAGATGCTCACATTATTACATGGCATTGTTAAGGAAATTAATATTTTGATCTTAGTATATATGCAAAGGGATATGAGATTTACATAAGATAGAAAGTATTTATACTTAGTTAATTTTAATTATTTCTGCAAGTATGTGAGTAATGTATCTTGATCTGGAATCTATGATAGTGAATGCATGTTATCATGAAAGATCAAATTAATTGATGTATGTACAATTGTTACAATGTCAGATAGTTTGGATAAGATATGCAGGAAAAATACATGGAAAGATTTGAAAGATACAGTAGGGTGTAGTTTATTGCATATGAAAGACAAATCGAAATAGATGATTTTTGTACATGAAGAGAAAGAAAACAATAAAAACGAGGACAAGAAATATTAGGTTCATTACATATAGTGAAAGCACTTGAACATCTTCAAATAAAGCTACATGTTATTTGTTAATGCAAAGTTGATACGGCGGTTTCAGGGAATGCTACCTCACAAAATATTGCTTCGTAGACAATATAGAATACGAATGAAGTTATAGGCGTTTCCTTGAAATAAAAAGTGGATTTTCAAGTTTCAAGTTTGAATGTACGTCATTTTGCCTAAAGTTTTGGTAGTGTGCTTATTTCTCATTTGGATCCAATAGTATGGGATTATTACTCTTAAGCAATTAATAGTCAGATGAAATTGACATACTCTAGTTCATGGGATTACAAGTTATGTTCAGAGAGATGAGCAGCCTCATTGATAAGATGACTCGTGCATTTAAATGATTGTTTTGTATTATTAAATAGTTAAGATTGTATTATGGTATCTCATTATAGAAGTACAAAGATTCTTAATAGAACTTTTTAAGATAAACCTAAAGGTGCATTACTGTACAGGAATTGCAAGTATTAATTTCTAAGAGTTTAAATGATCTTGTTTTTTAATACCTTATTTCTTCTTAGATAGACCCATGGTAGGGTTGTTGAACCTTCCAAATAAAGGTTGATGTGTATTAAGAAGAGAGATTTTGATTATAGGAATCTTAAATCCTTTTATGATTAAGTTTGAATCCTTGTATTTTTTGAAAGAATATGGAAAGGTTAAAGATAAAAGAGTCTTTAGGTAATGAATCATAGATGGAAATAAATATATATGCTATTGACATATTTGGTTGTAAGCAGATTCGACTGCAGATCCACCATAAGAATAAGGAAGAGTTTATATTCATACATCACCGGGTGCAATGAAAAGAATGCGCGAGTTATTGAAAGAACATGTGTGTAATGTTATGGGACTAATATGTTCGATTGTTGAGCAATTGAAGCAAAGAAATTCTTTCTTTTATACTAACATTTCAGGAAGAAATCTTAAACAACAACTGACGTCAAGATCAAAGAAGAATGTTGATTATAACACTTATATAGAAGAGCTGAGCTATAGCACTCAAGAGTAAGTGATGATTTACCTTACATTTTATTTGGATTACAGAGTTTTATGAATCACAATTGGTGATAAAAACTCATGATTTGATGATGTGTAATCATCAAAATGCATAGAATGTGATAAGCAAATACGGTTGTTGTTATGATGCGTGTGGCATACAAGATGATTGTTATTTCGTAAATTTCTAGACTCAGACAAGGAGGTTTAAAATATGTACTCATACATAGCAGGAAGGAGGTTCCTACATTCATTTTCTAGCCGTTGCAGGAGGCAACTTCCATACAAATTTATATGTGGTCATGTTCACCAAGGAAGTGGAACAAAGCGGGTGGCTCGTTGAATGCATACTGACCCATAAGACCTAGGAAATATTTATATCCATCGAATTGAGCAGGTCACTCATTATGTTTTCTTCATTGTGGCAATATCTAAACCAGAAAGGGGAGTAATTCCTAAGAGATTCGATGAGGGGAATGGCAATGAAGTGAAAGGTAGAGGTAGTATGATAACTTAATTAGTTCAGCCACATTGTTGAGTTCAATATTGCTAAAGGCAGGAGTATTACTATTGAGTACAATAGGTAATTACTACTGAGTTGCAGAAGTCATACTACTGTTACAGAAAATATCACTGTTGAATTTGCTGAGAATGTCACTAACTGCAAGTCTTATTTGCAGGTTTTATTTCTAATTTTTAAACTCGAGGACAAGTTGTGTGTGCAGCAAAGGATTGCTCAAGTTCCAAACTCAGGAGAGAGTTTGATGATCAACAAAAGTGTTGTTGAAACATTGTGTTATGATATAACCAATATTGAACGAATTGTATTATAGACTAATGAATGTGTTATGTGTAAATGTTATGAATGCTAGAGTAATCAAGTATGCCCTCAAGGATGAGGAGGAAATGATGAATGATTTACATTACTGTTTTGAAATTTTGTATACTTCTGTATACTAGAAAATGTTTGAAGATCTGGTATGATCTGTACAGATGTACAAGTTGTGAAAGAAGTACAAACCACGAGGACGTGTGAAAGTCGTATGAGTTCAAATACCCAGGAAAAGGGGGAAATGACAAGTGAGCTAAAGAATGATGACCCATAAGGGTAGACGAATTGATGAAAAGTGTGAACACCGAGGACGGTGTTATTCTTAAGGGGAGGAGTATGTAACATCCCCCATTTTTAGCCTTAGTAAATATTAAAAATGTATAATGTAACTCTGTTTATGGTCCTGGTGGGGAGTTCAAGGCCAAGGCCCCACCAGTGGACCTTGAAAATTATTGTTTTGATTTACCCTTAAGAGGTAAAATTGAAGACTGGCACAACTTAGTGATAGGCAAGTAAAGTCACTAAGGAAGAAGGTGTGGTAACTAAAGCATGAGTAGATGAAGGGTATCATCTTAGTATCACAAGTATTTACTTGATAACCTTAATATATTTATATTATCGTCCTAAGTAGACGATCGACGATAGTGATTATTTAGTTACACAAATATTATTCTAGTTCCTATTTACCTTTTAGCACGAAAAGGTTAACTATTATCTGTATGGAATATATTAATGATATCCTATGAGAAGATGTTAGAGAAGGCTAAAAGAAGCTTAACATATTGAATAATGAGGGTGGGTCATTCTACTGTCACAAGCACTAGAGAAAAAGGTAAATCTACTTAAACCAATGCATTAGATGATAAGACCATCACCTAAGTTCTGGATAACGGATAATCACCGCTTGCAAGTTGAACTTTATACAACTTACCTTTTTTAGAATGAAGCTATATTTATGAGAGTAAAAAAACTAGGTGTTAACGCTAGATATCACGTAACCTAGACTTCGACAAGGGTGCCAAAAAAGTATCCTTACTAACCCTAATTAAGGAGAAGCTAAGTTCTCTTTTATATATATATAAAGATGCATATAGAAATTATGCAAGTAGATCGTTATTGAAGTTAATCATGTGGATGTTATACTCAATTAAATTATTTATGTCCTTGGTTATACTATGAGATATTTGATCATAAATTATTGGTAGATTCGAAATATACACATATGTATCTACATACCACACTTTATAAAAAGGAAAGTAGTCTCTCTAAGTAATAGAATATATTTATATAAAATAAAGGAGTCGTGGTAGTTAAGGAGGATTAGGTATTTATGGTGGCATATTACAAATAATTGTGATAATTTAGGGACAATCATACATATATGGGAAAAACTTACAATTCGATTGGGCTAACAAGTAAAATAGGAATATTGTTTCATAAACGAAATCGAGGGTCTAGATATTTATTTCTTAAATGAAAGCCAAGTTTTCAAGGTTACATATTACATGTATATGGTTAGAACATATGAAAATATACTAGTACGAGAATAAACTAATTTTTTTTTATGGTGTGTTACACCTAAAATCTTCCCATCATGAGATTCAGTGTATACACCCCTGGAGTTACCTTGATTGAGTGATTGACCTGGAAGGATTTGTACCCATTTGTACTAGGTTTTGAGAGGTCGTCGCAGGTTGCACTCATGTAGCATGCGATGTCGCACCTTGATCCATTACAGGGTGTGATGATGTCAATTAAATGGCAACAATAGCTTCTTCGAGCTCCTTCTCGAATCTTGCTGACTTGGGACCCTATCCCTGACCTCTTGTGAGAGTTGGCACTCGATTCCTAACACCTTGGAAGGATCCCTTAAGCCTCTCCTATCATATCTCAACCTATCCTATCCATACCCTATCCACTTAGTCCTACTTAAATGAAGCTCACTCCCATTCTAAAGGAGGAAGTCTATGGTACTCTTATGTTGGTGGAATCAAGCCCAATAGATCTAACACTCTATCTTGGGGAACATCTACATCTCTCTAGGAGCTTTGGCATGGATTGTCGGAAGGAGCTTGTAGTGTTAAGGTTATGGTTGTAATCCTCTTTTCTATTGTAATCCTCACTCTTCAATATAGTTAACATAATTGCTTTCCATAAATGTTGTCTCCTTGATGATGTTTAGAGCTTTCCTCCTTAACTGTTAGCTTAGATCTATCATATGAGATGTATGTTTTCACTTCTCATGGTCTGTCACATGTTAAAAAGGGTTTAGCTACTTGCAATATGGCAATGCTGGAGCATTAGATCAACGAAGGAGAAAGAGATCTACAAATCTAAGGTAAATGATCTGCTCTTACATTTGTATTTCTATATGATTTAGGAAAGTATTTTATGTTCTGTCTTATTTGTTCTAGACTTGCATTAAGCTAGGGAGATCAGGTCTTGAGTCTGCTCTCAGAAGATTGTCTGGGAAACAAATCTGGCGACCATACTGGGGAAGTATCTTGTTGTGTAGTTGTCAATTTGAGATTCATTTTCAGTTGATTGCTTGACATAAGCCTTTTATTTGTCATTTGCTTCTTGAGTTGATTTCACTATTAGATATTCATCTTGAAGACTCTGATCTGCTTCCTATGAGTTTGTACTACTCATTTTCAAACCATTTCATTGTTCATTGCTTGGAGATTTGATTCATTTTTGAACTTAGATCTCCCCTGTCGCACCTGGTTAGTGAAAACAGAGCGACACTGTGTCTCTATTCCTTGTCTGTTAGCCACTCGTCGCAGTCCTTTCACTGGTATACTGCAAGACAGTCGCACTCCCTGCATTGGTGAACTACGACGTCGCACTATGTAGAAGCACAAAGTGCACCGATTTGTCGAATTTGGTATGCAGGCATCCCATCTCCATTTCTTATTCTAAGCTTTGGTTTGCTGTGCAAACTCCCTCTGTACTGTCAGATCCAGTCAGAGACCCCATTTCTGATTTGTGTGTTGAAAGTGTTTGGTATTTTGTGTGGATTTGTATTGGGTCCCATTTTAACAAGTTTCAGTTCGGTAGTGGTGGATACTTTGGTTCCCCCACCTTTATCCACTTGACCTTGTTATCCCTCCTCTCCTCACCTGATATGATCCCAAACTCCTTTCTTGCACTTGTTATTCAACATTGTTTGCATTTGGTTTGCTTGTGTTGGATTTTTCGGTCTTTTGAGATTTGGATTCATGTTTGGACCTTTGAGTCAAAACTAGTGTTTTGCTTGCATTTTTAAGCAAAATGGGTTCTATTTATAAAAAAAAAATCCCCCCTCATGGCTGGGGGGGGCCATGAGTCGTGCATCCTACAGTCGTTTTGACCCATATTAAAGTTTTGAGATCATTTTTGGTTTGGTGTGATTGGTTTGTTTTAAAGACTTGAAAAGTGTGGGATATCCATGTCTTTTTGAGCCTCTCTTTCTTGGGTTGTGCATCTTATTCCCTTTACATCCTATCTAATGATTGTTTGGAAAGATTGATTCTTTGTCTCCACTTTAGTTCAAAAAGAAGCTTGATTTTGTCACTCTTTTGCTATATTCATGAAATTGGAAAACATAAGTGTTCTTCTTGCTTTAATTTGATCATTTGAAATTATTGGTCTCACACTCATAAGAAGAAGAAAGATTTGTTTCGGATTTGTGTGCATTTTAGTTAGATAATATTGTTAAGTGCTTATCTTTGTCTTGCATTTGATTGGAAACGTTTATGGAATCCTTCTTTCCGTAGCTTAGATGTGTCATTTTCAAGTGTAAAAAGATAGGAAATGAGTTATAATTATTGCATTTGGTAGATTTTGAGCCTTTCTTGAGTGCCTTTGAGTTGTTTGGGTGCTTGCCATTTTTCTTTGGGAATTTCTGAATGATTAGAGTGTTGTAGATATTCTCTCACTTTTTGTATATAGATATGAAAAGCGTTTAGCTACCAAATTCCATTTTTGATACATGCATGTGAAAATTGAAAGTGCTTCATTATTTTGTCTTATACATTGTTAAGATTAGTTGCATCTTTCATTTTCTTTGCGCTTTTTAGCCGATTATTGCTGAAAGTTAGAGTTATTGCACTCTACGAAGGAATTCTCCTTTTCGCTACTACTTAAGTACTTTTGGTTTGAAAAAAAGAAAAATCTCTCCTTACCTTAAGTAGTTTTCATTGAAAGGGAAAGGAAAATGTGCGTTATCATGTAGTTGAGGATTGCATTTTGTTTACATTTATGTACTCACCTCATGCATGCACCTAACCGTACAAGATAAAATTAACGCTAGCTTAGGTTAAAATCATTTAGTAATTGTGTGTAAGTTAGAGACGTGTTCCAGCGTCTTTAAGCATGGCAGCTGTCTTTATTTGCCAGCACTATATTCTGGGGGTATTGTAGTATTCCACGTACTTATTGGTATATCGAGCTCCTTCATGTACCCACCAAGTCACCTTGAGTACTTGGCATATATCGAAGGGTGTTTCACGTACTCGGTAGTATATCGGAAGGTCTCTCACTGAATGGTTGTGCATTAGACAGCACCACTACGGATTTGAGCTCCCACGTACCTTGCGTATATCGAGAGACACCCTTAGGATTCCTGAAACTAGCTGAGTTAAATTTTTTTCCATCTTGGCAGAGCAATACACCGAGAACAACACTCGGGGAGCTATTACACACGTACCGTCCAAGTAATCGAGTATGCAGGAAAGGGTACAATCACAATCCTCCTTGTCGTGTCATATTGCTGGACCCTATGATATATCGCGAGTTGCAAAGCCTTGACAATCCCATGAGGTTCCAGACTCTGAATCCACTCCTATTCACACAGTTTGCTTGTGGCTTTTAGACTTGAGTAGTTTTTTATTTGTGTGGTACTTTAGAGACTCTTAGGAAGTTTAGATATGGAAGATTCTTTCGGGACTACCAACCAAGAGGCCCCTTTCCAAGGTATGCCATTTGTTATTCCCCCTTGTGGAACTATTGGTCCTCCCTTTATGGCTACATTGAGTCTTCCTGAATTGACGATAGGATTACCAGTATGGTTATTCTCCAATCCAGTTACACCAAGTGCACCAATTGTGTCAAACCTAGGTCCTTCACCACATGAGCATCAATCTCATGGTGACCCTTCTCCTTCTCCGTTGAAAGTTGAATCGGCTTCTGTCTCTTCCTTTTCTCCTACTAAAAAATCTAGTGTTAGTAATCAGGCGGAAAAGAAGGAGAAGAATAAAAGGAAGGTTAAGAAGAAGAAGGATAAGAAAGAGACCAAGTGTCAACCATCTGCCTCTGATGACACTCATTCTATGAGAACACGTCATAAGCCCATGTTCACTTGTAAACTTTGCAAGGGTGATCACCTTCTCAAAAATTGTCCCGGTCTTTCCCGTGTGTCAGAAGTGTGGTCTGAAAACCCCAAACCGCTTGTATCGTCAACCTCTGACCATCATGTTGATGACTCTCCCTTGACCAGTGACCCATTGGTGAAGGGTTGGAAGGGTAAAGTCCTATATCCCTATTTGATATGCAAGGGTATGCATCATACTTTCCTTTGTCAAAGCATGGATGAAGCTTCACGGTGGTTGGAAGATATTACTAGTTCTCAACAGGTGCTTCCAACAAGCGATAGTAAGTCGTCCCTCGACCCCCCACTGGTTGACCAAGTGATCAATTCAGTTTCATCTGTAATTAATCCCACTCTTCCTTCCGAGAGTGAAGCGATCGAGTCGATGTCATCTCCACTCGATCCTGCTCTTTCATTGGAGAAAGTCCAGATTGGAGCAGTCACCATGACACAATCTTCGTCTCATTCTTATGTTCCAAGCGAGAGTGAATTGGAAACCGTTGATGTTTTCCTAGTCAGTTCAGAATGTCCTAGGCAAGGGGAGACCTTGTCCATTCCTATAGGACCCCCCCAAGTACTGAGGTCATTTCCTTTGATTGGAATGGTCTAACAGAATCTCGTCTTCCTTCGAGTATTTCTTTTCAAATACCTGTAGGAGTTTCTGATAAAGAAATCTTTCATACGATAGTTGATGAGGGAGCTTCTATTAGTATTTTATCCTTAACTGCTTGGCAAGCTATAGGTTCTCCTCAGCTTGTGCCGGTAACTGACCAGATTTTGGCTTTTAATAGAAGGCATACTGGACCTTTAGGGATTCTCCCACAGCTACCTGTCACGTTAAGAGGTAAAACTATTTATATTGATGTCATGGTTTTCCAAGGTCCTTTAGATTTCAATCTGCTCCTTGTACGTGATTATGTCTATGCTATGAAAGCTATAGTGTCCACGCTCTTTCGAGTGATGTATTTTCCTCATCATGGGAATATTGTGACCATTGATCAGCTTTCCTTCGTGACACCCACTCATCATATGACTCCTAGTCATCAGACTTCCTTGAACGTTCCTCATGTTTATTGGTTTCTTCCCCCTAGGGATGGGGGGTACGAGCACAGTTTACGTTATGTTTCAAGCTCATTAAAAAATGAAACCGAGCACTCTAGCATAGCTTACCTTTGGTTTCAAGCTTGCATAAAAATGAAACCAATCCACTCAAGCATAGTTTTCTCCCATTTCAAGCTCAATAAAAAGAAAGATGGGCCCCCTTAAGCATAATTATTGTCTATTTCAAGCTTGTGTAAAAATGAAATAGATCTCCCTCCCATCGGTTCAAGTCTCTCACTAGAGTTAGAATTCGAACCTTCATTTCATCTGATTCTCATTTCCCCCCTTGGTGAACATTTTCATATTAGTAGCCAGGTTGGTAGTTGGGTTAGCAAGTAGCATTTTCAGATGAAATGAATCTTGGGGTGCATGCCACATGTCGTACCGTCAGCAATCATGTTGAGGGAACACTACCATTTTTAGCTGCTATAAATCATGCTGGGGGCATTTACCAACCTCTAGGCATCATGTTGGGAAGGAACCCGTCAATGGCTCTTAACCTTGAGCATAGTTCCCTTTTTGTGTCAAGCTCTTTAAAAAATGAACAAGTCTTTTGAGCAGAGTTCTATTCCTGTGTCAAGCTTGTTAAAAAATGAAACATATCCTTTCCCTTTGAGTCGAGTCTTCTCATAGACTTAGTACCTGAACCTTCTTTTCATCCGCCTATACCTTAGGCGAATGAAATGAAGCTTGGGGAGCATGTCTTCAACCTCTGGAAGTTACGTTGAAGTCAACTCGATCACCTCTCCACACCACATTGGAGCTAAGTCACTTACTTCTAGCAATCATGCTAGGGGTATGTACCAACCTTTGGATTTCATGATGGGAAGAAGTTCACCATTGGGAACATTTTCGAACATACTTTCCTTTTTTTTCGAGCTCATTAAACCATGGAAATTATCCCGAGCATAGTTCATTTCTTTTACAAGCTCGTTAAAAACTGAAGTAGACATCATGAGGATTCTTCCAACCTATCTTCGAGCTCGTTAAAAATAGTAGGCATTCGAGCTTACTTTTCACTTTTTTCGTGCTCTAGTTGAAAGATGAAAAGTGGTATGAGCTTACTTTTTACTTTTTCATGCTCTGGTTCAAATATGAAAAAGATTCCGAGTTCTTTTGATACCATTCTCATGCTCGTTAAAAATTTGAGTAAAAAGGTGTGTCTAACAAGTATAGGTTTATCACTTTATCCGGCTTCGCTAGACTATTTACGGAAAAGGAATTGTGTCGAGTTTACTTTTTCCTTTGTTGTACTCGGTCATCAACCATGACAAAGTTGGTCATGGAGTCCTTTTGAGCTCTTTTCAGACTCCCTAAATAGGAAAATATTTCCAAGCGAACTTGTTTTGTTCACGCTTGTTAAATTATCTGAATGGTCATCTCCCTGGTGATAGGTTACCCCTTTTTCGGACCAGGAGGCACTACTTACGAAAAAGGTATACTCCAGCCAATCATGACTGGAAGAGACCTCTACCACGTTGTTTTACCCTTTTATTCAGACGATGAGGCTAACTTTATGAAAAAGGACCATTGGAGTCTTCAGTTAGTTCTTTTCAGACTCTCTAAACATGAAATGATGCCGAGTTTACTTTCTATGGACTCGTTAAACTTTCACACTGAAGGGCTCGTAATGGGACGAACCCCTCCTATCCTAGGTTCAGAAAATGTTTTGGATTGGACTCATCTATGAGATGAACTATACCGAGCATCTGGTTACCATCATCAAGCTCGTAAAAAACACATGAGGCACTCATCACTCATGATGGGGAAAAAGGAAATCTTTTGTATTACACCTTTATCAGTGGTAGTACTTAGTCGTTCTTGAACATGGCACTCAGCTGCATTTTCATTCATCACTTGAATCATCTGTTTGTCCTCGACTTCTGCTTACTTCCTGATCTTATTACTCCTTTCAGTCATTCAAAGAAAGATTCCATCATCAGTTTCATTAGGAATTTGTGTCATCCTCGTCATGTCAATACTGCCAAGTCATGCCATGCCCATGTTCAAGAATACTTTCACTATTCATTTATTTGCAGTCAGTACACGTTCAATGATTTCAGTCTACTCTGAGTCAGTCTTGCATATTACTATACCGTCCGATCTACTCTACACACCCTTTGTCATGTTTCGTGTCGATGATGGGGGATTCATCACGGCCCTCCTTCGACGAATTCATCCTTGTCGACATCAACTCATCATCTGAGGATTGAATCTAGAAACCAACCAAGTACCTTGGCCCTGCATGCCTCAATGGTAGGTTACCTCGCTTTCGACATGAGTTTACGTCATTGACTCTTGATTGAAAAATTTCATCTTGTGTTTGACTTCAACTCATTTATTCACGCTTGATGATATGTACTGTGATACCTTGGGAATCATTGACATCAACGGTGATCTCCCTTGTACTTGTTAATGGTATACATCAATGACCGGTAATCAAGTGGTTTCTACCATGTTCGACGTCAATACATTTGTAATGACATGGATAGATTCATATCATTGCGGGTTCAGGTTGAAGACCCTGGGGAGTCATGTTTTACCTAGGTTGAGATGGAGTTTGTATTGAGTTGTATCACATGGATCCACATTTGTATTGGTCATAGCTGTGCTACCATCTCATCATGGATCTACGCTTGTGTCTAGTAGCCATGATTGTGTTCAGTTGGTCATTACTACCATGGATCTGCATTGTATTGGTCGACAGCCATGTTGTACATCATATGAGATTGTCAGTTCAAATCTAGTTGTACTGCAGCAGCGTCCTTCATCCGACAAGTCCATTGCCATTTCTTCTGTCAAAGCACTTCACCTGTCTATCTTTCAACAGCTTCATGCTTTGGGGGGCATTCTGTTACACCTAAAATATTCCCATCATGAGATTCAGTGTATACACCCCTGGAGTTACCTTGATTGAGTGTTTGACCTGGAAGGATTTGTACCCATTTGTACTAGGTTTTGAGAGGTCATCGCAGGTTGCATTCATTCAACATACGACGTCACACCTTGACCCATTACAGGGTGCGACGAGGTCAGTTAGATGGAAAAAATAGCTTCTTCGAGCTCCTTTTCTAATCTTGCTGACTTGGGACCCTATCCCTGGCCTCTTGGGAGAGTTGACACTCGATTCCTAACACCTTGGAAGGATCCCTTAATCCTCTCCTATCATATCTCAACCTATCATATCCATACCCTATTCACTTAGTCCTATTTAAATGAAGCTCACTCCCATTCCAAAGGAGGAAGTCTTTGGTACTCTTATGCTGGTGGAATCAAGCCCAATAGATCTAACACTTTAGCTTGGGGAACATCTAATTCTCTCTAGGAGCTTTGGCATGGCTTGTCGGAAGGAGCTTGCAGCGTTAAGGCTATGGTTGTAATCATCTTTTCTATTGTACTTCTCACTCTTCAATATAGTTAATATAATTGCTTTCCATAACTGTTGTCTCCTTGATGATGTTTAGATCTTTCCTCCTTAACTGTTAGCTTAGATCTATCATATGAGATGTATGCTTTCACTTCTCGTGGTCTGTCACATGTTCAATAGGGTTTAACTACTTGCAATCTGGCAGCGCTGGAGCATTGGATCAATGAAGGAGAAAGAGATCTACAAATCTAAGGTAAATGATCTGCTCTTACATTTTTATTTCTATATGATCTAGGAAAGTATTTTATGTTCTATCTTATTTGTTCTAGACTTACGTTAAGCTAGGGAGATCAGGCCTTGAGTCCACTCTCGGTAGATTGTCCGTGAAACATGGTGTTTATAAAGGTACATTGATATAACGTATATACACATAGAGCTTAAATAATATATACATACTAAAGTCACTCATTTTAAGGAGATAGTGAGTATCTTCCATAACAAAACAACCCATTACGAGGTGTATTTTTGAGTTGTTGCAGACTCCTACATTTTTAATGAATTTAAATATTTTCACTAAAAATCACGACTCACTCCACGAATACTATGATAGGGGATGGTAGCCGAGTTACTGATTTAGGAGATCATGGAGGTTTCTAGTGGAGAGAACTTGAGAGCATTTTTAGGAGTCCTGTCTCCTTAAACAATGAGTACCGAAAGCATTATTCGTGCCATCTGGCCGGGGATATTTTCATCTTTAGTGTTTGAATCCTTAAAACACTTACACCCAACTCATTGTTTTAATTGTCCACTACTCCCCACCATTACCGAGCTCGATGAGAGCTTGGGGAGAGGCGTTCTTGTTTGGGAGGATGGTTATCTTCGCAACCACCATTGCACACATCTTATGAGAGAATTCCCACTTGTCACCATATAGAGAGTTGCTTAGTCTCTTAAGAGGAGAGGCGTGAGATCATAGTTTTATTGTATACTTGATCTTATATATAGTTGATAGTAGGGATTATAAAATAGACTTATGCTGTCAGTATTTGAATTTAAAGATAAGTCTTGAAAAAGCTCTTGATGAGAAAATCTTTAAGCTTTTAAAAGCAACATTGGTGTTGTAATTGTAAACCTTATTTTTTTTTAATAAAAGATTTAACCCTTTCCTTTTGGACATAGCTCAAGTTGAGGGTGAACCACGGTAAAACGGTGTCCATGTATTATGTTCTTGTGTGTAATTTTCGCATTTAACTAATGTGTTCTTAAATGTACCTAATGCATTTAAGTTAAGTATTAATTGTAATGGCTTTGATGGGATATATAATTATGATCACTTGACTTGTTCTTATGAGCAGGTAAGAATTTGTTGGCTATTTTCTTTTATGAATATTGTTCATGTGTATAACATGTAATTTTATTCATAGATTGCATACCTCATGGAATGTTGTTTGATAAGGTATGATTTATTGATAGTTATAAAGTAATCAATGTTTTGTTATTACCATTGGTTATGGTCAATATATAAGTATAAAGGAAAGATTTTACAAAATTAAGAAAGATTAAATTATCATCTCTTTCATTAAATGATGGCTTGACATGGATGTCAAGATAAAACCTTTGCTACACATAAAGGATAAAGGGTTGTATATATATTTGCATATATTTATGTTATTATTTGATGAGAACTAATTGAAGAAATTCAAAGACATTTTTTGGCGTTATTCCGAATTACAATTGTGTGGCTAAGGTAGTGGACTCATCCATCTACTTGAAGGCATTTTATTATGTTGAATAAGGGAATTAAATGTTATTATGAGTAAAGGTAGTAGATTTAATTAGGTATGATCATTATCACATGTAATAAACGAAATTAGTGTATTACCTATTGTTGGCCCGGTTTTGCAACTAGGCTTAGTGTTATGGGCACCTGCTAACTAGTAGCAGCAGTTTCAATATAATTAAACAAGAAACTAATCTAAACTAAACTAATCATGGATCTATGCAAGAATATAAGCAAATAATGAAAATATTTTAAAAACAAGAACAAGAAAATATTAAAGAATTTTTGTGTTGATAATGGGGCAAGCAAATGCTTGCAAGTACAATACCTCCAAGTGATGAAGGTTTGTTGAATGGCTCCAATGGTGAGCAGCTCCAATCTCCAATGCGTCCTTTCTCCAAGGCTTGCTACAATGTCCAAATACTCAAGGGAGATTTTGGCAGCATAAGGATAGGAATATGAGTGGATGTGAAATGAGGAGCCCCTACCACCTTTTTATAGGTTTTGGTGCTGGGGAATACCATTTGTGGTTTTGTGGAAACCAAATGGTATTGACCAACATGGTTTAGGTACTTTTCCCTCCTTTTTCCTTTTTTGAATAAAATTAATATTTTAATTCCCTTTTTAATATTTTTGGGAATTTGGACCCTTTTTGAGGGTTTTTTATGCTTTTCAGGAAAAATAATCTTTTTTAATGGAAAAAGGGGTGTACTAAGGTCTTTTGGTGACCTTTTGTTGGTTTCAAAGGCTCAGATGATGAAAAAGTGGACAAATGGGTCATGTGAATAAGGGAATGAGCTAGTGAGCACTTTTTAGGTGTTAACAGATTGCCCCCTGATGTGTGAGGGCAAGAGCTCATCGTATGGCCGATAGACATCATAGTTCTTTTGTCTTTTTTCAGGGGTTTGGGAAGGAGAAGAGACCGATTGGAGACTGGAGCCACGGCCCTTGGAAGCTGCAAGAAATAGAAAATATTACATGGCCTCAATATGAATGAGGAATAATCACTGATAATGGACGAGGCGGGCATTCCCATGCTCGTATCAAGACATATACATAACAATTAGTCGCAAGAAGGGGGATCTAATACAGAAAGAATCTACTGGTACACCATAATGGTCCAGGGGGGACATTATTTTGGGATGTACTCCTGATCATAACGGATCTCAATAACTGATACACTGGAATAATTGAGGAACTGCTGAAACTGAAGGTGTCCAACATCTATAGGGACTCAAAGACTATGAGTCATCTCTGAGAAATAATATAACTGTATGCTTAAGGGAGTATGAAACTAGGGTACATCTGAATACTGTCGCCATGCGCAACCCGGATATCTATAGAAAAAGTGTAACTGGTTTTATCCATAGGAAGACTCTCGAATGTGGAGGAGTCAGGAGGTATCCGGGGTCTTCGACTAATAAGTGAAATGGACGAATACCCTGTGCGAGTCTCAATGATGCGATCAAGGTGTTGAAGTCGAGCATGTGAGAAACAATCATTTGGAGAGGCACTGAAGATTCCTCTCGAAATGATTCGTAGGCACTCATCATAAATGGTGATGAGTCCAAGACACAGGGACCTCTAGGTCGATCCTCTGGAATCAATGTGGTTGTCGTCGACAGAGGGAGACCAGCAACTAACAAGGCAATGATGTTTCCTTGATAGGAGCACGAGGTGTAAAAAAAACTGCAGTGTTGTAGTACTGATGGTAGGACTGACATACTTGTGGGAATGGGAAATAACTGGGTCAAGAAATGGGTAGACTCAAACTTCCTTTGTTCAGAGCATGATGACATGGTTGACCTGGCAGCGTAGGGAACTGACTTGTAGGTGTGGGGATCATTGCTTTGAATGAATGGTGTATATTGACTCTAGGGGGGAGCACGAGCTGATAGGTGCTGTCGGGGAATTATCAAGGTGACATACTGCAGAATACTCTGAACAAAGGCGACCAAAATGGGGAAGCTGCCTAATGAGTAGATGTGATCTGTCGTGGCGCCAAGAGACACCATTGATTCCTTCTTCATAGTTTTAATGAGCTCCAAGAAGGGATAAAAGTGTGCTCTGAAATGGTATGGTCCTGTGGATTTTGTGAGCCCAGTACGGCTCATGCTCATGGTTGCTTTCATGTTTAGAGAGTCTGAAAACGGTAAGTGGACTCTATTGGTGTTTCTTTTTCGTAAGTTTAGTCTCCAAGGCCCGAAAAAGCATAAAATGATGCGGATGGAGAACTCTTCTAGCCGATGTGACTAGAGTATACCTTTTTCGTAATTAGTCTACAAGGCCCGGAAAAGGGGTAAACAAACCAGGTAGACGCCCTTTCAGATACGTTTAACGAGCATGAAAGGAAGCAAGGTTGCTCGGCAATCTTTTCATTGTTTTTTTTTTAGGAGTCAGAAAAGAGCTTAACAAAAACTCCCTAAGTGCCTTTTTCGTAAAAGTGGTTGCTCGGCCCAAAAAAGGGATAAAATTATACCGAACAAAAAGGGGTTGATGAGGGCGAGAAAAGGTCTCAAGCATCATCATCGGTGCGGAAAGTTGGATCCGGTGACATAAGGATTGTCGGAAACGGAGAACGGTCGATGCGGCAAGCAAACCGAGGCTACATGGGGGGCATGACAAATGCCCTGAAAATCAGGACGTGACAGCGAGAAATGATCTCAAGCATCATCATGAGCACGGAAAACTGAATACGGCGATATAAAACTCGTCAAAAACGGAGAACGACCGATGTGGCACGCAAACCGAGGCTACGAGGGGGCATGGGAAAAATGCCCGAAAAATCTAAAGGTGAGAGCGAGAAATGATCTCAAGCATCATCACGGGTGCGGAAAACTGAATCCAGCGATATAAGACACGTCAAAAAATGGAGAACTGCCGATGTGGCACGCAAACCGAGGTGACGAGGGGGCATGGGAAAAATGCCCGAAAAATCTAAAGGTGAGAGCGAGAAATGATCTCAAGCATCATCACGAGCGCGAAAAACTGAATCCGGCGATATAAGGCATGTCGGAAACGGAGAACGGCCGATGTGGCACACAAACCGAGGTGACGAGGGAGGTATGAAAAAAATGCCCAAAAAATCTAGGCGTGAGAGCGAGAAATGATCTCTAGCATTGTCACGAGCGTGGAAAACTGAATCCGGTGATATATGGCACGTCCAAAACGGAGAACGGCCGATGTGGCACGTAAACCGAGGTGACGAGGGGGCATGAAAAAAATGCCCGAAAAATCTAACGGTGAGAGCGAGAAATGATCTCAAGCATCATCACGAGCGCGGAAAACTGAATCCGGTGATATATGGCACGTCCAAAACGGAGAACGGCTGATGTGGCACGCAAACCGAGGCCACGAGAGAGGCCAAAAAATGGTCAAAAAATGGACCCCATGAAAACGGGAAAAGGAAGGAACCTACATGAAGTTCTCGCTGTGCTGATTCCAACGGTACCAACGGTTTGAGAAATGGACTTCGTATGATCCCGCAATGCTTGTTGGAAAATTGGTGGAATTCCTATAATTAGGGCATGGGGCCCAAATGACTTGTCATTGTTACGTGCGAGTTTGATAGAGCTGTCAGAGCTATTTCTTGATTTCCAGGAGATTTCACCGTTGGTTTTCGATTTAGTGAGTTGCAGGTAACTCTATTTGCCTTAGCCTTGTCAATTATTTCTTTTTTGTTTGGCAGCGGGCCCCCGAAGGCCGCGAAATTCCATGTTGACTCTCCAACGTGGAATATCGTGGGTTTCGGGGCTGTTCCCGCGATGAACCGCGCGGGTTTTAGGCTGACAGTCACGATGTTCATCGCGGGTTCATGGGGGATAGTCACGATGTTCATCGCGACTGTCCGGCCAAAACCCGCGATGTTCATCGCGGGTTTTTTCATGGAACCCGTGGTGGTCATCGCGGCTTTTGGTGGAAAAGCCGCGATGGGAATCGCAACTTTTTGTGTAAAAGCCACGATGGGATTTTTTCAAAAGAATTTTATGCTAGGGCTAAAATTTTTTTTCTGTTTTCTGGAAGGATGTTGAGGAGACCACAGTCCTCGTGGCGGGAGCGAGAGATCGATGGTGATATTATGGAGAAGATTCTGACTGATGTAGGGGTGAGACAGACTCTTGCTATGAGCGGACTTTTGAAGTTCACTCAGATCCCACCTATTCATTCAGTGAGACGGCTCCTGAACAAGCTTGTGCGTTGGTGGGTGCCAGCGGAGGGTGCATTTATCATTGGGGGTGAGAGGTTAGAGATCACTCTCACGGATGTCTATTTTTTGACTGGGTTGCCTCGCTTGGGTGAGGTGGGTGATATCTTGCCGAGGTTGCCTCCAGGTATAGATATGGAGGACCTGTTACAGACTTTCTGTGTTGATGATGCTGTTTTGCAGAATAGCTCTATTAGTCTACGATCCCTACGTGAGTGGGATATGCGAGCTGTTGGGGCCTGCGTTTTGCGGATACTGGGTGCGGCTGCGCCACATCGTATGTCTGGGGGGCAGACGATGATGGTGGATTCTGTTCTTCAGGGTACTTATTATGCCTGGGGGCAGATGTTTCTGGCTGGTGTCCGGAGAGATCTGGACAAGGCCATTAGAGAGGGAGGCGAGTTTTGTTATGCCTCATTTTTATGTTGTTTTTTCTTCGAGCGGGTGTCGACCTTGTGGCCACGGGTACCCATTCGTGCTGGTCTTCCGAGTGAGCCTCGTATGATGAGATGGGGGCAAATGATGCCTCGTGGTGGCGGTGGTGTCCGCGGTTACTTCACGGAGGATTTCTATCAGCAGTGGGAGCAGATTCCTTTGGTTATTGAGGACTACCCTTATGCCGGCATGGACTATCGAGGTGACCCAGAGATGCCTCGTGCCCCAAGACAGGCCTGGAGTTTAGACGGTATGTTTTGTGTTTTATTTGATATTATATCATATGTTGTTTGATTTATCATTGATGATTATTGTTGTATAGTATGTGATGGCTTACTTGCTTTGTGCAGATGTCGGTCCAGTGCCACCACCTGACTACGTGGCTCGTCAGGGACGGGCGATGGTGGTCGCCCATCCACCTGCAGCGGTGCCCCCTCCGCGTGGTGGAGGATATGCAGCTCGTGGGCGAGGGGTTGGCCCTCACGATGACGCCATAGATGGTGTTAGACAGACCTTTGCCCGGATCCTAGCTGGACTCCCCGAGGATGGTTGGAGAGACCTGGATCGGGATATTTTGTAGGGTTGTTTCGGTGCGCCGCCTGAGTGGCAGTCGCTCCTATTGAGGACAGCGGTGTTCGTGGCGAGGCACAGGGATGGTAGACGAGATGCTCCGGCAGGGCCGGCTCAGGGGAGGATACGTCTGCGGGACGATCTAGCGGGGCCGGCAGAGCGGAGAGTTCGGGGTCGCCATGACCCGGCGGGGCCAGCGGAGGAGGAGTCGGAGGAGGAGCCGGAGGATCCTAGGGATCCAGATGAGTAGATATATTGTATCTGCCCCCAAATGCTGATGAGCATATGGGGAAGCATTTTTGTATGACAGATGTATTTTTTGTATATCGGGTGCTGAGGGCACCTATGACATGTTGACTATTTGGCTTATATATATATGTGGATATATATTGGGATATATTGTTGTGTATGCACGTGGATGCACCTTTGTCTTTTGTATATGCCCGTGGTGGCACATGTTATGTACTTGGATGCATTATGTTGTTATTTATGTATGCCCGTGGAGGCAGATGTTACGCACGTGGATGCATTATTTGGTTATTTGTTTTATGCCCGTGGAGGCACATGTTATGCACGTGGATGCATTTTGTTTATGGATATGACATGATGTGATTGGTGTGCCAGTCGAGGACATTGTTGGCCATATTATCTGCTACACTATTGAGGTGTCTTGGGACATGTGTGAATGAAATGGATTCAAACTGTCTAACCATTTGTTTAGTGCACAGGAATTTTCTGAAAAGACAGGGATCGCGTACCTGGTAATCATTGTTGAGCTGGGAAACTAGGAGCTGTGAGTCCAAGAAAACGTTGAGGTGACGGATGCTCATTTGGAGAGCAGCGGCCAGGAGACCGGGCATGGCATCGTATTCAGCTTGATTATTGGTAGCGACACCTAAACATACTCCATCAATGTGAATTAACTCATGTGAAGGGGAGTATATTACCCAAGCTGCGGAGGCGAGATTGGGAGACCAACGGCTTGCACCATCAGCGAAACCGACATGGCAGAGTGGAAGAGGCTCCATCTGTGGTCATGCAGAGAAAAACAAATATTTAGGTTTTTTGAATTTTTTGTGAACAAAGAAAGTATGCCTATACTAAAATGGACGATGGTGTCCATCAAATTTTCTATGGGTAAAATCGTTTAAGGTACAACCCGTTGCGTGGGTTGCGTAGAGGATTTCCTTCTGAATCGGTCAGAATGTATGCCCCCTACCCGAGGCAGGTGTGTATGATGTAGGGGCCTTGCCACATAGACACGAACTTTCCCTTTCTGGTTTTATCATGAGCTTGATCGTAAGCGAGGACAAGGTCTCCCTCAGAAAAGGTTCTTGGGTGGACGTGTTTGTCGTAACTTAGTTTCGATCGTTGTTTAGCTGCTTCCATGTTTTGAATGGCTGTGCGTCGATCTTCATCGGCCTGCTCTAGGAGTAGTAAACGTTGCTCGATCGGGGAAGTGTCCGGTAGGAGTTCAACGGCGATATGTAAGGCTGGGATCTGGCACTCAATAGGGAGGACAGATTCGACACCGTGAACTAAATGGAAAGGGGTAAAACCAGTGGCGGTTTTGGTTGAGGTGCGGTAGGCCCATAGTGCCGGGAAGAGCATGTGGTGCCAATTGGATTTGTGCTTGTCTACAGTACGTTGGAGAATGGTCTTCAAAATTTTATGGATCGCTTCGACTTGGCCCTTTCCTTGGGGATAGTAAGCGGAAGAGAAATGGTGTTCAAATTTCAACATGGTTGATAATTCCTTCCAAACGGCATCTTCGAAGTGAGAGCCGTGGTCAGAGACTAGTTGCTGTGGTACTCCGAAACGAGCGATAACATGGTTGAAGAAAAACCGTGCTACAGTGTCGGCTTTGCAATTATAGGTCGGCATGGCTTCTGCCCATTTGGTGAAATAATCTACAGCCACAACGATGTGTTTGTGACCGCCGACTGACGTGGGGTTGCAGTCGAGGAAGTCGATGGCCCATTTGCAGAATGGTCCAACAGTGATGACTGGATGAAGGGGGGCAGGGGGGGTTCTTGCTTCGGGGGCAAATAGTTGGAAATTCTGGCAATGCTTGACTGCGGTGATGCAATCAGTAAACAATGATGGCCAAAAATAACCTGCCCGAATGATTTTCTGGGTGGTGGCCATGCCGGAGAAACGGCCTCCGCAGGCACCGCTATGACAATCATTGAGGACTTGTTATGCCTCACTATGGGATAGGAAGCGGCGTAAGATGGTATCAACGCCGTGTCGGTAAAGTACATCCCCTAACAAGAGGTATCGGGGGGCGTGGTGTCGTATGCGACGGCGTCCATCACGATCGATGTGTGGTCGAATTTTTTGCGTACGGAGGTAAGTCAAAATGTCTCCGTACCAAGGGTCGTCAGACGAAATGATGAAGATCTGCTCGTCAATCAGGTCCGTTTGGATAATGGGTGATGTTGAAGAGGATGGGAGGTCAGTGATGAGGTGAGCAAGTGCGAGGGCTTTAGTGCTTTTGGGAGTTCTGAAAGTGAGGTCATATTCCTGGAGGATAATGACCCATTTAGCAACACGACCTTGTAGGAGCCGCCGGGTGAGGAGATAGACCATAGGGTTGGAGTCGGCCACGACCGTGGTATGACTGAGTAGGATGTAGTGTCGCAATTTTTGTACGGAAAAGACTACAGCTAGGGCTAATCTTTCCTCGTATGGGTAATGCAGAGGTGGGCCAGACAAGGTCTGGCTGACATAATAAATCACATGCTCTCGGTGGGAGGCATCTTCTTGGACCAAAACTCCGGACATAGCATGTTCAGATGCCGAGACATAAAGGGTGAAGTCTTGAGAGAAATCCGGTGGGGATATCAAGGGGGCTTGTGTGAGAGCTTTCTTGAGGGCTTCGAATGCCATGTCTGCTTGCTCATCCCAAACAAAGGGTATGTGGGTACGAAGTAAGCGTAAGAAACCGTGAACTTTGGTTGCATAATCAGGAACCAAGCGCCTAAGGAAATTGGACCGCCCCTATAGACTTTGGAGCTGCCGAAGCGTGCGAGGAGGCGGAAGTTCTAAGATGGCTTTGACTTTCAGGGGATCGACAGTGATTCCATCTTGGGAAACAATGAAACCCAATAAGCGGCCTGCCGGGACACAAAAGACACACTTGTGTGGGTTCAAGCGGATTTTATATTTGCGACAACGCAGGAAAACTTGCCGGAGGTCATTAAGGTGGTCTGATCGTTTTTGGGACCGAGCTGTGAGGTCATCAAGATAGACTCGCAGGATATGGACCAAGTCGTGAAAGCAATAGGTCATGGCTCGCTGGAAAGTGGCACCAGCATTTTTAAGGACAAATGGCATGACGCGATAGGCAAAGGTGCCCCATGGGGTGGTGAAGGCAGTCTTGTACTGATCCTCCTTGCGGATGTGAATCTGGTTATATCCAGAAAACCCGTCCATGAAGGATAGGACTTCATGGCCCGCACACTCATCAATGAGTTGGTCAATGAATGGCGTGGGGAAGTTGTCTTTCGGACAAGCGTGGTTTAAATCGCGGAAGTCAGTGCATACTCTAAGGGTGCCTTGCTTTTTGTTGACGGGAACGGGGTTCGACACCCAGGTGGTGTATGGAATAGGGTAAATGAATCCTGCTTTGCGAAGTTTCTTGACCTCAGCTTTAACAGCGGGGAGCTTGGAAGGGTGAATGGGTCGCTGTTTCTGACGAACAGGGGGTACCTCAGGCCATGTATCAATGTGATGTTCAATAATGGCGGGGTCGAGACCAGGCATCTCAGTATAGGCCCAAGCAAAGACATCACGGAACTCTTGAAAGAGCTTTTTGTACGCCTGAGTTTCTGCTTGAGTGCAAGATGCACCCAGCGAGATGAGCTCAGGCTTCCCTGGTGTCATGGAAATGTTTATCTGTATAGTGGGGCAAATGTTTGACATGTTCCCTTCTTCAAAGGCATCCGGTGCTGGGATGGGGTCCTTTAACCAATCGACCTTAGTGGGTATGAAATCTTTCGATTCGACCGTTAGCTGGTTAGATGCGGTGGATGTAGATGCTTCTGGGAGGAAGTACGAGCGATGATGCATATCATCCCAAGGGTAGTCGGGTGCAGTGAGTGTCTCCAAAATTTGCTCATCAGTATTGAAGTAGTCAGACCATAAATCAAGGGGTTCTGGTTTGAAAGTTGTTGAAATCATATATATTGTATTGACTTCTTTCGACGAGGATGATGGCGGGGGGTGGATCTCCTCGATTAGGGTAGGAGATATCTCCAAATCAACATTGTTTAACTCGTATAATGTTGCTCTATAGTTAGGGAGATCGGGACAATGGTGAGAGTAGTGGCCGTAAACACTGCATATGGCACAAGGATGGTTGGTGCGCAGTGATTTGTCGCGAGGCTGAGGAGGTGGCTCAAGTCTAACGACTGGGATGCCGGCGTCATCGTCCAACATATTCATATGCTCTTGGAGAGCTGGTAATTGTGGGCATTGATGAGTTGGATGGCCTATCTCATCGCACAACGAGCATTTAGGGGGAGATCGAAACACCGGTGGGGGTTTAACCGCCTTAGGAGGTGGTATAGTAGTGTATGGTTGTGGACCTCTGCCCCCGGTGGGCTTGATAAGAGGGGGAGGATTCGTTGACGACGAAGGGATTGCGACACCAGGAGGAGGTTGATTTGTGGTAACAATAGGTTGTACCGGTTGGAGGATGACGTTTGGTGTCGGCGGTGGAACGGGAGGCGAAATATACCACACGGGTAATCCCAATGTTAACCCGGGTAGACTAAGGGTAGCCATAACCGGGGCGCTTACTACACCCGAAGGAGGAAATAGAAAGGGGATGGTGTGGATGGGTGTAACACCGATGTGACTCGGGATCAATGGTGGTTGACTACCGGATGTTTGTGTATTCTGTGAAAGAGTACAGAGGTTTGCGACATGAGTCTCCGGTGACGGTGGTGGAATGGCCTGGAATGTAGAGGTCATTGGTGTATCTGAGTAAAGTCCGGGTCCCACAGAAGAAACAAAGGAGGTAGTTGCACTAGAAGCTGGTTGTTCAATCATGGGAAGAACATTTTCGGGTGCTGCAGGGGCATTGGGATCATAGTAGGTGAGTTGGTCGATTTTGACCACGCGTCCCTTGTGGGGGAACATCATGGTGCAAAAAACGGATGAGGCGACCGCTTTCATGGCGTACATGTAGCTGCGGCCAAGTAACAGGTTATAATCGAGCTGGGCATTAATGACCTCTATGTCAATGAGCACAGTTTTCCCACCTAATTGGACGGGGACCTTGGGTAGTAAACCTTGAGGCTGAGCTGACCTACCGTCGTAGGCCCGCAATGCAGTGGTGGATTGCTGGAGAGTGGGGGATCCCAACTTCTGCCAAACAAATGTGGACATGACGCATGTGGAGGCCCCCTCAATGATACATCGATGGATGACAAGATTCCGAATAGAAACGGAAACTTGGACTGCTATGGTGGAAGGCAGACGTGGTTCGGACTGGTCCAAATCAAAGGTCATCAATTTCGAATCATTTGGGTCAATCGCCCCAATGGCGGAAAGTAAAGTCTTGCGCTGCATAGGACAGTTTTTCAAGACTTCTAATGCAGACATGGCTGCGGGAGATTGAGCTAGGTCATCTACGATGTTGTAATTTGACGCAGCCCGTGCATTGGGGTTGTTGTTGATACGGCGGAGTGGGAAACGAGGTGCTTTAGATGCGCCATCTAGTGGAAGAGGTGGTATCCGTAACGTCTGATCGGTGGGATTAACGTTAGTATCCTTATCGGCAGGGGGGGATTCGGAGGTAGGGCCATACTGGTTCTGACGGGTTTGGATATTGACGTCGGTAGTGGACATCATCAATAAGTGGTGAGTGCCTGAATCAAACATGGCTTGATCAGGAGCGGCGTAAGTGATTTGTTGTGGTTGCACGTTGCCCTGTGGGGGGGCTAACGGTTGAGTGTTCACCACTCCTTGTGTTGGAAAAGGGTTTTGTAGCACCAAAGGTTGTTGTTGGGGTGGTGGAGGGTTGGGTGGCGGCTGAGGGGCCGCCTGCCCTTGACGATGGGCGTCATCTGTCCATAGTTGTCGAGCTCGCTCCAGATGTGGGCAAGCGTGGGTATAGTGGCCATAGACACCGCAAATAGAACAAGGATGGTTTGTTCGTAAGTTAGCATTTTTGGCTTGCTTAGGTGGCCAATCAGGATTCTGATGAGCAGGTGCCGCGTTATTGTTTTGCGGAGGATGGGTAGGTTGTGGAGCTTGGTTATGGTTTTGGTTGTTTCCACGGTTACGTCCTTTTCCGCGGTTTGGTTGCCCACCCTGGTTGCATTGGTTATTTTGGTATTGGGGCTGATGTTGTTGTGCGTACACATGCCCTTGAGCATTGGGTGGATTCTGGGGAGCCGTAGGTGTAGGAGCAGGTTGCGGTGGATAATATGCTGGTGGAGCTGGAGGTGGTCCAGCTGCCTGTTGGGGTTGTTGGTACCCCTGAGCTGGTGGAGGTGTGAGGTTAGCTGGTGCAGCTGGTTGTGGGTAATGCATCTGTTGTTGTGGGAACTGCATGGGGGTCTGTGTGATAGGTTGAGTATAGTATGTAGGAGGTACATATGCTGATGGCGCTTTCCCATAACAATGTTGTGGACAAGAGGGTCCATGAATGTGATGGGTCTGGTTTGTTGGAGCATAAGAAGTTGTTGCTCCGGAACTGGATGTAGCCCTAGAGAGGTCTGGGGAGGGCATGGTGCTCACCATGCTGAAAGGTTTAGGTTGCGGGGTGATTTGGCCAATGATGCCATCAGCGGCATGTGATGCCCCCGGTGCGTCACCACATGAAGAATCTCCTCGTGGGGCGTCAGGTATGATTGTGTATAGATAACCCGACTAGGCGTAAATGAGTTTAAACTGTTGGGCTTTGAGGATGGCCTCTTCTTCAGACTGGGGTCTTTCAGATGCCACATCCTTCGCAATAAGAGGGAGGAGGGATTTTAGAAACCAATCTAAGAAGATACGGTCGTCTAACTTAATTTTGCAGAGGCTTCGGCGTCGACGCCACTCATGAATGTGGTCAGTGATGTGGGTGGCCGTGGTTTGTCTGCAAGATAGTAGGATCTTGACTCCCGCATCATAGCGGACAGGTAACTGGAAGAATTGCAGGAAAGTTGAGGCGAGGGAGGTAAAGGTGGCATGCGTCCCGTGGGGCTGCTCGATATACCATTTAGTTGCAGAGCCAGTGAAGGTGCGTTGTAAAAGCCGGAGGCGGATTGAGTCGTCCACTATGGAGTTGGAGGAGCACCATAAATGGAAGGACATGATATGGTTCTAGGGGTCTTCACCTGCCTTTCCCTCAAACTTAGGGATGCCAGAGGGTAGTTTGGTGGGCATGTGAGGCCACGCAGGATCGTGTCTCATGGGGTCATTGGTGAGCCTAGCTAAGTCTGGCAGGTTTAGGCTCGCCATGTATGGTAAGCTAGCAGATGTGGTGATTGGAACTGGGACATGCCTAGTCATTGTGGTATGATGTAGGGGTCCAGTAGCGCCTAAAGGTATGCTAGGTATGGAGGGTATGTGCCCTCCAATAGGTGTAGTCTGGTATGGGCCAGCGCCTCCAAGTGCAACATGGGTTACACTTGGGTTAGGAATAGCAGTAGGGATTCCTGGGATAGGGTTTGTGGAAACCAGAGGGGGTGTGACCCCTATGTTGGGTATACCCATGACAGGTGGAGGCCCTGTGTTGGGAATTCCTAAATCTGGAGTGTTACCCATGTTGGGCATACCCAGGGGGGTGGTTGTTGCCATTGATGGCACCACCGCAGACGGGTCTGTGGATGTCTGACCTATGGTGCTGGTAAACAGTGGATCAAATGGTGTTCTAGCCATAATGGTGGTTGGTGGTAACTCTGTGGGGTTTTCGGATTCTACCTCCAAATCAAATGTGAAGTGAGGTGTGTCAGAATCGGATGACTGTCTAGTTGATTGACGATGTGTCGAATCAAGGGATAAGGCTCTGCGTCCGTGACGTGGAGAGCCAAGTGGACTAAACTCTGGGAGTTCGCCCTGCAGACGACGAGAGCGTCTAGAATTCTCAAGGGTGAGAATTAAGTTTTTGTGTAAAAAATTTGTTTAAGTATCAGGTGGTGATATATATATATAAAAGACTCAAAACCCTAATGCAACCAAGGGTGCAAGAAGGGGAGTGAAAAAAGAAGGCTCTCAGGCCAAAAAATCAACCTCAAAAAAGGCACTTATTCTAGCAGCTGTGCTACAATAAGTGGAGGAATACAACAAATGGTCAGAGTACCAACATGCAAACGGCTTCTAGAAAAAATAGGTGTAACTAGACCAAGGGTGGGTTGAATCATGCAAACACCTAACTAAAAGTATTGTGACTCAAACAATCGATATTCTCTGCAAGGTGATGAAATCCAAGTCAGACAATATGAGTGTTGAGACAACGGCTAGATATCCCCCTACCGGGAGGGACACCGGGTAATCAATCCTAAAGAAAGGCTACTAGGATACTCCGTTCATGACGCATCGAGAAAAGGTAAATATGCCGTTTGGTCCTTTGATCGCAATATCCCAATACAGGGATATCCCGAGAACTGCGAATGGTAGCCCTTCGGTTACTGAATGGATTTCGGTATTCCACTCAGGCTTCCGGAACCATCCTCGCGACTTCAACCCTCCTAAGGGAGAGGCCTTCCCACAAACCGGTTGTGACCGCGCCAAAAAGTACTAAGAGATTTTAGCTCCCTAATTGGACAACTTCTATGTCTCAGATGTAATAACTGAGGGGTGTTATTGGAACACCTATCCCCCCAATACTACCTAGCTACAAAGTTCTTTTAGTGTTCCCCAAGTGGGGTTAAAAGTGTGTTGAAATTAGGGTACGTTTTAAGGCTTAGTTCAATTAAGTGATCGAGTGAGTGCACGTGAGGTATTGTAAACTGAACTTGAAAAAAGGTAAATGCTTTACAGGAAATTTTCAAAAAAGAAAGGAGCTTTTGAAAATAAAAAGCAAATATTTATGACTTTTTCAAATAAATGGAAATTAAATGCTTTTGCAAATATCAACTCAAAAAACAATCGATCTCTTGAATTATGAAAGCAAATAATAGACTTCTGTAATGTCCCTTGTTAGGAATTTTATTAAAATTGCAATTTTCCACTTTTTTCCTTGGTTCGACCTTTGACTAGTTTCGATCTCTAGGTCCCAAATTTGCCCCAAATGATCCCAAATCTTATGAGAAGGTATATGAATGATATTAGAACATAAATATGTGTTTCAGGGATGCCTTTGTACCTTTAAAACACTTCTGCAAATACTCTTTCAATTCTGGTCAATGTAGGTAACTTTACTAGTGATTTCCCTTTGACTAGTATTGGTCTCTAGGTCTCAAATCGACTCCAAATGCCTTCAAATATTCAAGGAAGGTTTATGAATGATATTAGGGATTGAATATGATGTTAAGGGATAACATATGGCCACCAAAAGAACTCTGCAAACTCTCTTAAGATTCTGGACCAAGAATGCAATTTTACTAGTAATTTGGGGTTCAAATCCCCCTAAGGTAAGTACTGAAAATGGCTTCCCAAATGCCTCCAAACCCACTCAAATTTATGAACAGAGGTATGTAATGTGTTAATTATGTTATTAAGGTCTCACATGCACCATTAATTGTTTATTACAACTATTCTCACCCTCTTCCATTCAACTGCAAAAATCACCAATTCGACCCTTGGGGAAATGGCACTATTTCTTCTCCCAAAGCAATTAAACTGAGTAAAAATACTTCAAATGCTCAAGTACAGTACATGAAACTTGTAAAATACATCCATGGCAGTCCATTAATCACAAATGCATCATAGAATCATCCATTCATTCGAAATCATCATCAATACATTGGTTCACAACAAGGTAGTGGGGAAATGGCATTGTTCTTCCATTAAAAATGAGATTTATACACTTCTACTTGGAATTTCGACCTGAAACTTTCTGGAGATGAAGAACAGAGTATTTAATTCATATTACAAAAGAAATGGGGCATTAGAAGCTCCCCCAAAGATTACAATAGCTCACCAAAAACGCCCTCCCTCAAGGATCAAGAATATGCCTTCAAAACTGGAAATGGTTGAAGGAGTGAGCTGCAATAGAAGAAACCATGAGCTGCCCTGTAGCTTACACCTGCAAATAAAGACTCCATTAAAGCTCCAAATGAAAGGTCTGAATGGCCTTTCCAATTGCCAACTTGGATGGGAATCTTTCACCCTCGAAATTGGCTAAGGCAAGAAACTAGTCATCCACTAGCTCTCCCTCTTCACAATTGCAATTGCAAATTCTACAAATGATCAAAAGCCATTCTCATACTTCATTTCTACATTTTATAACCAACATTAGCCTTCTAAGGGTCGAAATCCTCTCAATAGATTCAATAGATTTTCATTTAGGAAATATTCCACATTTGCCACTTGTCTCCTAGTTCCAACCTTCCATCTTCTCCCAAATTCGATTTTGAGTCTCTTTGGCTTCTCCAACTCCCAAATTCGTCTTCTTTGAGCCTATTTTTGGGGCTGACATGTCATAGTGGTCATATGTCAGAGGTCAGGTATGCAATTTGTCATAGTTGTCATAGATGCTCCATCATTGGTGTCATAGGGGCTAGGGAATCTAGCCCAAGTGTCCACAAACTTCCACTTTGACTCTTTATCTTCCATGGAGGTTACCAATCCTTCCAAATTCGACCTAAGATGCTCAATGACATGTGTTATGACTTACCAACTCACCCAAGAGTGTTCACATTCCCATTAATTCGAATTTGCAAAAGAGAGATACCATGTATTATGAAAAATCAAGCTAGTGTGGGTCCCACATCCTCCATATGTCTCCAAAACCATTTGTCACTTAGGATTTCTCTTGAATTTCTTTATTCACTCTATTTATTAAATAATTGAACCCTTCTAATGTCTAAACATCATTTATTATCCCCCTTATTCCAAATCCCAAAGCTTCCACCCCAAACCTAGGAAACTAGTAATTTTCCTCCTTGGCAATTATTTGACCCTTAACATCAATTTTACAAACTCTAATGAATATGGCTAATGTGATTAGGCCATTGTGACCCAATTCCAAATTTGGGACATGACAACTTCTTTTAAATAAATAATGGACTTCTTCTTTTAAGGAAATTGCTAAGGGCAAGTTTTTCAAGAAGTAAACAGGAAATTTTTTTAATCTAGATAAAAATGCAAAAATAAGTCCTTCTTTCACTTTCTTGAAAATTTTTAAAAAGACTTCTAGATATGCATTTTGAAATAGTAAAAATTTTTTCAAGGCTGTAAAATATGCAGAATCTAATACTGTAAAAATGTGCTATGTGGGCAGAAAGTACAGTAAAAAATATTTTTTAAAATTGAAATGGCCGAATGAAAAATTCAGCCGCGCGGGTTTTAACAGCAAACCCGCTATGGACCGCACGGGTTTCGGGCGCACATTCGCGATGGACTGCGCGGAAAATGTCCGCGAAGCTGCGGTGTGCAGCGCGCAAATAGGCCGCGAAGTCGCGGTGAACCGCGCGGAAAAGGGGCGCGCAGTCGCGATGTGCAGCGCGGTAAATGACCGCGATGCCGCGATGTGCAGTGCGGAAACCGGCGACAAAGCCACGGTGAACCGCGCGGAAAAAAGGCCAAAAGCCGCGATGGACCGCGCGACTGTCAGGCTAAAAGCTGCGATGGACCGCGCGACTGTCAGGCTAAAAACCGCGAGGCGAAAGCCGTGCACGGAAGCCGAAAAACGAACCCAAAAATTGTGAATTCCGGGCTATTAATGGCAATAGATGTGGCCAAAACTTAGAGCAGCAATAGATCTGCTGTCTAAGATGGCAGATCTATGAATCTAAAGGTTAAAAACTAATAAAAAACTAGAGATCTATTGTTCAAAACCCAGCGGAGTCGCCAAAAACTGTTGGCCCGGTTTTGCAACCAGGCTTAGTGCTATGGGCACCTGCTAACTAGTAGCAGCAGTTTCAATATAATTAAACAAGAAACTAATCTAAACTAAACTAATCATGGATCTATGCAAGAATATAAGCAAATAATGAAAATATTTTAAAAACAAGAACAAGAAAATATTAAAGAATTTTTGTATTGACAATGGGGCAAGCAAATGCTTGCAAGTACAATACCTCCAAGTGATGAAGGTTTGTTGAATGGCTCCAATGGTGAGCAGCTCCAATCTCCAATGGGTCCTTTCTCCAAGGCTTTCTACAATGGCCAAATACTCAAGGGAGATTTTGGCAGCATGAGGATAGGAATATGAGTGGATGTGAAATGAGGAGCCCCTACCACCTTTTTATAGGTTTTGGTGGTGGGGAATACCATTTGTGGTTTTGTGGAAACCAAATGGTATTGACCAACATGGTTTAGGTACTTTTCCCTCCTTTTTCCTTTTTTGAATAAAATTAATATTTTAATTCCCTTTTTAATATTTTTGGGAATTTGGACCCTTTTTGAGGGTTTTTTATGCTTTTCAGGAAAAATAATCTTTTTTAATGGAAAAAGGGGTGTACTAAGGTCTTTGGTGACCTTTTGTTGGTTTCAAAGGCTCAGATGATGAAAAAGTGGACAAATGGGTCATGTGAATAAGGGAATGAGCTAGTGAGCACTTTTTAGGTGTTAACACCTATCCTTTTGTTAAATGTTCATGGCGAAAAGTTTTCAAAATTTCACTTTTTATCAACCCTGAAAATTGGGTATGTGACATAGAATTCCCCTTGGATAAAACAAAAAATTATTTACGCATGTGAATCTAAGTTACATAAAAATTAATGAGGAGTTGAAGTGTTTCAATATAACAATAAGATGTGTTGTTTGTGTCGTGTTGCATGTAATGTATATTTTTTAATTATTAATAAAACTTAATTTGTATATTTTTCTGATTTTTTTCCATTTAACTATGCCATTAGAGTGGGATAATTCAAAAAGAGATAAATTTTAATATTCATGGAAGAAGTGAATACAAATTGAAATAAAAAAATAAAGTAAAGACTGAAATTATCTTTTTTTTGTTTGCTTGAACTCCCTCACTTTCAGGGATTGGCCTTTGGTTTGAGAAACTATCACCATGGGCATCTATTCCATCAAAATCATCTGAGGATTGCACTCGTCCTGGACCACACCAGGAGTCAACTAAGTTGAATTTTGGGTTGTCTCCTCCCAACTAGTTCACCACTAAGGGGAATTGAACCCAAGTCACCTTGCTAATGAGACCCGCGCCTTAACCAAATGAGCTAGTAGGAATTGACAGAATGAAAATATCATAAACAAATCATAAAAAATAAATTTGTTTTTTAAACTTTTAAAAAGTAATTTTTTTTTGAAGTCAATAAGGTTTTTTTTATTTGAGAAAATACCCGTCCAAGGCATGCAAATGTTTAATGACATGGAGTAATTTATTGCAAACCTAAAGCATAATTATTTTTAATACAAAAAATAAATATTTATATATGTGTGACTTTAAAGGATTGGACGAACAATCTATTCAAGGTGTGTGGCTAATAGAGAGATAATTGAGTCCTTAAGGATTACTACCTGTTATGGCCCCAAGAAGTAACTTATCTGATTGAATCATCTACCCATATACATGAGGTATATCTAGCACATGGGAAGCCATAGGTAACACATTCAAGTCCAGTCAAGTATTTTGAGGCTATTAATCACATCTAATGTAGACAACATTTGATTCGCCCTGCATCTATATAGTATGAGAAGAGGGGTGACCCCAAAAAAAGAGTATATAAATAGAAAGGAGAAGAAAAACCCACACATCTAGATAAACAAGAAGAATGGAAGATTATAGATTGTAGTGAACCAACCCAATTCACACTCCGCACGAACAACTATCCGTAAGAATAGTAAAAGTAATCCATAATTGGATAGAAATAAATAGAATGAGTAGTTATATGAATATGATGATAATACATTACAAATATAAAGGGCACATCTTTATATTTAATTAATTATACATTATATTTATTCATTATTTATCATTACTAATTATTTATTTTTGTACATAACATTTCCTTCCTCTTCAGAAATGATGTGTCCTCAAAGCATATTGATGACAAGGCTTTGTCTTTATTTTTGCTTGTAGTGTTGTCACGTCATTCTATGTTATGTTGTACTTGATTATACGAGACGATACGAACCTGTGAGTGTTGAAAACAATTTTCAAAATGTAAAAGGATCCATCATAATTCAATTCTTTGTGGAACGTTGTATGTCCACGATTTGTTCTGCTAGCAATATTTTTTGAAATTTATTTGCGCCACTAGCAATATTTTTTGTTATTTTTTGAAATTGATATTAAGATATTTTCTCTTTTGATTTGGATGTCAATAAGGAGTTCTTATTGTTTGTACTCTAATATCCTTATATGTTTGTTCTTCAACTGTATTGGCATCTTCTTGAGCTTTGATGTTGGTTGGATTTGTATTTGTTCCTTTTTCCACAACTTGGAGTTTTACTCCTCATGGTTTTGATGCCTCTTTTTGGATTTGCTTTAAATTGTTTTCCAACAACTTCTTGTAATTCTTAAGCTTCTTGAACGTTTCTTCTTGTGATTTCTCGTCATCATTTAACATCTTAATTTGTTCCACCAGACATTGATTATGATTTCTAAGGTGGCAATTATCTTCTTCCTTTTCTAATAAGTTCCCTTCGATATCTTTAGTATCTTGTTCTATATTCTGACTATTCTTTAACTTCCTGATTTTTTGTGACTAGAATTTTATTATGATTTGTCAATTAGAATATCTCATCATTATTGCTCGATATTGTTTTTGTATCTTTGCAAACTCTAATTTGTGAGCATTTTTAAGGTCTTTTTTTGTTGTTGTCGACTTTTAATTTTTTTTTAAGCTAGAACAACTTTGAATCATGGCACTCTAATTTATTTTGGAATTGCATAATTAATTTATCATTTTCATTAAGGAGTTTGTTCAATTGTGCTATTTAGCATTCTACTTTAATCTTGTCAAATTTTCCTTTGATATCTCAATTTTGTAATTTCCAATTGAGTTTCTTTACATCCCTTAATTCATCAATTTGTGCGAACATCTCTTCCATACAATTTTTTGGTAAGAAATATGCTTTTCGTTAAATTCCATTTGAACTTTCTGTAATTTAATCACCATTTGTAATTTTATATTTTCCTTTCAATAACAAACTAGTTCATCTTCTATTCTTTTTTTGTAATCAAGATTTCATGCTTCACAACTTCGAATTCTATTCTTTGATTTGTGTCTTTGACAATAAATGGATACAAAAAGTGCAAAAAACACCCAATGTGGGTTATTTATTTAGCTCCTTCAAACAAGTTGTTTTGCCATTATTTTTCTCTTATCATCTTTTGGATTATTTTCGTTACATGGAAATTTCAACACAGTGAAGTACTTTGAATGGTGTGATTCCTTTGAAATAATTACATATTGAAAGTGCATCAATGTTATTAATACTTATTCCTTTGCGTATTAAGGGATTTCTTGAGAAATAGATTTATAGGTTCTCCTTCTTACTAATCATTTTTTATTTTGTCCACCATGGGAGGTGCTTGGGTCAAAGTAGTATATCTTCATGATGCTAGGTTACTTTGAGTCCCAAATCCTCGTAGCCTAATCCCATTAGTGATATGCATAGAAAAAACATGTAGACAAGATTTACTTAATACCAATGATATTGATTCACATTTAGAACGAAATGAAAAAGCATAAAACTTCGTAGAAAACAGATGTTGATACAAAATCAGAATAAATTACAATGTTCAAACCAAAATCTATTAATAAATTAAATAATGAAAAACACTACAGTGTTTATGACAATACATAGTTGCTACAATGGAAGTAGCCCATTCACAAAAATCCCATTACAAGACATGGACACCATTACAAGACATGGACACCATTAGATAACAAGCCAAAAATATTGAGGAAAAAACCTTAGGGTCCAAAAAAATATAAAGTTAGAAAGTGAAGTGGCGAAAGGAACATTGATATGAAAGCATGGTTGGTATATTAACTACTCATTGTGATAACTTTGACAGACAATTTTTGTTTTAGGTGTTCTTTAAATAATTATAAACCTCATTATGATATAGATAGCCATCATAAATATCCATACGATCACAATTAAAAATTATTTCTAAAATGGTGACAATTCTAAATCTTCAGGTTACCTGGGCAATTAGTTGAAATGGGCACTATAGTTTTGATTACTCAACGGGAAGTGGAGGTGTAAATGTAAGCTATCCTTATGCACCAGATAGGCTGACGAGATAGGATGACGGTGTCCAAGGATCACTTAATGTGATGATGTATGCAGAGAACACTGTAAGGTGGAAGATCCAATTTAATTGGCATAGATGGATTTGGGCGGATTTAAATTTCAAATGGATTTAAATTTGAAAGTTAAATTGTTACTTAAAATTCAAATTTCAAGGCGGTTTTTTAGAAATTGAGTATTTTGCTTGGCATTTGGTTCGAACTGCTAATGGCATGAATCTGAAATAGTACTGAACTGCTAATGGCATGTAATAACAATATTTTGTAATGAAAATGGGCATTTCTAACAGCGATTTCGGGAGAAATTTCCCAGATTAAAATTATTTAAATTAAACCAGACTTTATAGCCTCAAGATGCCCAACCCTATTCAAATAATTCCCCTTCTCTTCCTTCTTGGTTAGGTATGTTCCCAAGCGAGCAAATTGACTAAATACTTAAATATATTTATAAATTTTCACATTTAAAGATTTATTGCTAATATTATAATTTAAATAAATTTTAATATAAAAGTTAAATTTTAGTTGGCGTAATTAATGCTCAAGTTGTAATTAACTTTTAAGAATTAAATTTTATTTTCACGTACATTTTTAATTTTCTAAAATTTAAAAACACATATTTTTCCATTTGTGAGATGTCTACTTATGTATTTTGGTCACACGATAATTTTGATTTATGTATTTGTTCCATATCGAATTGTATTCCTATATGTATCGATACACAAATATTTATACTATGGTCATTCTGGTCGGCGGTTGACAATAGATGTATGGATGGAAAGTCACTCAACACATCCCTTCCCTCCAACAAGTCCACCAACATGCATACACTTGTATGTTGTGTGTTGATGAGTAGATCTAGCTAATGGATACATCCCTAAGGATCTTGTTGATGGTTTTTGCTACCTTCCTCCCCATTTTGCTTTTAAATGAAGTAAGATATGCACATATCATACACAATATCTGTCTTCAGTTATGAATAAAAAATAAGATCCAAATAGAATCTCTATAAGCCTTTCTATATCAACGCCTATATCTATCTATAAGAGGTGTGACAAGACACATACATAATGTGGTGTGGTTTGGTGCACTAGATAGAGTTGTCTTCGAGCCAATCCTGTGTAGCAAGTAGTTTCACCCCAAACAAGATGTGTGTTGTAGTTACTAGTCCCATCAAACATAATTAACATATGGTGTGTGTATTTGGAGTCATAAAATTAAGTTATTGAATTTAGGTGGACTATGATCATAATGCACTCTCTTCAATCCTTACCCGTAACAAATCCTAGATATTGGGTAGGTTTCATTTAACTAGTTTGACTGACCTTCTAAAGTTTTTTTTTTTATAATTGCTGCAAATTCTATTAAACTGGGAGAAGTAAAAATATAGAAGTAGTTACAGTCTGAGGTGTTCTATCAGAAGATGCCAACCTTGAAAATCAACATGGCCATGGTCGTTCATACCGAAAATAAACAAAAAAACCCTGCCCATAATAGGGAGACCAGGGAGAAAAGGTAGAGTAGTTGAAACCATGAAGGCTATAGAGAAACTAATGGTCTGGTGCATAGCAAAATAAGCATAAGTCAGAAAATAAACCACAGAAAGAACCTTCTTAACTGGCTGCAGAAGGAGTCTCGCCATCAGAAGGAATTTCCTCCAAGATGGGGCAGCTGTAGCAAGTGGTGTCCTCCTCGTTCCTTGCAAGTGGCAGAGTGCCTTTCATAGGTGGAAGAGTGTTCTTCACTGGAGGTCGAGTGTCTCAAGTAGGGAGCTCGATGGGAAGAGGTGAATTCTTTCTGGTTGTGAGAACGCAGCTATCCGGTTCATTGTGAGTGCGCTTGGCCAGAATCGACCCCAGGGTGGAGGGGATGGGGAAGGAGACACGAGTTGGATCCTTTCCTTTCTGAGGGTTGCCTCGTGGTTAAAACAAATATTTTCTAGGTGGGTTAATCCAAGACTTACCAGAAGTAGTAGCCAAATTTCCAAGTGTAGAAGCCTTGCCAGGAGTAGTAGCCAAATTGCCACATGTAGTAGCCCTAGTGCCAGGAATATTAGCCAAATTGTCAAGTGTTTCCTCGTTTCTGATGATAGAGGGCATGGGCAAATTGCCAAGATCACTGCTTCCAGGACGGAGGTCACGACAAAGGTGACGAGTGGGAGCATAGGAGTCCTAGTTGAGGGTATTCTCCAGGTTGATGAGGGTGGTTGCCATATTTGGCAGGGTGGCTCTCAGTGTCTAAGTGGCATGTCGAACGGTGGCCCAGTTGGATAGCATGTCTTCCATTAGCTCACCCAACATGTTTTTTACTAACCAATAAGGGTCCCATGGTTGCTCGTGGTTCCTATTGGAGAGAATGTCAGCAATGATTTGATCCCCCCAATTGTCTATAAGTAGATGGACGGGAATGGAGATCTCAAAACGGTATCCTTTCCTGGTTTGCTCTGTTTCATGGGTGTCCATCTTCTTTCCGCCCTTGGAACCTTTCGGCTGACCCATGGTGCGGGAAACGGAGAAACTATCAAAGAGGAGCTCGAGGGGCATTGGAGCAGAATGATGAGAAGCCTAGAGAAGAGTGATGAGAATGCTAATGAGCATGGCTGGGAGCCAAGACGAAATCTTGTAGGACAGATGCAGAATCCAGTTAGCTGGCTGACAGAACCTCACATGCCTCAGAGCCATGGGGATAGTGTAGGCCAAGTTGGATGAGGCGACGTCTAAGGCCAGAATATTAATGCTCCCAGTGACTTGGCGTTGCTAAAAAATCTTTCCTTACCTCCTGCCTTACCTCATCGCTACCACTTGGGTGACACTCGTGCCTTACCTCAGCGTTTCCACTTGGCTGACATTCGTGTCTAGGTGTCATGTTTGGCCCAGTCCTAATGTCGTGTCTGCTTACATCACTCGCATCCAGGGACTTCTAAAGTTTGCAATAAGTAGGTTTTGTTGTTTAGAGAGGTAATTCACTTACTAGAACTCACCCATCTATTCATATTGATCATGTTTTTCATTAAATGTATTAACATAATTAGATTTAAAGGATGGAAAGACATACTAGTTACTCCTCTTTTCTTCAGACAGTCTAAAAACCTACTAACCATAAAACTCATTATCAAACACAATTGAGCATACATACAGACTTATCTAGGATTGGATTTCATTTATGGCTCATTATTCCCTTATTTCTTAGTCATAGGGGGTTGGGTGTGTGCTAGTAGTTGTTGGTGTAACTCAACATGTTGAATAGGGTGTGGGCAGTTCTTTGTATGTGATTTTGAGAATTTGTTCAACAACACAAACTTACCATAAAAGAAAGTATATCCATACCATACACTATATGGTTGGTATTGAACAAAGAACTGAAGGGAGGGGACATGGGAGTTGTTCTGGTAGGATTTAGTAAGCTAAATTCAAGGAATGGTTAAACCATTGACTGCACCATCTTGCAAGGATGAGGTTTTCGCGACTTGGATTGAACATAAAAAATCAATTTCGACAAAAAATATCCTACAAAACAATCACCCATTATTGACAATAAGATCTACTAGATATAATTTCATTGCATAATATATATGATACAACCCAATCTTTGCTCTTGAGTTTCTTCCTTTATGGATTAACTCAAGCACCTTTTAGCTGCTAAATTAGTTAATAAAATTTAAGAAAGGCAATTGACCTTTGATGATAATGGTAAATATATAATATGTAACAAATGTTTGTACGGAGAGAACATATAACAACCAATGAGAGAAAAGGTCATGATAAGGTTCAAGTTTCACATTTAACACATGGTCTCAACATGATGTTGTTCAAATTATTTCCTCTTTAGTTATGGATAAATTGGCTCTAGTTGTATATAAATGTTTAGACTTACTCAAGATGAATGAATTCAAACATTTAAATAAATTAGGAAATTACTAAGGTGATAACTCCCCTCCATTATTGACTGTTCATATTTATATATATTATTCTTGGAAATACTTTTGTCTTTTGTATGAGAACCAATCCTCTTGTTCCTGGGTTTTTTCACTTGTGGAAAAAAATGTGGGATTTATTTCTCAACTCATTGACATAGTACTAGATGTATCTTTTCCTCCAATTAACATGCCTAATGTTTACAATTCATTGACAACTAAGAGTGAAGGTAGAGTTGGTCAGGAAATGCTAGTTACTTGCGAGGTATGGAAATTATTAGAAACTGATAAGGTTAGAGCTATATATATGAGCTCTATATATAGTTTGATGAGAGGAATGAGATATATTGACATGAGATATGCCTTGAGTGTTCCAATTCGTGGAGCTACTCAACAAATTTTCAATATTCTTGGAGAACATGTTGATAATGTCAGTCATGTACTAATGCTCACATAATCTCTCCTATTGATAGATCTACTTCCTCATTTATAGAGTTGGATACAAAATTATCCATCATTAAAACAAGCATTAAATTGGTGCATCTTTTTCCTCCTTTCCATCATGGGGGGGAATCAATTTATTTGTAGGAGATGGGGGTGTAAAATAGTATCCATTATGGATCTGATCAATAACATGGCTAATGCTCATGGGGGGTATCTATATTTAGAGGAGTATGAGAACTTGTACGCATGAAGGGAATGATGTTTATATGAAAATGATAGAATATTTTTGAGATGTCCACGAGCAAGAAGTACTTTCAATTATTAATAAAATCGTTTTCTTTGTCCTAGCGAGATTAGAGGTATCTTCCCAATTATGTAGAATGACTTTCTAAATGGGTTTATATTTATCCAATTCTTGGCACAATAATGGGTTCTTTAGAAGAGAGATGAGTTCTTAAAATACAAGATCCCCATAACCTTGATTTAAATAGTTTATGTACTTGCTAACCACTCTAGTGACGCTATTCTTTCTATGACATTTGCACATTTAGATTCTATTGTCATATGATCAAGAGGATCAACTGCAAAGGGTATCTATCCAGTAATGTATCTTTTATATTCAACAATGACTATGCCACAACCTTGGATCATAAATGAATAACATTAAAAAACTACACAAGGGAGTAAGCAAGATTTACAATGTTATAAAAACTTCAAGACATTATAGTTGTTCTCAAGAACTAGATGAATTATTGAAGGAAGATTGTTTGGTTGTAACAAGAGATAAAAATTGAGTATTTGATATCAAATTCCTTTTTCATATCAAGTGAATTCATAAACTCATTGAAAAAAAATGTTGTTCTAACTTTGTGCGAGCTGAAGGCAAAAGACAAGATATTGAGCCTAATGTAGCTATCTAGATAACTAGCTACACCACTTCATTCATGTAGTTGTCCAAACATATCATTAAATGACTCTTTTCATCATCTTAAGATAACGAGGGGAATTAAAATTTCTTTTTGGATTGATGTGTTGGCTTATACAATGTGTTTGCAATACGGCTATTCAAAGTAACTAAAACCATTTCTATCTTAGGAACAACAATATCATCAATTAAAAATTGAAATTTTAACAGCCATTAATGTTGATCATTGTCCATAGAAATTAAATAATTATTATTTATTAGTCTCCAACATACTTATAATTTATCATCAATTTTTTTTTTCTTTCTTATTTTTAATTCTATTATTATGAATTTCAATTAATATTTAACTAAATCCTTCTTATATTTAATAAAATAATAATTTGTTTGGTTGATTTAATTCCAAATTATAACTGCCACCTCCATTCTATATTATTCTAAATGTTCTAAATATCCAAAATAGAAATTAAATAATTATTATTTTTCGAAGTGTTAATGTGATTAGGTGTGATTCACTTGATAGCGATCTGATAAGTTGCCTTCAAGATTTCTTCTATTTTGACGACAATGAGAATCTCAGCACCAAAACCATAGTTTAGTTGATCCTTTGTAGCTGTCTCAGCGATTTAGCATGGCAGATGGCAAAGACTTCAAGGTAGAGATTTGATGGTTATGAAGTCGACATCATCTGCAATCAACTCTTGGAGATGAAGCTGTGCAGATGATAAAAATAAGAACGAAATGGACAAACCCGGTGATCTAAGAGGGCCGGAAGCGTCCATGGATGGAGATGATATCGATCAAATTAGTCAGACGAGGATGGTGTAGGTTCTGATTGAACCCCTGCTCGCCTGGGAACAGAATTGACGAAGCAGGAAGATGAGGGGAATTCTTTGAATAGGGTTGGGCCTTTCTCGATTGTTATAGTTTCGATGATGGGGCTATCCATGAAATCTTTGAATTTGGTCATAGATTTTATGGACGGATAACTAATCATCTTGCTAACGTGTTTAGTGCATATTGTTCCCCGTATGTGACTACTGCGTATTGTTCAATGTTTATTACTACTACTAGATAACCTTCTTACATGCATGATCCCAAAGGATCTGGTGAAACTAATATGCTCAGTTTGACAACCGATATATGTCGCCAAGTCATAACACATGGGATAAGTCTTCACAAATTTTCTAGCAATTCAATATTTCACCATGGCCAACCTAATTAACATGATCGGAAAGGGAAACGCGTAGCCACATGTTATGTGACACTTTGCTTATATGTACTTGTCTTATTCCATTTAACTTCTCCTTCTTAAATAATTTTAATGATCGACTGTTCCAATGCATATATTCTTTATCTACGTCCAAAACCATAAGAATAGGACAATCCCTAGCGTCTCAACCGAAGTATGTGGATTTTCTTACAACATCAGAAGATTTTATTATAAATATAGCAAAATAGCATCAGCCATTACAAATTACATAAGCTATTACTCTGCACTGAAGCAGCTCACGAACGTCTACAGCTAAAGGAGTAATATATCCATCTTCTCCATGATGTCTCTCTAACCCTATTAACCTGCAAGCAAACATGCGCATATTGTAAACTTGAGATGTGGCAAAAGACTGCAGTCTGCACTGCAGTTTATCTGCACACGGCAATAAATGTATACTTATAACGGCAATAACAACCAACAATAGCAGGAGTAAACTGTAAAACTATACAAATTATCCATTACTAGATAGAAAATTTGGGATTCTAATGGTCAATGCTTCGTGACATAAATTTTCTCTGACATGGCATGAAAGACACACATTGTAAGAAATATTGTAGAACAAACAATACTTATAACGATTTATAGCGTACCTTATCAGTAGGCAATGGTGCTTGACATTTGCTTTGCAAACTCTAATATGGCGGCGGCGGAGGAGACTTGTAAGAGTGGTGGTGTATAGGTGGTGACGGGTAGACGGGTGCTTTGGGATGGGAAGGGGGAATAGTAGGTACTGCTTTGAGGGGAGTAGGACTTACAACATGGGTTGGGGGAGGAGGAGATTTGTACCCGTATGGTTTTTCTGGTGCGGATGGAGTTGCTTTTGGTGGTTTGGCCAATGGGGAAGATTTGTGATGGGGAGGAAGAGGAGTTGGCCATGATTTTGGTGGTGAAGGAGGAGGAAAGGGCTTGTCAACTGGCGGAGGCTTAGCGTATGGTGCAGGAGTTGGCTTTGGCGGAGGTGGGGATTTGTACTTGTATGGAGGAGAAACTGGCACAGCCTTGGGAGGAGGTTTCTCCACTACTGGAGGCTTGGGGACGACTGCGGGTGCAGGAGGCGGCTTATGATGGATTGGAGAAGGAACGTGAGATGGAGGAGGAGGAGATTTGTAAGGGTATGGCTTCGGAGGCGGGGATTTATATTATGAGCCAGCTGACGGATTCGCAGCAAAAATGCAGCCAACAATGAGAACCAGCAGTAACTTGCAAACGAAAGACATCCCGGCACTTGCCATCTTCTGTTTGGCAGTAGAGAGCTCCGAAAGCCGAACTGTGTCGTATAAGATGGTCGTAGACGAATGGTATTTATAGCAATCGAGAAGGGCTCAGAAGATGAGGATGTTTGGTGAGAAGTTTCGTGATGCAACGTGGTATTTGATATTCTTGCAGAGCACGTCTGCCTGACAATGACATGAGGGGACATTGTTTTGTTTATTAAAACAAATTTCAAAGTTAAATGGCTCGTTTGACGTCTTGTCCATGGTTTTTTTTTCAAAAAGTAGTTGATTGGAACTCAGTTTCCCACGGAGCTTTCTATAGTCCAACTGTGCTTTTACCGAGCCAAATACGACGTCGTGAAGATAATTCGTTCTATATGTTTCTTATTTATTGAAATAATCGGATGTTAGCTTAATTTTAACTTTCTATGTTTTTTAATTTTTGTATATCTGGAGTTCGGACAATTCTAAATCATATCATTCTCGCAAAGGTCTAAATCATAAAGTCTAATTTATTTATAAGAATATGATCTAGATAGCCAGATTGTAATGATTTTTTTTTTTAAATTATAAACATTTTATTATAACATATTTTTTTTTCTTTAAAAAATTATAATTTAAACATAATTTTTTTTCAATTAATTAATTATCTAACATTTTAATTCCAAAAATACTATAAAAATTAATAACTCTACGTGAACAATAAACTTATTAATAATTCATTAACTTTTTCATACGCTTCCTTATCATAATATCAATAAAAATAATATAATTATAAATAAGCTTTATTATAAAAATAAACTCTATATTAAATTATAAATATAACATAAAATAATATTATGAAAATATAATAATACAATTTTTTTTTTTTAATATAAGTAGAACAACACTTAAATTCAATGTTTATAATAATGGATTCAAATAAGTAGGTAATCTTTCTTTCCATATTTTTGGACATTTGCTAAGAGACAATTGAACCTTGATTTTCGCTGGAATATTTTAAATGAAAATATGAATATATTTATATTTTTTCAATACTTTTGGATATTTGCTAAAAGACAATTAAATCTTACTTATTTTTGCTAGAATATTTTAAATCGAAATATGAATATATTTATATTTTTTAAATTATGTTATTAGAATTATTTTAAATTTTTTTTATGAAGATGATATTGTTTTTTCTTCTTTATAAACAAAAATATTAAAAAGGAATCATATACTTTAATTTTGTCTTACAAATAAAATTATTTTTTTTAATAAAATAAATTTTAATATTGAAATTTGATAAACTAAATATATATAACCTCAAAATTAAAAGAAATATAGTTTATCCTATTCTTCTCATAAAAGTGGGTCTTTCCCCATCAAGAGCATGGCTATGAATGGTACCTTATGTACAAGCACAAGCACAAGATAGCATTGAGGTATTGATGAAAATGATACTTTACATAATATCGATAATGCCAAAAATATTATTACCTTTAAGTTTAAAGAGAAATTGTGGTTCCAAGAAAATTTAAGAGTTAAGAGAAAAGTAAGATACTATAAGGAGGTCATTAACCCTAATTTGGAAAATGAGAAATATCTCTGGATAGTAGCTAGTTCAAACTAGTTCAAAGAAGAAAATTAATATAGCCAAGATTAAAACGAACTCCATTGAGCTTCATATAGAAACAGGGAGTTGGTGTATTCCCAAAACTCCTTGGGCGAAAAGGGTTTGCCATCTTTGTGAGTCTATAAGCGTTGAGGATGAAAATCACTTTCTTTTTGAGTGCCCTACTTACACCCACATTAGTTATGAGTTTCATAGTATTTGCTACAATACAAACCTTGCTAACCTACTAACTTTCCAAAACTATAGTGAGCTTGGAAAGCTTCGTACCCATCTTTTTGAGCATAGGAACAAAAGTTTAAAGCAAACCAAGTAATAACCTTCTTAAGGTTCGAAAGACCAAAATTGCTCTCAATAGAGTTAATCATCATCATCATCATCATCAAACATTTTTCTTTTAAATATAATAAATATTTATAATTAATTGTAAAAAAAAACTATTATTTCAAAATGTTAAATTATACTATTAAAACTATAATTTTATTTAAGTAAAATGTTTTCCATATTCTAATTTTAATAACAAATAACTCTTTTTAAAATAAATAAGCGATAAATATTTTGAAAATCAAATTTGTCCCAATTTTAAATTTTTATTTAATATATTATTTAAATTATATGATATTTAAATTATTATTATTATTTCATATATTGAAATTATATTCTATTTTAAATTCTTAATATTTAATATATTGAAAATATTTTTATAACGCTATCATTACTTATGTTAACTATTTCCTTCCATTTATCATATCTACTTATTTTTTCATTTCAACATTTACTATATAATATTAACTATCCATTTCAGCATTTACTGTCAAATATTAAATGCTTAGTGTGTGTTGTAATTTTCTTATACTTCTTAACTTTGTCATGGATGTGTTTTGAAGTTCTAAACATAGGCACTCCTTCGTGATTATTTTCTACTTTTGTTTATAATAATATTTGTATTTTACTTTTACAAATAATGTACATAATTATGAAATTAAAGAATTATAAAGATTAAGTTTGAATTTGAATCATTTTTACCAAAATATAAGTTATATTATTAATTTATGTCTATATTCTGCCAACTAAATATACTTATTCTCCATGAAATTTCAACGATATCTGAGCAGTTATAGTTTATGTTTATATATGCTATTTAAGGAGCTGATGAGACGCAGTGATATGCTGTGACTTGGGCACAAATTGTAAGTTATTTTCTTTGCATTGTAATACAGTTGTGTTTATATGCTTTTTAGCTTCAAAGAAACTAGGGTTAGAAAACTCAGATTGGGAATAATATAATTTATTATTTCCATTCCAACTTCCAAGGATGAGAAATTTGCAGAAATTAGGACTCATCCTTTCTAACTACACTAGTGAACACTGAAACAATCTAAAGATATGACGTTGGTGTGAACCTCATAAATTTTAAGACCAACCTGTGATATAACATTGAGAAGATAGTTATGATTTTCAGGGATTGTAATTAGAGCGGATGGAATTCTCTACTTAAATAATGTGCAACCAGGTTCTGTCACTTTGGGCGATGTGCGAAATAAAACGCACATCATATGATACAGATAACTATCATTTAATTTGATAGCCGGCCGTGGCCGACATTGTCTTCTCCGAATTCTGGTGGCCATGTCAAGCAGACTCCTACGTGCATTCAGATCCGCAAAATAGGATGAATAAGGTGGCGAGTCAGTGTACTCCGCGCCAAATGCACAACAAAACCATGATATCCCCACAATTCTGCACGTAATCGTTATCAAAAGAGCTTAACATGTGCGTTGGTTCCATCTTTCCTCATATTTCTTTGAAAAATGGAACGAAAGTGCACTGCATGTGCCAAATGCACCTAGACGGCCTTTCGGTCATGCGTTCACTCATGTGGGGCCATACAAGCTCATTGGATTGGCAGAGCATCATCTATTTCTACAGTTTGACTTTGAAGTAAGAGTTACCAAATTGCAGAAGGCCTTGCACTTATTAAGTTACAACACTTGTATATCATTGGATTAAGGAGAAAATCTGAATTTTCTTTCTCTACGGTTTTACTTCGAAACCATTAAGGTCTACAAAATTGGAAAATGATTTCAACATATTATGTCACGGCATTGAATTTTTGTTTATGTCTATATACATCGAATGTAGAAAATGTGAATTTTCTTGGTGTAAGTTTGAATCCGAAAGGAAATAGGATTGATTTGAAAGGAAATATGATAAAGAAAGTACAAATACTGAGGAGTATGTATACTGGAAAGATTCATGAAGAAAGTTTCGGATATTTCCGAAAATCAAAAGGTCATCACTAGATTAAGATAACGATAAATTCGACTCCATTTGGAAGCAATATTACTCGAGATAAGTTTGAACGATGACAATGTTAACTATAAGATGTTACGCTGCCAACGAGGCAAAGGATCAATTGTAAATACATTATAAAGCGAGAGGTTAATCATTATAAAGAATGGAGAGGTGTAGTTTTTGAATATTTCTCTTTGATAACGAAAAGAGGTCTATGGAAAGATAATAAAAAAACGGTTTAAAAATTAATAACGAGTACATGTTATTTGAGAGTATTTTATGCAAAAAAACCTTAAATACATATTTTAATTTTTTTTAATAATGTTAAAAATAAAATTATATTAAATATTTTAATTTTAGATTTGTTAAATGTAAAGAATATTTATTTTAGTGTAAATTTTTTTAAGATGTAAAATGTTTAAAATGGAAATTTATAAAAAAGATTGATAACTAACTATTTATAATACATTTAATTTTAATAAAAATCTAACTTAATTTTAATTAATATTAATGAAATATAAATATAAATTAATTCTAATTATAGTTTTCTTATTAATTGAAAAATTTAAATAAAAACTAACATAAAGATTTCTTAATCAGAAATCCTTTTAAATAATAAGAGAAATAAAAAACTATATGTAAAAATAAACTTTTTATGAAACTACTTAATAAATCAACCATAATAAAAGTACAGTATACCAAGATAATTTTTTCATAAAACAAGTTGATAAATCGACCATACTTTATGTGATATGATAAGTATATATTGGGCCCTCGCATGAAGTTGAGGGACCCTTTAGGTGCAATCGTGCATTTGCAAAACACGCTAAAATTGTGTAAATTAAAAACATGCACGCCTTACTTAGAACTAGGCATGGGCAGACTCCGACCCAGCCATGTCAATTAACATGTAAGATAGGATTCCAAAATGTGTGCACATTATAGTGATACATAACGCACACGCGTTATGTATCGCTATAACGTGCACGTGTTTTGGTTAATATAACAAAAAAAAAAAACAGTCTGCGAACAACGGCACTATTTTACTCACTGTTCTCTCAAAACAGGAACGCTCGAGCGATTTCGTCTTGCAAAAACACATTGTCAAAACTCAACAAGGGATATTTCATCTTGCAAGGAGGATTGGAAAGGTAACCATCCAAATCCTTGCCTCATTTAATCATTAAAAATTATAAATTTTTATGTTGCCCTAAATTAAAAATCTTTGTAAATGAAATTCCAAAACTAAAAATTTTAAAATTTGGTATTTAACATATGTTAATTCCTCCCTACTATCAATCCCTTAATGAATTTTACATCCACCCAAGCAATAAGGGATCTGAAAAAAAAACTAAAATGGAAATTGGAAATTGAATCCCAACACCAATATTTTTTCCACATCTATTGCAAATTGGAAAAAAAAATGATCTAGCATTTGGCTAAGAGGAGAAAATATGGACTATAAGCTAGGCTTGGTTTCTAGAATTGACTCAACCAAACCATATGTTTTTTTTCCACACATTCTTTTACCCTAAACATTTCCAACCAATGCTTGTGAAGCCAACCCAATGGCATGATGTGTTTTACATCATCCCCCAAACCCCAAGGGACTAGGTTCCCTTCCTTTGCAGACACATCACTTACTTTGTTGCTAAGATGAACTCTCACATATTTTTTTACCTCCTTCACCACCAAGATGTTAGACACAATGGCTCACTAAGAGGGGGGTGAATCAATGAGCTTGCACTTATTAACAATTCCAACTTCTTCTCTCAAATCTTATATCATTAATTACAAATTCACTTGAATATCATATTCATCAATAAACTAAAACTATATCGCATGTCATTCATTAAGCAAGACACATTATCATCAACACATTACAAGAGACAAGATATAAGCTTTCTAAAATTTTATAATTGGAGACTTTAATCTCCAGAATGGGCTACAACCCAAAGTGGCACCAAACACAAGATAATTATGTCAGCTGCAACTAAATGGGATGCACCAACACCCCAACAACCATAGATTTACAAATGATATTTTAGACTCTTCTTAAGTCTACAGATTACACACATAATCAACCAGAAGCCCTTGTTTGTTTCCAAAGCACTTCATCATTCTCATCAAGCACTCCATCATTCTCATCAAGCACTCATTATTCAATATAACTTCATTTTGTCCATAAGAAAATATCACCAATCAGATCACATCTTCATTTTGTCATCATTATTCATGTCATATCAATCTGCTGCCATATCTCCATTCATACACTTTACACTGTTCATATGCACATCACAACATTCTGCCCATATCAGTAGCCATCTCTTCATCATTCTACCAGCATGTATTCATTCTTTCCATCAATAGGTTGCCTCAGTTTAACCCAGAATAAAAAGATAGAAAGAGAGATTGTTTTACTACTCCACCTGCTGCTGCTCCTTCACCAAAAATTGTCCTCATCTTCATGAGCCATAAGATCAGAGCTCTCCTCTATCTCCCAAATTCTCCACACTCACCACACAAAAAACACAACCATCTTGTTCTTCATTTATACTTCTCCTTTCCATGTATTTAGGAGGCCAACTTGTCTTTTTGCTTTTATTAATTCAAATAATTCAAATGATATTTTTATTTCCATGTTATCCTTAACCAATAAAAATACATATATTTTCCACATCATCATGGTTTTTATGCCCGCATGGTATCCACCCTTATGGCCGCAAGGACACATAATGTATGCCTGTAATGGTAATATGAAATGATATTTATGTTTGTAATGTATGCATGAGATGATATTTATGTTTCTAATGTATTCGTTCTTGCACAAAGTTTGTACATTTTTCATTTTTGAGAGATGTCATTATAGCACATGTATACGATTATAATGATTTTTATTTTTATTTTTTAATTGCAGTGGTCACCATGGATGCACATTCAGACATCCAAAGAGAAATTCAGAGGCTCAGAGAAATTTGAGCCTCAATAACACTTGTTGATAATAGGCATCGCATGCTTGCATCCAATTTGGATGCAATGATAGAGACCTTTAGTAGGTCTAATGGTGCACTATAAGATATTGCTACATTCAAAGAAAGAAAGAGGCAACAATATGAGGATGGAATTAACTACAAAGATGTTAAGAAGTTGAAAATAACAAAACAACATATGTTTTCCGTCTTTAGAGATCCACGGACGGGTGAAATCCCGAATGAAAACAAAAGGCATATTTCTATTGAGTAGTGTACATATCAACCATTCATAGATAATTGGATGGACCGATGGGACATGGTGTTCGATTTACCACCACACAACAATAGGGAAATGCATCTATATTTTCCGAGAAAGATGTATGCAGAATTTGTTTTGGGGAAGCATGTTAACTATTTTGATATCTTGGAGTACCAGGGCGTTGGGATCGGGATGCCTCAACAACGTCCCAATGTGAGGCACATAGATCCCAATTTCCCTCTAGCTCCACCTCGTAGGCAGTTAACGAGGCCAGATGTGCTTCTTGCACATCAGTTGGTCCGAGAGACACAGGAGTCCTTCCTACTATTGGCACAGGCAGTTGTTCGCCATAGAACATATCTTCAAGGTACATACCGGAAAGGGACATTAGAGCCACCATCTATGGGTGGAGTAGAGCCACCACATGTCGGTGGGGTAGATCCACCACCTCCCGGTGGGGTAGAGCCACCACCTTCCAGTGGTCCAACAACATCTAGTAGTGGCATTAGACTTGCACCTCATGAGCACAGTCGATATCCCCACCCATGCACAGTATGCAACCATCCTTGCTTTGGTCATGTCCAAACAGATGATACCTTTACTGGGTATTGTACACAGGTAAGTAAGTGGTTAACAATTCACTGTCATTTGCAAATTATTTTTCCTTACTATACACACACATATATATATTGCTAATATTTTTAATTATTTTAAAACTTGTAGCTGCTATAAGAAGACCATGAGGTTGAAGACATTTGCACTGATGATGCAGAGCATATTCCATAGGCTCATACACTAGCACCGTCCAATGTAGATGGTTTTGTCATACTTTCAATGACAACAACTCACAATGAGGTAACTATTTCAACACGACATTATTTGAATACATGAGTAAATCTAGTTAACAATTTAGTGTCATTTGTAAATTATTTTTCCTTACTATACACATATATAGATTGCTAATATTTTTAATGATTTTAAAACTTGTAGCTGCAACAAGAAGGGCATGAGGGGCAAGAGGCTAATGCACCAGCATCGTCCAATGTAGATGATGTTGTCATACTTTCAGCGACAACAACTCACGCTGATGTAACTATTTCAACATGACATTATTTTAATACATGAGTAAATCCAATTAACAATTTAGTGTCATTTGTCAATTATTTTTCCTTATTATACACATATATAGATTGCTAATATTTTTAATGATTTTAAAACATGTAGTTGCTACCAGAAGGGCATGAGGGGCAAGAGGCTCATGCACCAGCACCGTCCGATCTAGATGATGTTGCCATACTTTCAGTGACAACAACTCACGCAGAGGTAAATATTTCAACATGAAGTTATTTTAATACATGAGTAAATCCAATTAAAAATTTAGTGTGATTTTAAATTATTTTTCCTTACTATACACATATATAAATTGCTATTTTTTTTAATGATTTTAAAACTTGTAGTTGCTACCAAAAGTGCATGACGGGAAAGAGGCTCATGCACCAACACCTTCTGAGTTACAAGATGTTGTCATACCTTTAGTGAGAACATCTCACACTAAGGTAACTATTTCAACATGACATTATTTCAATAAATGTTATTTTGTTATCACATGTTACTTAATTAATGCTACATGATCTAATATTTACAATTTTCTAAATTGTAGGTTGTATATCCCCATCAGAGGGAAATGATTTCATCTAGTGAGCTCCCCCCTGGTGGGAATACAACTGATAGCTTTTCCATGGAGACACGATAGACAACAAACCGTGCCTTAGAATTGATGGAACTATATACTACATCGGTATGTATTTCATCATTTTCAGTTTGTTAATACATATTATTTCATTGACCAATGCATTTGTAACTACGCCAGTATTGGTGATTGTAGCCACTAGCCTCTATACTTCCAAGACTGTTAGCAGTTGGATCTCCTCGTAGTCCAAATATGCAAAAGGGACAAGTGTATAAGAGAGTATCCACTCCTAGAAAGGGTGTGGATGTCCTCTATAGCAGACACACGAGAGATCCATCTACCCCTGACCTAACAAGGGTCATTGATGCTGCAGTTAGTGTTGCATCTACAATAGCCACAAGTCATACAGAGGTAACGATTTCAACAATCACAATGCATACTATTTAACCATGTTACTATATTGTTTATTAATGCATGTTTAACTATTTCACCATTTGGTGATTGTAGCCATTAGCGAGAGAAGTGCCCGGCCCCTCTGCTCAGTCCATGGTTCTGACCGAATTTCCTCTTGTGGTGAGATGTTCATTAATGAACAAGTTTTTTTATTCAATTTACCCAAACATGTTGATCAATGTTGAATTGTTGAATTAATTGATATATGATCTTTTATTTGCAAAGCACAACTATAGAGAGGCCTTCCATGAGCACACTGCTCACATCTATATGCCATCAGTATTTGGTGAGTGTTTTTCATAAACAATTTCGCCATAAGTTAATTTTTTAAGTTTGTTAATGGTAGGGTATTAGTGCAGTTATTTGATAAAAATAAAGATGTTTTTTTGCAGACTCCTGAGATGCAGAGCGATCCCAGGGAGATGGTCGATAGAGGAAATTTGGGGAAAAATAAGTGAAAGATTGATATTTAATGTTACATAGTCTTGTATATATGTATTTTGACATGTACATGTACACATTGTTGTACGTAGAGATACATTTACATTGACAAGCCATTTGAGGGTCGACTACTTTGCCATATTTTGTATTACAAACATTCGACTATTAATGCATGACACAATATATTCCATATTTTCTCTTGAGTTTCCACTTGTTCTTGTGATTATTTATCTCTTCCACAAATTGATAAATTTTGCTATTGAAATTTATATAATTACATTATAAGCAATATTTATTCTCTTATATTTATTGCATTGATCAAGTAACATCTCACCATTGTGTTATGAAAACATTATCTTAATGGAAAAAACTAATAATATCTTTCAACAGTTCAATGAACTTGGCACATGCATTCTAATTTGATATCTAATTTAAAATTGTGTTTTTTGTCAACTGCATGGGTTCATACCCATTGATCAGAACTATGGTTGCAAGGAAAATATGTTACAAGGAAAAAAAGTTAACAAAATAAGTCAAAATATGTTTGAATAAGCTCTGTCATAATAGTAACATGCTATGCATATCATCAATGTAATCCTATGACATTTTCAGAAACTAAGAGGAAGTCTAATAGATGCTACACATTTCATCAATGCTACAGTATTTCATCAAACGATACGTACATGAGAATCTATGCAGTTCGGTTGAAGTGTGCGTACTCTAGTATTGTAAAAACAATGGCACAGTATCAAGTACAATGTCAAAAAATGCATAACTAAAGTGTAATAAAATTCATTGGGCCTTCATGTACACATGGTCAAATATATGTAACAAATATATCCTAGTTTGTTCCAATATGCTAACCAATAGCTGGTCATGAATTCACTCTCATAAAATCGTTGAAGATATAGACCCTATCCTTACTAAACCCTAGTATGTAAGAACCTGGTTTGTACTTTACCTCTTTCATATGTCCATTATCCACTTGTCATAATGCAAAAGTAATCATACAAAATCCATGGAAAATGAAATACCTAACTAGTTTAATGATATTACTTCATAACGTTGTTTTGATGAAGGAAAATAAGATGTTCATGGTCCTATGTTTGTAAAAAGGATGGATTATCCTCATATGAAAATGTATTTAAAATTGAATGTTCTTGATTGATACAAATGATGATGTAATGGTTGTTCATTGTGATTTGGAAAGTATTCACCCATAGCTTGATGGCAAAGTTTCATGGTGACTTTGATCTAACAAAGCTAGTAAGGATCAGAGGGATATCATCGTTGAAACATTATCTCCATTTTTTATTTGAAACTTTGAATTCTTAAAAATGACATTAATTATTCAAAATCCAAATATAGTGGAACACTAAGGAGTTGTTAAATGACGTGGCACACTAAGGACATAGAAATCTACCAAGGGTGCAATGTGGTAGGTTTGATTGCCACTATTTGAATGTCTAGGTATAGAATCAAAATCAAAAAATTTCAAAGTTGACCCCCATGTGAAAAACTGCACACTCCCTTACTAAGCAAAACCCTAGTTTCCAAAATGGACCTACAAGATGACACCTGGGCCATGGGACTAGAAGATAGGGGCACCCCTAGCACTATCCCAATGTCCTAAATCCAACGGAGTCGATGTTCTGTCGATCTGAGACATGGTCATCATTCTATGGCTCGTTTCGTCTTGCATCCAAAAGGCCTTCAAGGACACCTGTTGGATACCTACCGAGAGCATAGAATTCCAACCGTGCAACAAAAACAAGTTCCTGACAGTCTTGCAAGTGTGTCTAGGGAGGTTCCAGTTGCAAACACTAGCCATAAGTTCCCAGTTGATGATTTTTCAAATTTGACCCCAATGTGCAAAAATTGCACACTCCCTTACTGAGCAAAACCCTAGTTTCCAAAATGGACCTACAAGATGACACCTGGGCCATGGGACTGGAGGAGAGGATGACCCCTAGCACTATCCCGAAGTCCTAAATCCAACGGAGTTGACGATTTGTTGATTTGAGCCATGGTCGTCATTCTATGGCTCGTTTCATCTCGCATCCAAAAGGCCTTCAGGGACACCTGTTGGATACCTGCCAGGGCCATAGAATTCCAGCTGTGCAACAAAACTGAGTTCCAGAGAGTTCTGCAAGTGTGTCTAGGAATTTTTCAACTGGGAATGTTAGTCATAAGTAACCGGTTGATTATTTTGCAAATTTGACCCCAATGTGCAAAAATTTCACACACCCTTACTGAGCAAAACCTTAGTTTCCAAAATGGACCTACAAGATGACACCTGGGCCATGGGACTAGAGGAGAGGGGCACCCCTAACACTATCCCAATGCCCTGAATCCAACGGAGTCAATGGTTTGTCGGTCTGAACCATGGTCGTCATTATATGGCTTGTTCTGTCTCACATCCAAAAGTCCTTCAGGGACACCTGCTGGGTACCTACTGGGGCCATATAATTCCAACCGTGCAACAAAACCAAGTTTCATGGAGTCCTGAAAGTGTGCCTAAGAAGGTTCCAGCTGGGAACACTAGCCATAATTTCACAGTCAATGATTTTGCAATGTTGGCTCCCATGTGCAAAACTGCACACTCCCTTACTAAGCAAAACCCTATTTTCCAAAATGAACCTACAAGATGACACCTGGGCCATGGGACCAAGGAAGACGGGAACCCCTAGCACTATCCCGATGTATTGAATCCAATGGATTCGAAGGTTTGTCGATACAAGCCACGATCGTCATTCTATGGCTCATTCCGTCTCGCATCCAAAAGGCCTTCAAGGACACTTGCTGGATACCTATCAGGGGAATAGAATTTCAACCGTGCAACAAAAGCGGGTTCTGGGGAGTCCTGCAAGTGTGTCTAGGAAGGTTCTAGCTGGGAACGTTGTGCATAAGTGCTCGATTGATGATTTTGCAAATTTGACCCCAATGTGCAAAAATTGCACACTCCCTTACTAAGCAAAACCCTAGTTTCCAAAATGGAACTACAAGATGACACCTGGTCCATGGGACCAGAGGAGAGGGGCACCTTTGGCACTATCCCGATGTCCTGAATCTAACGGATTCGACAATTTATCGATCCAAGCCATGGTCGTTATTCTATGGGTCGTTCTATCTCACATCCTAAAGGCCTTCAGGGATACCTACTGGATACCTACCAAGGGCATATAATTCCAACCGTGCAACAAAATCGGGTTTCGGTCCCGAGTCCTACAAGTGTGTCTAGAAAGGTTTCAACTGAAAACGCTAGCCATAAGTTCCTAGTTGATGATTTTGCAAATTTGACACCAATGTGCAAAAATTGCACACTCCCTTACTAAGCAAAACCCTAGTTTCCAAAATGGACCTACAATATGACACATGGGCCATGGGAGTAGAGGAGAGGGGAATCCTATCACTATCCCGATGTCCTGAATCCAATGGAGTCGATGGTTTATCGATCCGAGCCATGGTAATCCTTCTATGGCTCATTCTGTCTCGCATCCAAAAGGCCTTTAGGGACACCTGTTGGATACCTACCAGGGCCACAAAATTCCAATTGTGCAACAAAACCAGGTTCCGGGGAGTCCTGCAAGTGTTTCTAGGAAGGTTCTAGCTAGGAACGCCATCCATAAGTTCCTGGTTGATGCTTTTGCAAATTTGAACCCAATGTGCAAAAATTGCACACACCCTTGCTAAGGATGGTGATGATGATGATGATGAATATCACGATGAGGATGATGAAGATGAAGATGATGGTGATGGAGATGATGATGATGATGATGATGATGATGATGATGGTGATGATAAAGAAGAGGATGATGATGATGATGATCAATCATCATCCTGATCCTCATATTCATCTTCATCATTATTATCATCATCATCATCTTCATTATCATCATCATCATCTTCATCATCATCTTCATCATCATCATCATCCTCATCACCATCATCATCATCGTCGTCGTCGTCATATCCATCTTCATCATCATCATCATCATCGTCATCGTCATCTTGTTCATCATCATCATCATCATCGTCATCGTCATCTTGTTCATCATCATCATTGTGGTCATCATCACCATCATCTTCATCATCATCATCATCTTTATTGTCATCATCATCATCATCATCACCATCATCGTCGTCATCATCATCTTCGTCATCATCATCATCACCATCATCATCATCATCACCATCTTCATCACCATCTTCATCATGATATTCATCATCATCATCACCATCTTCATCATGATATTCATCATCATCATCATCATCTTTGTCTCCATCATTATCATCATCATCATCATCATCATCATCATATTTCTCTCACTCCCTTTATCTCCATCCAACACTTGAAATCATAAATTTCTGAAGATAATAACGTGTGCATGTTATTTATATACAAAATGGTCGTGCGTTTTGCATAGAAGAAACATGCTCATGTTTCATATAACACTGAGAGTGAAAACAATAAAATTTTAATTTAACTATAACGCGCGCATGTTATTTGAATTTAAACAGAACGTGTTTGCGTTCCTGAGCACCTAATCACCCACTCCTCCCATGCCCATGTGTCAGCCATAGTCCTATGTGGTTGGTTTGGACTTACCAAACCTATGCTATGGAGTTTACTAAACCATAGCTAATTAGACATTTCCACCTTTTTTTCTCAATATGCATGTTTTTTACCGCTCTCTACAGCATGACATACATGACCATTATTGACGAAATTTTAGGCATAGATAGAATTTTTTATGCAAATTCCAAATATGTAATTTAAAAAAAAAAATATTGATATTTTCTATTTATTTCCTAATTTTCTTGTGTCATCACTCCTTAGTTAAAAAAAAGTACTGTTAGTGTTTATTTTGTAACTTTTTCATTTCACAACCATTTTGAAAAAAAATTGTATGCTGCACTAGAAGACATTAACCTCTACATGCTATAAAAAATCCGAGTCGAAATAATTGTATTAAGACCTTCAAAGGCTGCACCCACATTTGACATACCGTTCTCAAGGTTTGATCACTTACATAATTAAAAAAAAATAAAAATTAAACATTTCATTGTGGAAAAATAGTGCAGCACTATTGCTATGGATTCTATACATGTCTACCAATTTTTGTAGCCTAAAATCGTCATTTAGGCACTGAAAGGCTGCATCCACAAAAACATATACCTTATCATTTGCCAAAAAAATAAAAATGTGACTGTTAGAAAACATGAAATTTGACATAGTTATGTAAATTTTCAATACTTAAAACTTATATATTCGGAAATGTGACTCAATTTCTGACGTTTCATATTTTTTACTCGATGCAACATATCTTGTGTAAGTATCTCAAAAAAACCAAGTAAGTTGAGGGATGCCTGATTTTTCAGTTTTCCATTGCATCTAATGCGCTAAAAGTGACCCTCATTAGCTTGTGCTTGCCCTATTATGAAGATTATGGAGAATGTGCTTCATAAAATCAAATGTGTTTATTGAAAGTCACACTTTTGATTAAGATATTACTAAATGGAGTTGATTTCACACATAAATTTACATAGCAAACTATCTATTAAAAAAAGGGCATCCTCCTAGCTTTAAAGTGTTGTTACACTCATTGTTGAGCTCAAAGCATCTACAAGGACAAATTTTGATTTTTTTTTGGTCTATTTTATAAAGAAGACGTGTAACAACTCCAAAATATACCAAAATTTGAAAAAAAAAACTTTTAAAACTTCTCTAAGACCAAAGATAACTGATATTTAATACAATTTCTTTTTTAACTTTAAAGATATCTTTCATTAATCTACTTTGTACTTTCATTTACTTCTATGTCTTTCTATTTCATAGAGCATATTCTATCTATCTATGGGTTAAGCACCATAACTTATTTTATTTATAATAATGTATAAAGCCTTAAAAATCTTTGTGATCTTAATAAACTCATTGATCTCTCTCTCTCTATATTTTTTTTAGAAAGTTTTATGATATAAGTAACGACTATTCCCAGATACAACTTAAAGGAAATTCTTTTCAACCACATCACAATTTGACGATCCTTTTTATATCATTTAAATAATCATTCCTATTACGCAAGAGACTAGGCATTCATTATAACATAACTTCAAATATATGTCTTTCACCCTTTATGCTTCTATTCTTATCTCCTTTTAAACAATCCAACTTTTGCATTATTTTCTATTATCTTTGACGTATAAGTAAAGCATACCTAAGAAGGGCAATTGCATATATGTAATCTCTTTTCATATGAATCCTTCCATATAAATCACAAAACATGAGTATTTAAATACCTATCAAAATCTATGAGACTTCCTGAGAGATGTATATATAACCATAACTAATTTGAAAACCTTTCCATATATATACCAAGTGACAATTTTCTTTTCAATAACTCCTACAACCTATAGATATAAACACAAACCTTATGTGTATGTAGGACGACCCATCTCACAACATAATTATTAAAAGAAGGTATTTTCAGTGATTTCCTTTATATAAAGGAATTTCTTATCTCTACAAAGTAATCTCAGGTATGCATCTCGTTCAGTTGCAACTGAAAGGTATCAACACTAAAAGTTAGAAAAAAAGGTAATCACTGTCCAATCGTCCAAATGGGCATGCATTTGACTAGTTGTTATTCCATTTTACACGCGTCCAAGTGAAGGATACCGATTGTAAAAAATCATCCACGAGTAGAGAGAACAACCGACACTATGGTGACATATCAAATAGTAAACTCAATGCATTATTTTTTTGTGGAGAAGGATACAGGAAAATTTGACATGATTTAATTTATGGTCGCCAATCCTGAAATACATCATGACGTCCACATTATGTCAAGACAACTTCCTCCTCAGATATCTTGTTAGTAGTATTACGGGGAACAGATTGGATTAATCTTACTGTTAATCCAAAACACTAAGTCTAGAGCAATATTAAAAAAAAACAAGGAAACACAAGTTACAAAACTCAACCGGATGACACAACAAAACGGAAAAAGGAGGAAAAAACTTTACAGAGTTCGGCAACCCATCTAAGCAATCCATACAATGAAGTCTACATCGAAGTCTCAATCTTCACTCGGTTCCAATTCTTTATTACTTACCTAAGGAAACTATTAATCCAGAAAACTGAATCATCGAACCGATGTTCGACTTGTAAACATCAGTGAACTAACAGTGCTTCCTTCAAAATTCGATGGAGATTATAACCAATTCTAACTTGTTACACTTACACAAAGGGATCGAAAATAAAATAAAAAAGGATTCAAAAATGCATACAAGGTTTACGCACATAGAAAATAGCAAATAACACCTAATCTCTCTTACATAGACTATAATAATTTGACAACAAAGACATGGATTTTTTACTTTAAAAAGAAATGCAGAGATCATTTATAAATCGATCGCCTAAATTTACAGAGGCTTTTAACAATAAGAATTTATATACGAATGGTGAAGGTCATCTATCAAGGATCCGACTATAACACTGGGAGAAAGATCGATTCGATCTCGGAAGCTGAAAAAAAAGATTATGCATTTCGAAACTTTCACATAGAATGATATAGATCTACGTATATATCTTGACATAAGTGACAAGGCCAAGAGTTAATAATGAAGGAACAAAGATTTTGAACAAAATTTGCCTTAGCTACTATTTATACATCGGGCCCATCGATTTAGCAGAATGAGATCAGAAGCTATTTATCTCCGATATAAATCTCGGCACTCCATAATGCAAGGACACAGTACGAAATATCTATGATATATTTGTATGCATATATATATATATATATAAAGAAAAGGATGTAGCTTTTCGCTCATAACAGAGTATAAAAACAGAGTGAAATCGGAGAGCAAAACAAATACTCATCATAGAATGCAATTATGTACTTGAAAAATTCTTTCAATGTGTCGTTAATCAACAATCCAAACTATATCACCACGGCCCAAAAGAGAAAATAGAACAGTTTACAATATTAAATTTCACCATTGAAATGAGTCATATAAATAACCGAAAGTCTACTTACTTGAAAAAACAAAGAAACTGAGTGCTCGGAGAATCAACTTCTCCCAACCATACGAGAGAGAAACTCGACTGTTTGCTCAACTCTACCCCCGAGCGGGATCACCACCATGCACTAGAATGCCAAGCAACACTTCCACGCGGCACTCTCTCTCAGAGTCCGTAACAGCCAATAATGGACTTATGAAAAGAGGGAAAACATCTCAACACAGTTTCTCTATGCACAACACATCGTCTCGTGCTATCTTAGTGCACCAATATATACAGTTTTTCCTAGGTCTTGTGCCATTCCAATCAAATCTTCAATCAATCCTTCAATCCATATGATTTAGGATTTTGTTTAGTAGTTGAGCACATGTTCTCTATGCCATGGTGATGTCCCCACATTTAGATGAAATCTCCAAGTGATTTTTGTTTGATTAAATAATAAAATCAATAGTTTGTTGTGCAAAGTGTCACTTGGTGTGTTTTTGAGTTATTAAATAACTCTTACAAAAATAGTTGTCACAAATATTAAATCAAAATAAAATAATAAAGTCTTGGGCATATCACATTTCCCCCCTCTTATTCTTAACACCATCCTCATTGTTCTTTATTCTGAGCTCTCTTGCTCATTCCGGAACATGGAGAGATATGCCTCTCACATTTTATCCTCCATTTCCCATGTTGCCTCTTCAGGGCTGAAGTGCTTCCATTGCACTTTTATGTGAATAATGGATAGATTCTGTAGCATAAGTTCCTTCCTGTCTAAGATGCATAAAGTTTCGGTCTAGAAATCGCCCTCGGGTTCTACCCAAATCATATTCTAATTGATTACATGAATAGAATCATGCACATATTTTTTTAACAAGGAAACATGAAATACATTGTGTACTTTTATAGTATGGGGGAGTGCAAGCTCATAGGCTATCATCCCTATCTTAGCTAACACTTCGAAAGGCCCACAATACCTGGGCACCATATTGGAATATGTTCTCAAGCTCAAGGTACTCTTCTTTGGTTTTACCTTTAGATATACATGATCGTCAACATTGAAGTTTCTTGGAGTTATTTTTAAATCCGCATAACTCTTCTATTGATCTTCGGAAAATTTTATGTTTTTTTGCACTTCGTTAACCATCTGTTCCATCTCCTTTAACATGTTAGTTCCTAGAGCAATCTTATCAACAGGGTTATTCCAAGACACAGGCATGTCGCGTTTTCAACCATACAATACTTCAAATGGACTCACTTTTAATGAAACTTGATATCTATTATTATAATCAAATTCTATTAAATGCAAATTGTCCTCCCATTTACTTGGTTTATCCATTACATACATTCGCCACATATATTCCACCACTTGGTTAGTTATTTCAGTTTTCCCGTTCATTTGAGGTTGGTATGCAACACTGAAATTCAGCTGAGTATATAGACCTTTAAACAAAGACTTCAAAAAATTACTTGTGAATTTTGCATCTCTATCAAAGATCACAATTTTCAGAATACCATGCAAACGGAAAATTTCTTTCATAAAAATATCAGCTATGTTAATTGCTTTAAAGGTATATTTCATAGGTATGAAGTGTGCAACTTTGCTTAACTTATCAACAACTACAATTATTGAGTCATGTTTTTATTTGTTTTAGGTAATCCTTTTATAAATTCCGTGCATACTATCTTCCATTTCCATTCTGGAATAGGCAAGGGTTGAAGTAACCCGACAATATGTTGATGTTCTGTTTTTACTTGTTGACATTCAATGCATCTAGCTAGGTAATTTGCAACATCATTCTTCATGTTAGGCCAATAATAGATTTCTCTTAACATTGTTATCATCTTTTGATATCTTGGATGTCTGGAATATGGTTTTTTATGCAACTCATTAAAGATTAATTGCCTAACTTCCCCATAATTAGGTATATATAATCGATTTTTATAGATTAACAAGTTTTTTTAGCTAATAGAATAGACTGAGGATTCATTTTCGTCCACATATTTTTCCAATTATTCTTTAATTTTTAGGTATTCTTCATCATTCTCAGCTGCATCTTTTATTAAATCTTTAAGATTTGTCTTATAACTCCTAAAAGAAGTTGAACAATGTGGAATGACATTTCTACTAAGGGAATCCACCACCTTGTTCTCTTTTCCTTTAGTGTGTTTAATTTCAAAATCATAATTTCTCAAGATGGCTAACCACCTTTCTTGGAGAGCATTTAAACTTTGTTGATCAAATAATTATTTTAAGCTTATGTTATCAGACATTAAAGGGATTTTTCTTCCTATTAAGTAATGTCTCCATATTCTTAATGCATGTACTATAAAAGCTAGTTCTAAGTCATGTGTTGCATAGTTATGTTCATGTTCTTTAAGTTTTCTTGACTCATATGTTATTATATAACCTTCTTGCAGTAGCACGCCACCTAATCCCTCAAAGAAGGCATCTGTACATACAACAAAGTCCTTGTACAGATCCTCTATTCTTAGAATTGGTGCGGTGGTCAGCAAGTGTTTAATATTTTCAAAGCTTTCTTGACATTTATTAGCCCATATGAATTTAGTTCCTTTCTTTTGAAGTGAATTTATTGGGTAAGCTCTTGTAGAGATTTCTTCCTATGGGTAAGAAGAAGCTCTCTTAGGATAAAGTAAGATAGACTGACTCTATACTAAGACAAAAAATGAAACAAATGCGATCTTGAATCCTAGATTAAACAAGCATTTCAGAGTTTCTGTATTGAAGAGAATGAGAGAAAGTAACTCACCTTTCACTCTTGATGTTTGTTCCTCTCGTCGTTCAGATCCCGAGGTCCTCACAATGAACCTGTTAAGATCAGACAATGCACAAGCATATACAATTCTCCAATATCTGTTAATCACAAGTTAGAATCTAAATCTAGCTAGATACAAATCATGAAATTGAAACACAATCAACACACATGAGTTGGGAAACAAGACAAGTTAACTTTATTACAACTTGAAGATGCTTACAATGGTGGCTTGATATCCAAGCCAACTTTCAGCTCCAAGTCCTTACTCTAGCTACCTCTGCAAAAGTCTCAAGATCATAGGTTGGATGCTCCAAAAGTCCACCCTTTGGCCCATGGAAGGCCTCTCCTTTATAGTGTTTGGAAGGGTTAACTGAAAGGAGAGTAAAATGGATCTAATGAGTGTTTAGTGAATCAAGCGTACTAAACAGAGAGAGTGGTTGGGATCGAATCAAAGTTGGTAATCCCAAGAAAATACCTCAAAAGGTGAGATCCAAAGATCTATGGAAAAAAGGCTAAAATAGGATTGTTGCGCCCCTGGGTTTGAGCATAACGCGACATTGTCACGCCCCAGGTTTGGAGCATAGCACGGAAACCCTAATTGTCATGACCCGAGAGATGTGCAAAGCGCGATAATTTATGCAGATTAGGTGAAATGTGGTAGATAAAATGTTGTCTTCGGTATTCAGGTAATAGACTTCACTCCTGGGTGTCTAGATGAGACCAATGAGGGTACCAGTAATGTATAATGACCATTAAGGGGAAGTGTCATTTAGGTCACTTGATGTAACTATGCGACACTAGGACTTAGTGTGTAATATTGAGGTATAACAGATGCCCCCTAAAGTGTGAGGTCAGAAGGGACTGATGGCCGAAAGACTTTACAAATACTTCGTGGAGATAGCATCGAGGGGAGCAACGAGGAGCTGAAATAGAAACAAAATGTCAAATATACCACCGAGGTGGGCATTCCCATGGTCAGAATGTTAGGAACCCATGTGTTTACTTTGTTAGTATATTGTTGTTGGATGCATATGATTTGTAAGTTGTCCTGTAGTATTTGTTGATCCATAGTTTGTGTTATTGTTGTTGGCGCATATGCTTTGTAAGTTGCCCGTAGTATTATTGATCCATAGTTTCTAGTGGCCCATGGTTTTGACCCATAGTATCGGCGCCTAGACTTAGTATATAAGTGTGTGTGGAGGCCTATGAAGGCACTATGAAGTTATTTTGTATTGAGCTTACTCAAAGGAGTTTGCCCCCTCGAAGTGGCCTACGATCAATAAAAGTATTCTATGATCTAATATATTGTGTATTTTCGTCAATTAATTGTTGCAGGTTCTTCTCATCTGGTATCAGAGCACTTTCTTGGGTTCGCTGGGTGAAATTTCTATCAAATTGTTTTTTCGCATCTGTTGCAGGTTCAGATTTGGGAATAATTCCTATCTGCTTAATTGTGGGAAGTACTTGGGCATAATACCTACAACTCATTGTGAGGAGTACCACAGGAACCCCGAAGTAGCTGGCCCATTGGGAGGACCTGCCAGTGAAAAGGGCAATGACCCCTACCTAATTGACTAGTTCCGACCCGTGAGGTAAATCAAGAGCTGTTGTTTGTGGCAAAGTGGTTATCAGTAATACTTGAGCCGTGGAGTGAGGGATACTGCCCCAATATGCAAGTTGTCAAACAGCACTAGTGGACGAGTGAATCCCTTGAACTATTAGGAAGCCAAGCATAGTTGGGGTCCATATCTATTTTCAGCTGATACATTGCAGATTTCCTCTGTCCAGAACTGTTGTCAATCACTTCCACGCCATTGTAGATCCATCTGTTACTAATCACTTTCGTTCCATTACAGATCCATCTATTGCCGATCACTTCCGCACCATTGTAGATCCATCTGTTGCGGATCCCTTCCACACCGTTGCTGATCCATTTCTGAAAAAAAAAAATAATTCCCTTGTTTTAACTCTGTTTCCCTTGAAACTTCTCTGCCACCCCTGCAATTCCATTCTGCATCTTTCATTCTTGAGGACCCTATCCCAAATTCCACTTCCCAACACCCGAAATCTCACATTTGTATATTTTTAAGGTTTGCCATAACTTCTTCGATTTTCACCCGATCACCTTCAAATTTTACCACAGAGTTCCTTTCCTAATTATGATTTTGTGTCCCTTTCTGCCAAATTTTCTCATTCTTTCACCCCACTTCTGAAATCCTCATTTCCTGCTTCCCTATCCTTTCGATAGTGTCCAAAACCTAGTCAAACCCAAATTACCCTTCTGATTTTTTCCCAAATCCAGATATTCCTTTACTGAAACAGTCTCTATTTTTGTTTTTCTACCCATTCAAAAAAAAAAACTCCTGGTTATGGTTGTCACCCGTGCAGGAGAAAAAAACATGGAGGAAGCACTTGCCGCCATCCAAGCCAAACTCCAGGATCTGGATTAAAAATTTATCAGCCTCCATCTTGAGCATTCAACAATGAACAATAAACGAAAGTCTGAGTCTTCATCAGACAATGGGTTCTCTTCTTCCAGCAATTTCCATGGTCCGAAGCTTGATTTTCCTCGCTTCAATGGTACTGATCCAACTGGATGGATCTATCGTGTAGAATAGTATTTCAGTCTACATAATACTTTTGATGTCAATAAAGTTCCACTTGCATCCTTTCATTTGGAACAGGAAGCTCTTCAATGGTACCGTTGGTACATCAATGCTCATGAAGAGCCAAAATGGATAGACTTTTTCCAGCTCCTTTTGCAACAATTTGGTCCTAGTGATTTTGATGACTTCGTAGGATCCCTCACTAAACTTCACCAAATTGGCACTGTGAGAGAGTATCAAACCAAATTTGAGAAACTAGCCAACCACACTGAAGGATTATCTGATGACTTCTATTGGAGTTGTTTTATCAGTGGTCTAAAGGATGCCATCTGTTCTGAGGTCAAAATGTTCTGTCCCAACACTATGATGGAAGCCCTGGGGTTGGCTAAGTTGGCATAAGACAAGACTGCAACCCAACAACGCTCCAAGCCCACTTTTGTTCCCTTCCAAAATATGGGTTCTCAACGACAACCCATACCGCTGGCTCCTTGACCAAATCCTATCAAGCATTTGTCTGAAACAAAGATGTAGGCACACAGAGAAAAGGGGCTTTGCTATAATTCTGATGAGAAATTCACTCGGGGACATAGATGTGTTCAGCAAAAGCTCTATCTCTTGGATGTGGATTCTCCACCTGCCTCTGAAATTGGTGACAAAGATCCAGATGCAATGGATGCTCAAGTCGACATTTAGGAACTGCCTATTGACCCTCCATTTCAGGATGACCAGCCATAGATATCTCTCCATGCTTTTGTTGGAATCACCATCCCCCAAACAATGCGGGTCAGGGGTTACTTCAAGAAGCTTCCTCTTAAAATACTCATTGGTTCTGGTAGCACTCATAATTTCATTGACCCTCGGATCGCCAAATAAGCTTATTGTTTTATCCATTCTTGCTCCAACTTTGAAGTCATGGTTGTCAATGGGGGCACCTTACCTTGCAAAGGGAAGTGTCGTAATGTGCGTATCTCTGTGGGATATTATACCCTATGCTCTAACATGTTTTCCTTGACCTTAGGAGGATGTGATGTGGTTTTGGGTGCTCAATGGTTACGCACACTTGGCCCTATCTTATGGGATTTTGCTGAAATTTGGATGCATTTTTCCCCCAATGGATAAAAACACACATTGACAAGATTACAACTAGGGTCTCTCAGCATCATTAGTTCACATCGCATGGAAAAACGCCTTAAGAAGAATTCACATGGTGTCATCGCTCAAATCCATTCCATTCAGATGCAACCATTAGCGGTCTCCACTACTCCTTTGGATCTACAACAAATTCTGGATCGATATCTAGGTGCCTTTGCTGAACCAGTGGGATTGCCACCTTCAAGGCTAGAAGACCATTGTATTCAGCTCCTTCTTGGTAGCGTTCCTCCCAACATCAGGCCCTATCGCTACCCATTTCACCAAAAAACAGAGATTGAAATGTTGGTTCGGGACTTATTGAAGCAAGGTATTATTCGCCCAAGCACTAGTTCATTTTCTTCTCTAGTTCTTCTTGTCCGCAAAAAAGATGGGTCATGGCATCTCTGTATTGACTTCCGATCACTTAATCACCTTACCATCAAGGATAAGTTTCTCATTCTTGTTGTTGATGAGCTTCATGGGGCTCAATTTTTCTCCAAGTTGGATCTTCGTTCTAGGAATCATCAAATTCGGGTTCATGAGGATGATATCCCTAAAACAGCTTTCCACACACATGATGGCCACTATGAGTTTTTGGTCATGCCCTTTGGCTTCACTAATGCTCCTTCAACATTCCAGGCCTTAATGAATAAAATATTTCGGCCCTACTTGCGAAAATTCATTCTGGTATTCTTTGATGATATCCTTATCTACAGTAAAACATGGGCTGAACATCTTCAACATCTGGATCTTGTCATGTAACTTTTCTCTGACCTTCATCTCCACTCGAAACAGTCTAAATGTGTTTTTGGATAGAAGAAAGTTGAGTATCTTGGGCACATTATCTCAGCATAAGGGGTTTGCATGGATACTGCCAAAATCGCTGCCATGAACAATTGGCCGCATCCTTAGAGACTCAAGAGCCTTCGTGGTTTTTTGGGTTGACCAGCTACTATTGCAAGTTTTTCAAGGATTATGGGAAGATTGCAGCTCCATTAACTGCTCTATTGAAAAAGGATGCTTTTACATGGACACATGCTACTCAGTGTGCATTTGACAAACTGAAACAAGCTATATGTACTACACCTATTCTAGCTATGCCCAATTTTTCCAAGCCCTTCACTATTGAAAGTGATGCTTGCGGCAATGGACTTGGTGTTTTTATCCTTCAAGATGAACACCCCATTGCGTTCACCAGCAAAGCCCATTCAGGTAAGAATTTAGTTGCCTCTACATATGAGAAGGAAATGATGGCTATTTTGAATGCAGTACATAAGTGGCGACCATACCTATTAGGGAATCATTTCTGCATCAAGACTGATCACCAGAGTCTGAAATATTTATTGGAACAACATGTCTCCTCTCAAGTGCAAAAGAAATGAGCTAGCAAACTCATGGGTTATGACTATGAGATCACTTATAAGAAGGGTAAGGATAATATTGTGGCAGATGCTCTTTCTCGCACATTTGATGCCCAAGGTTCTCTTTCAGCTATTTCTATGCCTGTTCCAAATTGGTTGCAATCTATTCAACAGGGTTATGTTAAGGACTCTTCCTTATCTCAAATCATCCAACACTTAACCAACAACCCTTCTGCTGTACCACATTACTCTTGGGATGGTGCTTCCCTGAGATACAAGGGTCGTCTGGTGCTTCCCCATAGCACATATCTTCAACAGGTTGTCTTCTATGAAATCCATGCTTCTCCATCGGCAGGGCATTCCGAGTTCCTCAAAACATATGAACGGGCATGGCATAACTTCTTTTGGCAGGGCATGAAAAGGAAAATTCAACAGATGGTGTTTGAATGTGATACCTTCCAGCACAATAAGGGTGAAATGACACTCCTTCCAGGATTGCTCGAACCCTTGCCCATACCTACCCAGATTTGGACATATATTTCTATGGATTTCATTGAAGGGATCCCTAAATTTGGTGGGAAGACAGTGATTCTAGTTGTGGTTGATCACCTCTCCAAATATAGTCATTTTTGTGCTCTCGACCATCCCTATACAGCCTCCTTAGCCGCACAAATTTTCCTGGACCAGATCTTTCGTCTTCATGGAATCCCTTCTTCCATTGTCTCGGATCATGATGCGTCTTTCACCAGTCATTTTTGGATAGAACTATTTCGCCACACTGGCACCAAACTGAAGATGAGTTCAGGGTATCACCCACAAACAAATGGTGAAACTAAAATTATCAATAAATGCTTGGAAACTTATCTTTGTTGCTTCACCTCTGAACAACAACATCAGTGGGCCAAGTGGCTCCCTGTCGCTGAATGGTGGTACAATACCTCTTACCACACTCCATCTAAAATGACCCCATATGAAGCAGTCTATGGTCAGGAACCTTTAGTTCTTCTTCCATACACCCCCAGCAGTTCACCAGTTTAGGCAGTTGACACGGTCCTTCTAAACCACGATCAGATTCTTCGCATTTTGCGGGACAATCTTCACATGGCAAGAAATCACATGAAGCAACAAGTTGATTAGCACTGTTCTGAGTGCACTTTTCAAGCAGGCGATACGGTTTTTCTTCGTCTATAATTGTACAAGCAATCCTCCTTGAAACTTAAAGGGCATCATAAGCTCGCTCCAAGGTTCTATGGGCCATATCAGATTCTTCAGAATATTGGGTCCATTGCTTATAAATTGGAACATCCTCCTTCGCGCATTCATCCAGTATTTCATGTCTCTTGTCTGAAGAAAGTTCTTGGCACCAACATCAGTGGGAAAACTATTTTACCCGAACTGGATAATGAAGGATCCATCATTTTGGAGCCAGAGGCCATCCTCAATCGGTGCACTCGTTAGCTTCTCTCTCGCTCTATCATAGAGGTCTTAATTCTGTGGCACGACATGCAACCAGAGGATGGTACATGGGAACCACTCCTTCAGATTCAACAACATTTTCCACTTCTAAAGCTTTGAGGATAAATTTTTGAGGACAAAGCTTTTTCTAAGGGGGGGGGGGATGTTAGAAACCCATGTGTTTACTTTGTTAGTATATTGTTGTTGGATACATATGCTTTGTAAGTCATCCTGTAGTAATTGTTGATCCATAGTTTGTGTTATTGTTGTTGGCGCATATGCTTTGTAAGTCATATGTAGTATTGTTGATCCATAGTTTCTTGTGGCCCATGGTTTTGACCCATAGTATTGGCACCTAGACTTAGTATATAAGTATGTGTTGAGGCCTATGAAGGCACCGTGAACTTATTTTGTATTGAGCTTGCTCAAAGGAGGTTGCCCCCTCGAAGTGGCCTGCGATCAATAAAAGTAATCTATGATCTGATATATTGTGTATTTTCGTCAATTAATTGTTGTAGGTTCTTCTCACAAAAACAATTGACTCAAAGCATAGCTGCCAACCAATACATTGTAGATCCATGAGTACTGAGATCATATAGACTGTAGACAAATCATGGCTACTGTAAACAATCGTAGATCCATGAGACAATAATGACACAGCCACAACCAATACATAAGTGGATCTGTGTGACAATACAAGAGTGAGGTCTTCCACGTAATGACTAGGTGGAAGCTTGCTCAAAAAATCGCCATTGCATCCTGGACGTAGTCAATATATAAAAAGGTGTCTAGGGTCTTCTACCCGATCCCAAACGATACAAATATAGCCATGTGATTACAAGGTGTTGAAGTCGAACATGGTAGAAATCATTTGATTACTGGTCAATGATGTGAACCGTTAACAAATGCGAGGGAAATCACCAATGATGATAATGATTCCCAAGGTATCTATAGTACATCTCAAGGTCAATGATGGAAACCTACTGTCAAATACGAGGAAACCTGCCATTGAGGCATTCAGGTATCAAGGTACTGATGGTTGACTCGTAAGCCTAATTTCTGGATAGTGATTTGGCATCGACAGGAAAAGACTTGTCGAAGGTGGGCCATAATGATTCCCACATCATTGACAAGAAAATCAGAACGAGAGATAGTATGTAACAATAGAACAAAATAATATGTACTGACACAATGGAAGACTTGACATAGTAGATGACTTAGAGCAACGCAAACCCTTTGAACATATAGCAGCATGAAGCAGAACCTAGCAGCAAGGATTATAGATAGCAGAGAATAAATACACGACGAGTAGGCTCGTGGCCAAAGAGATGACTCGAGATGATGACCATAACTCAACAAGAATAGATAAATACCCAAAATGAGACAAGGGACAGATGCATTCCATGTTCAAAGGTGACGACTAACAAGCTGCCAACAAGATAAAATTGACTCATTTCCCATTCCCCCCCCAACATGATAGACAAGTACCTCTTTGTTGTTTTACGAGCTTGAAGAGGATAACAGATACTCAGTATAGCTCATCTCATAGAAGAGTCCGATCTCACATGTTTTACGAACCTAAGAAAGGAGGGGTTCATCCCAAAGCGGGTCCTTTGATGTTGAATTTTAACAAGTCCAAGGAAGGAAAACTCAGTAGTTTTTCACATTTAGAGAGTCTGAAAAACTTAAAGAAGGCTCCAGAATGTACTTCTTCATAAATTTAGTCCCTCAGTCTCGAAAAAATGTAAAACAGTTCCTGAGAGAACTCTCCCAGTCAAAAGTTGACTAAGGTATACATTTCTCGTAAATAGTCTAGACCGGCAGAAAAAGGGGTAACCTATCACTGAATAGACGACCTTTCAAATACTTTTACAAGTGTAAAAGAGACAAGTGTACTTGGAAATCTTTTCGTAACGAGGGAGTCTGAAAAGAGCTTAAAGAGAACTCCGATGGTCTTTTTCATAATTTTTTAATCATTTTGGTCTGAAAAAAGAATAAAATAATACCAAAATGATACTTTCCTCATCATTTTACGAGCATGAGTAAAGTCGACTAAGCTCGACACCATTTACTTGATTTTAACAAGCATGACACAGGTGTGAAAAAATACTTCGAATCTTTTTTAGGTTTTAATCCAGAGCACGAAAAAGATAAAGTCAGCTCAAATGAAGGTCAAAACAGTGATAAATCATCAGTGTGAACAAAGTATAGAGATCCTATCAAAAATGGTTTATGAAACCTTGGAAAAGAATATTAGTAATGTGAAAAATTTGACCTAAAAAGATATTTTAAATAAAATAGTGAGCAAAAATATAGCCATGCAACTTATATAAGTACGAGGTAAAAATAGAAAGTTACCATTCTAACTTGACTATTTTTGCTCATAGAGGGATTTTTACCTATTGAAGGGAAAAACTTCAAGTGATCATATCTGGAGATCGGAGGCACCAATCCGACAACCATCTGCACCAGGTAAGAGCTCTTAAGCTCCCCTTTCAATTCATGTTCTTATTTTTTGATTTCACAATAGTTTTGTAATTTTTTGAGGAAGCCCTAGGGCATTTTTTTCTGCACCTAAAAATGCTGTGGCCTCCCTCTGTCAGGAAACATGGCAGTCTCCCAATTATCGCGTTGTGTCCTTCTTCAGCAGCGCGACAATTCACAGTTTCCGTGCAGCTAGACAATGCTCCGGCGCGATAATCACAAAAAAAGAAATTTTTTCTTGATGTTTCCTCATGTTTGACATGAAATCAGACTTCCAGTATCTCATGAATGCTTTATCTGGATTTTTATAGGAGTTTGCATCTCATTTGAGGAAAAATGGTTGATTGGAAGGAAAGGGAACATGAAGCTGATGATCAGTTGGCTGCAGATGACCAAATGACACTAAATGCACTGCGGGCATGTGGGTTGCTCAAATTCTTTAAGGCCAAGGGCATTTGAAAATAGGGAAAACTGCTAGCTCACATAATACAATTGTGGGATAGTGACATTCAGGATTTCCGAATTGGAGAGAATACCCTCAATATTGAGCTTCAGGATATTTACTTTCTCACTGTCCTCTCTAAGAGAGGGGCTCAGGCAAACTTGACGGGGAACAGGGCCTCAAAAGAAAATACAAGTGACTTGATTGTTCGTTATTGCTGACAGGATTTTTCAAAGAAAAGTCAGAAAGTGTCCATCAAGGATGTGATAGAGGTCCCGCTGAGAACTTTATTGTTCACCATAACACGAGCAGTGGGTAGTGTGAGTCCTCACCAGGAAACTCGAGGACAGATGACTCTCACCATAGAGTGCATGGCATTGACTTTGTTCAACTGGTGTGAGGGGGTGTTATCCAACCGCAAGGAACAAGTAACCAAGTGCATAAATGGAGATACTCGCCAATTTGGGTACGGGAGTATCTTAGTCACCTTCTTTTTGGAGAGGGTTCCATTGCTGCATCCATAGATATCCATGCATATCCACCATATGACCGAGCCTCAGATGGGTCGATGGAGTGACTACACAGGACGTCTCGGGGGACCACAAGTATTATCCTTCGGTGAGGATTTCTTCTCATGGCTCGAGGAGCAGATCATCATGATCGAGGACTACCCCTATGCAGGGGTGGATTTGCAAGAGGACATTGACTTAGCACTGCATGATGATGAGGACTGGGACAACTCAGGTATATAACCTTCACCAATGTGTTTTTAATTTTTCAAATATATATAATTTTTAGTGATTTTTTAATGTGTAAAAAGATCTAATGTATGTACATGTGCATGTGGCCTCAAGGCTAAATATTATTATTAAGAGCTTTAATAATAATATTGTTATTATATACATTCTTTTATATATATATTTATGCATAAGTGAGCTGCCACATTATTATATTATTTATTAATATTTAGGTTAAATTATAATTATTGTATTTTATTATTATGAAAAGATTAAAGATTAAAATCACTTATAGTTAAAACAAGTGAGAAGTCCTAGTTCAGGAGTATAAAATATTTTAGTAAATAATATCTTTTCAATATTATATTATTTAAATTAAAGAAATTAATTATTCCAAGAGTCATAATTCAAGACTCCCTTACATAAAGAGGGAAGATCCCAAGTTTGGGGGTTATCATTCTTTTTCATTATCATTCTCTTATGGTAATCAGAGAGAATTTTTCTGCTCCAAGAAGTTGAAGTAGTCTCACATAATAATTCCAGATCTGAACCAGCAGTGAACCTAGGGCCTCTATCTATTATTGCATGTTGGAACCAAGCTCAGGGGGTTCCAATTAGAACCAGGAATGGTCTAAGGGTCATGGTTGGGAGGAACATGGTAGCTCCAAAGTCATCCAACTAAGGAATCACTCTAATAGGTCAGCTAAGCTCATAATATTTCTACACTAATTATTGTTTGAGTGTGCAGGCCTCTACAAGAGCAAGTCAAACTTCAAGACAAACATGTATGACTTATTAACTCACCAGTTCAGGTTATATGGACAGCTAGGTATTTAATTTAGGATTTTAGACTAAAATTTATGTTTCAACATTGTTTTAATTCTTAACCCAAATATTATCAAACTTAGAGGTTTTTCCCAGAAACCAGTGGCGGGTCTAGCAGGCCTAGCCCAACTATCTTGTGCTAGACAACACCCCATCAGGAAACTTGTGAACTCTACTATGGTTTTTTTGAGGACTTCTAACACTATGCATTTCTCCCATTGTTTTCCCATATTATCTTCTAAGTTAGGGTTATTATGTTTTTAAATAATTATGTTTTCTATTTGAATCATTTTATCAATTCGTAGTGCAGGGATTATTTCTACCTTTAATTCTTATATTATTATTCATTTTATGCTTGAGAACCAACAAATAGAAATAACAAAAGCATAGACTCAGATATAGCTTATTTAAATTCTGCATTATAATATTGTTTCCGATCCAAAAACCCTCACGGGCTTGTCTATTATTTCATGGATCGAATCCCACTACCAAAAAAATGCATTTCATATCATTAAAGTACATGACCTTTAGCCCATTGAAAACAAGTCAAGAAATCAAATCTCACTAACATTTCCAGGAAGACCCTGCTATCTTATAAATATCCAAACAACATAGTAATGATACACGGAAGCAAATCCACATCCAACCAATTGTTTTCATTACCCTTTAGCAAACACTTATAGCCATTCTTTAAACATAAAATGAAAGTCCAGGTATCGAATCCCTCTATTTCCTACATCAAGCCATTTTCTTTTATTTACAGTAACTACTAGAAAACGTAGCAAAAAGAACCAAAGTGAAACCCCATGGGAATGTAAGAAGACCAGACAAGGGTTACGCTTCTCCTACCAACATATCCTTATTCTAGCAGCTATTTAAAAGTAAGATTTGCAAACCCATTCAATAGATAGAGCCACAATAGCCACATGGAGAATCTAAACTCTTAACCATTAATTCACATAAAGAAAATGTAGAGACTAGTTATCTTCATCTTTCTTTATTACAAGTTCCAAGTATAAATAGAAAATGCAGAGGCCAACACTTTCCCTACTCTTCATCCAAACGGTAGACAGAGTCAACCTCAGCTCATAATAAATGCAGGTCATGACAAAACCACGTTTTTCCATTATAAAATACTCAACCGATGACCTTCAGAACAAAAGCAACAATATAAAACACAGAAAGCAAACCAACACTACTACTCTTAACCACAAGAAAACACAGAGATTAGACAACGTGCAAATCATTTATAGAATTATGCAAAAGGCCATTTCCTCTATTCATAGGTCCATGGTTCTTTCAAAATGAAATATGCAGACATGTAAACCCCATGTTTATATTGGGCATTATATTACAAACAACTTCTACAAAGTTCAACATTGAACCGAATGGCCAAACCTTACACTAAAACCCTCCAGGGCTATGTCATTCCCATTAAAACCAGTAGATACATTTCACAATGGTCTAGCCAACATATACCTCTGGGAACCCAAAACTTGTTTCAGTAAACCCAAACTGGGCTCACGAAGTTCCCCATAACAAATACAAACAGTACCACTCCATAGAGATGAGAGGAGGGGATAAGGGATGGTGAACTTTGAACTTACCATATGGAACTCCATCAAAGTCGAGTACTGGCCATAAACTAGTAGCCACATAGAAGAGGAATGCCAACAATTACCTGCTAAACAAATGAACAAATACGAAGTCAAACCATAAGAGCATTATCAAACTCTATTTAAAATATAGCAAGAAATGTAGCACAAACCAGGGATGAGTATTACCTTCTTATTTAGTCTCCATCCTTGCACATAAAACCCCATATGGTGCGCTGACCATGAGCAAAGCTCAGGTCAGGGAATGAAACCCTCAAACACATTCAACAACAAACAAGTGCAAATGAACCACGAAATCGGTATTAGCTGGTGTAAAGACCCTTTGCATAGCTGGAATCAAGAGCCATGTGAAGAATCATATGCTGCCTTTAATGCTACCACCAACCCCACAATCATTTCAATATTGGACCCATTTATCTATAGCGGGAAATCGTTGTTTGCTTTTTAGTAATAACCAACAAAGGTTTCAAAGTGCCAACTCTTAAACCTTTATATCCTTTAGACTTAGGTGTTATTAGGACTAGGAAGTAGATACCCTAGAGGTGTCTTCATAAACATACCTGCAAAGGAGAATTACAAATAAAATGCATTAGGGAAATACGCTAAGTAAGTCTAAAGTCCCATTTCTTACACCCTACCTCTCGGCAGCTCTGTCGGGGTACTTTTCCCCTTGCAATACCAAGCGTCTCATCATGGGCCTCAACTGTCACCAACAGGGGTCCATCTCACCTGAATTATCAGTTAGACTTTCATAAATATGCACACTAATTCTTAAAAAAGTAAGAAGGAGATTTTTATTACTATACTCTAACATTTGCACACTTGTGACAAAATTACATTTCTACTCATTACATCACTTCCGCAAAACTGTAAACAACTAGTAAGACCATGATACGTAGGAAACTGAGACTCTTCAAATGCCGCAAATAAGTACCGGTGTATTATGTTCTTATCAAAGCTAAAGTTAATTTACAAATCATTGCCTCTTAAATAGTTTATTGCAGTAACTGAGAATTTTTAAATTTTTACTATTTTTAGGGACATTACATAAAGAGATTATCTTTATACTTAATTATTATTGGTTGTTTATAATTAGTTCTTATTGTTTGTTGTCTATCCTTAAAAATATTCCTATGAAAACTCTTATGTTTATTGAAAGGTTTGAATTCTATTCTTTTAAAATTACTCCATTCTCTTTTATTGAAATTATAAGGATTTTCATTCTTACTCCTAGATTAATCATAAGTTAATTTGGGCTTCCTCATTGCTTCATATAAATTTTTTGGGTTATCAAACTCTATTATGTTTTTATAAAAGCTAGGAAAGCAACCTAGAAATCTCTGAATTTTAGGTTTTTCTTCATTTAGGTAAGGGACATATATTAACAAGGATAAAAATTTAGTACATAATTCATGCATAGACATTGATCTCGGTCTTAGCTCATAAATATCCTTTTCCTTCCAGTCATAGTAATACTCTTGGATGTATTTCTTTTTAAATTCCTTTTTAAACCAATTCCAATGTACTTTTCTATCATTGATTATGTTTGTTCTTTCTAAGTCAGGCCACCAACTTTAATCCTTCCCAAATATACTGAAGATGGCCATTTTTCCTTTCAGAGAGTTGGAATAATTATACATAGTAAAAAACTTCTTCATCCCAGATAGGAAATCCTTAGCTTCTTCTCCATTTTTGACTTCATCGTCAAAGGTAGGAGGCTTTATCTTTTTAAATTCTCCTGTTATCTCATCTTTATATTTTCTCTTCTTCCTTCGTTTACCCTCATAGTCACTACTAGAATATTCCGATTCACTAGATATAGGGATTTCGTTAAAGGATGAGTTTTCTCATTTACGTTTATTTTTATTTTTATCATTAATTATCTTGTTCAGTTTAGACAGTAAGGCTTAATTTAAGTCTTCCTAGGTTTTCAAAACCCTCTCATGTTCAGTCTTGAAGTTCATCAATTCGACTTGTAAGTCTCTTACTGTTTATAAAATCTCATTGTTAACATTGTTATTCTCATCATTAAGTTCAACCCAAACAGGTGGGGTAGGGGTTCGTCTTCCGACCATTTCTTCCTGCAGTTTAGTAAAACAAAAATTCTTCGATGCATGAAAGAAGAACAATGCATAAACAAAATTAGTTTTCTCATAACATGTATGGACACCATAAGGCCAAGTGTTGTAATCTAAGATTTGATACCACAATGTAACAACTCCAAATTATACCAAAATTTGGAAAAAAAAAGCTTTTGAAATCTTCTCTAAGACCAAAGATAATTGATATTTAGTATAGTTTTTTTTTTTTTTTACTTTAAAGAGATCCTCCATTAATATACTTTGTATTTTCATTTACTTATATTCCTTTCTATTTCATATAGCATATTCTATCTATGGGTTAAGCACCATAACTTACTCTATTTTTAATAATCTTTAAATCCTTGGAAATCTTTATGATATTAATAAATTCGTTGATCTCTCTATATATATTCATTTTAAAAAGTTTTATGATGAGTAACAACGATTCCCACATACAACTTAAAGGAAATTCTTTTCAACCACATCACAATTTGACGATCCCTTTCATATCATTTAAATAATCATTCCTATTACGCAAGAGACTAGGAATTCATTATAACATGACTTCAAATAACATGTCTTTTCACCCTTTACGCTTCTATTCTTATCTCGTTTTAAACAACCCAACTTTTACATTCTTTTATATTTTCGTTGAAGTATAGCAAAGCATTACTAAGAAGGACAATTGTATTGTTTTCTCTTTTTATATGAATCCTTACCGTATAAATCACAAAATATGAGTATTTAAATACCTATCAAAATCTCCGAGACTTCCTAAGAGATGTATGTATAACTATAATTACTTTGACAACCTTTTCATATATATACCAAGTGACAATTTTCTTTTCAATAACTCCTACAACCTATATATATAAACACAAACTTTATTTGTATGTAGGACAACCCATCTCACAACATAATTATTAAAATTCAAAAGTATTTTAAGTGATTTCGTTTATATAAAGGAATTTCTTATCTCTACAAAGTAATCTCAGGTATGCGACTCATTCGGTTGCATTCGAAAGGTATCAACACCAAAAGTTAGAACAAACGGTAATCACTATCCAATTGTCCAGTTGGGCATGTATTTGACTAGATGTTATTCCATTTTACACGCACCCAAGTGAAGGATATCGATTGTCTAGCTATGGTGAGAGAGAGAACAACCGAAACTATGGTGACATATCGAATAGTAAACTCAATGCATTGTTTTTTGTGGAGAAGGATACGGGAAAATTTGACATACATCATGACGTCCACATTACTACAGTCACAACTCTGAAGAACTGAGATATATTCCGATTTATTGTACATTTTTATAATGGTAAGTTTAATAATTAATGTTGATTATAAATAACTCTACCTACGCCATGCTCGCAGACAACCAGTCGAACAAAAGAATTGGTTAATGATTCTGGATAGTGCTATTGTTATTCTACTATTTACTTGTTGATTGTTTATGAATATAGGTAGGGTGTGAACCTGAATTCTGAACAATGTTTAACTTATTAAGGCCTCTTCATATATTTTAGTTTGTATGGATACTATCTATAGGATTATTTCGTAACTATTATGTTTATTTAGTTGCTTTTATTATTGTCTTTTAAACATTTCAACGCCAAGCCATACAACTTACCTAGGCGTATCCAAAAAGAAGGATTGGCACTGTGCTTCCAATTTTTTTGTATTAATTAAGTTTTTTAATGGGAATGCATAGGGAGAAACTCTGTTAGCTCAACCAAACTCTATTATAGAATATGCACATTTTTTCTGAGTTGATATGAACATGGTCAAACACTTGGTTTGAATTTATGGTTTAATGAATCATTTATATGTTTTATTTTACTAGGTCAATGTAAGATAATGACAATGAACTGAATCCTATAGGGCTTTATTCCATCCCTATTTTAAACAAATACTATGTATATATGGTGACTAGGGCATGGCCATAAGACTCGACCCTTCAGCTAGTTTGATTTACATAGTGGATAGGGTACGACCGTGAGGCTTGACCCTGTATTGGACTTGTTATTGTACTTGTTTGCATATAATATATTGTTTAATACATAGTTTATTGGTTATGTTGGATGTTATTTAATTAAATATTTAACTTAACGTAAACTATATAATAATAATAATAATACATAGTAGTTAAGGGATTGATCCTTGATTCGAATTCCAATCCTCTACTACTCATGTATATACCTACAAGTTTTCTCACTACAAGTTTTCTCACTAGGGTTTGAAAACCCATGATATAAATAAATAATATAATGCATGCATATAAATTAGTTTTAGGTTGTTATTGATAGTTCGAATACGTTATTTACTTGCTTTTTTAAATGTGGTCCTTTCATCGTTGTTAATGTTTCTATTGATAATTACATACACACATTGTTTAATATTTGGAACCAAAAGAATGCAATGATAGAGGTAGGTTTACAATGATTAAATAATAATTATAATATAGATCGTTAACAACAACATATTTTAACTTAGAAAGACACCACTGCACATTCTAATAAAATTAGAAAATCTTTTTATGGACTTTTAATGAATATTAGTGGCTTATAATCATATAAATAGTTAGGGACAAAATATACTTAATGAAATCATAAAACTAATAGAAGCAGAATGTTGGAAGAAGTTGTCATTGATGTCAAACAAGGTGTCATTGATGTAAAAAGGGTGAAGAGATCTATGGTGTTGTCGTTGGTGTAAATGTGATAATGATGATGTGGTTCTAGTAGAGATAGATTGTTTCAGAATGTTTGATGAATCCTTGAATCCCCTAGAGAAGACCCTTATGATCGTAAGGAATACCTTGAAGAAGAATCCTTGTCACAAATATGCATAAGTCCAAAGCGATCACCTTATGGCGTAGTGGTTGTGCATGGTCATCATGGGGGAGACACTTTGAGTTGTACACAAGTGGTACAACGGCCCTAGAGAAGCCGCTAATGATAGTGATGATGCAGAGTGTAAGGGAGTCCCTAAAGTGTCCCGAAGAAGTGTGAAGAATTTCCTAAAGAAATGATGTTGGGTTACATAATCATGATTATGTGTCCACATAACCCTAAAAGTAGTGGTGATTTGTCCACATGACCAGAAGGATTGGTCCATATGACCATGAGAGGTATCCGACCCTCAAGTAATAAGGATTGGTCCATGCTGAAATAAAAGGTGAAGAAACCTCAAAACAATTGTGTTGGTACACTTGCCCATGAATTTGGGGTTACATGACCATGCTGGAGAAGGCTCTAAAGAGTCCCAAAATTTGGTCCAGAGAAAGTTGCTGTGAAGCATGTAATATACCTAAAATAATGATGTTTGGTCAACATGACCATGAAATTTGTGGTAATTTGGCCCATTGGACCAGATGAAGTGGAAAGGATCCCCACAAGAAATAAGATGTATCCCGCAAGTATGATGATGTGGAAAATTCCTAAAGACCCTTTGAGAAGATATGGAGTGACCTTGAAGTTTTGACATGAAGTATCATGATGGATCCTTGAAGTGGGTTGTTAATCCTTGAGACCCCCTTAAAATATGGAGATCCACACATTAAGGACAAGTTTAAGGAGACCCTAAAAGAAGCTACAAGGCATGATGAAGTGTATAAATAGAAGATCAAACATTTCATTCGATTCATCAATCAAGTATCTCTTTGATAATTCACAACTCTTGAAGGAATGTGTAACATCCCAAAAATAACAAGAATTTAAAATTTTTCAGAGTAGCATTAAGTGCTATAATTACTATGCGGAAGTATAATAAATGTTTATTTGTTTAAATAGACGTCACACTGTACTATCATGTTACGTCGATTGTGTGTGTATATTGTATTACAAAATACGTGAAATGTGTTTGTATCTGTAGTATGCTATTGTTGGATGTTGTTACCTCAATCATGCATCCTAGATCAGTTATGGTTACTTATGTAGATGTCGTTACTTTATAGATGTATCTTGATACTGAATTCATTATATGTACTAACTGTTTACTTTTCTTATTGATGATGAAGGGGCCCTATGGGCACCCCGAGGCTTACTTAGCTATTTAGATAAAGCATTTGAACTTATGTCGCAGATCACAGGTAAGAGCGATACTATTCTCGAAGTGTATAAAGAGGTCCTATTTAACTTCAATTATTCTTCAATGTTAAAAAGGAAAAATAGAGTAACTAGAAGTATTCCTGGGTGAGATCTATTCTAGTTTATTCATCAGTTATATTCTGCATACTATTCTAGTTATCTCGGAATTTGTATTTATCATAATTACATTGGTCTTGTATTAAGTCATTGAAGGATGTATATAGCTTGATTTCAATGCTAAAGGAATTTACATCCTTGTAACATACCCTTTTTGCTGGAAAATTTTTTATGTTAGAAAACATTATGATAACTTTTATTGTAAATTTTTATGTTGGACAGGTGTCCAAGGATGACTGTAATTTGCACAATATATTATTATTAAATAAATAAAATAGGAGACAAACACCCAAGAGGACTGTTGAAAGAGTGGTTACTGATCCACTAGGTGGAATGGAATCTGGGGTATAAGGCAATGGACAAGTGGCAGCATCATGATGCAATTAACTAGCTATTGGTATGGGACAACCCCCTTGAAATGTGTTCATAGTGCCTTGAAAGATGGGACTGGAACTTGAGGCTCATTTATTCAAAACTGACCACTAAAGACCTAGGCAGTCTATACAACAGCCATCAAATTTTGAACTAAGGTTCATCACTTTTCCTAACAAGGAAATTTACCTTGGGGTTTTGCTGTGTTTGCACCCAAGAGATTTGATGAGGGGATATGCTATGATGTTGATCATGTTGTGAATCTCGCAAACTCTTATTGAGTTCAGGAGGTTGATGCTGAGTGGAGCAGGCGTGTTATTTCAGGAGGTTGATGTTGAGTTTGGAAGGCATTTTTGAGTGCCTTGCTTCTACACAGATTCCACCCACTTATTGGTTCAGTAATCAGGCTCAGGAGCTCATAAGAAGCCAATAGTTGAGTTACTTCTTCTGGAATAGGTTGGGAGGAATATGTCTGCTTGGGTGTTTGTCGGTCCTATCTTCATCTACAGGTTCCATTATCTTATCTATTTTCATATATCTTAAAGTTCTGTCACATATTATTTTTTACTGTTTTGTTTTTATAAGCTATTTCAATTTCCTGAGTAAATTAATAATTCTATATGAATTTGATTGGATTGAATGAAAGAGCCTCTACATTTTTCCCCATGCAGGAACAACATCGTACTCTAGTATAGAGACATATTAAGGTAGATATATATGATAGGCAAATTGCCAAGATGATGGAAGTACCATTCTGTATATTCTGTTAATTTATCTACTAATAGTAATTAGTATTATTTACTACATTTCTTTACATTACTGTTCTTACTTCTATATTTTATTTCATCAAATAGAAGTTTATTGTCTTATAAGATTATTACTATACTTTATAATTATTATTGAGATCATTGCTGATACATAATTAAAAATGATTGCATAATCTCATCATACAGAACTGATATGTCATTTTCAAGTTTCAATTTAGGGTTTATAGTTTCCATTTATTTTCTTCTCAAAGTTTACTATAATATACCATTATTTCCATTACTGTACATATAGGATAGATAAGCAAACATAAGTCTCATATCACAAACCTAGGGTTACATATTTCACTTTCAAACCAAACTTCAAACTAATGAATTTATTATCGAACGATAGCAGCAAGGATATTAAAGATATCTTTTATTTAAGCAGCTCTCAATTATTGTCCAAACACATGTTTCTTTAGCCATAAAACAAAAATTACACAAATACATTCTTTTCTATAGAATCGAGCTAGTTAAACAAGCTCCCTATCATTAGATAGTTTCATTATTTTATTTACAATAGGATGCCTCTAAATTGCAGAAGTAAAAACAAGTGTGGATTGCCGAGGGTTTGTTGACGAGTCAACTAATATCCATACATTTTAAACAGATCCAAACCCTAACCCATGACAAGACTTATAGATCGAAAACACAAACATTTCTTACAAATCGATGAAGCTGCATACGCCGAAGCCTATCATGTATTACAAAGAAATAACCATTGTTTAAAAGACAGTGGCAATATTTTCATTGTTAATACATAGCACACAATTTCCTTTCCCAATGTTTAAACATTTCATAAGTTCACAGTCCATAAAGAAAACGATAGCAACATGTGTATTAAAACCTAGTTGCACAACTATGATCGTATTATATCAAATTCGAACACAGAGGTGTGTTAACACACAAATTATTTCCATTTTATATATCGACGAGTCACAAGTTTTGTTCACGGGCCAAGCCCCAAAACAATGAACACAAAATAGTTACTGCAACCTAGATTGGGAAACATACTTTTATTATTCACTCAATAGAGTTTGAACCCTTTTTAACGGAGGAACATTGCCTAGTTCAAACTCAGAACCCAAAACACTGTTAGATAACACTACAAAACTATTACATCGACTCTGCAAACTGAGAATTATCCTAACACAGGCGTAACGCAAAGCAACATGGGATTCGAACCACGATTTCCAAAACAAGTTGTTACAACTTCAAATGTTTGCTACAAATCTGCCAGGAGAACCTACGAAAGGTTTGCCACCGGGGCTTACCATTTTATAGTGTGCTACCCATTTCCATCAAAACCCAACACTGTAAAATCCACAACGAAGGCAGTACCTACCACATGAACTACAATAAGTTAACAACGAGACTCGAACGAATATTATTAAAACCAAAACTGTATTACATAAGAAATAAGAATTGTTACGAGATGACTTACCTTCACTTTGGAAAACAGATGGAATGCTTCCTGCTTCCAATTCCTCGAACCAATGCAACAAGGCGGCATGCATCTGAACCTTAACCAAACTCAGAATCTAAACCTCACTGAAAACCTAACTTGTCACCTGACAAAGGCCACAGGGCTTCATTGCTTTACACTCATCAAACCCGAGCAACTTATACAGTAGGTTTCACCATAAAAACTACAGAGAATGGAGTTACAGAGCCATCAACAAACCACCTAGGGTCGAGCCCTACTAACCAGCGGCCTGTCGGCCTCTTCCCCAAACAAAAACACCAAATAAACACGTTAAGGAAAACAACAAACGTTATTGTGAGACTGCCTTAGGATTTCAGATCTCAATGATCGAGGCAACAAATCAACGATCAAGATTTGGCTAGAAAAGCCATGATAGTACCAAGGGAGAGATACAATCAATCACCATTATTAACCTCAATAAATAACCACCACAGTTGGAGTGCAATATCACCAGGGCTGAGCTTATAGCTCGATGAACTATCACCATTCATACAACTATATCATGTGGAGCCAATAACAGGTAGGAGCCATCGAAGCACACCACTACCATCACACAAGGTTTATATTTAATGTTGAAAACTACGTATCACTTGCCAGGCCATTACCTGCAACTACATTTAATTCATGTCAGCATCGATTTATGGTTACAGCGTAATCTCAGGATTATATCACTACTACATTACAATTGTAATACAACCTGTGGCCTAGTTTTCAAACCATAGGGTAATATAATATCACTACTATAATACAACCGCTGTATAGTTCCAACCACAATATATTATCATACTACGATATTACATCCATGACTAAATCTTAAAACCATGTTATAATTCGTATAACATATGTGCAATGCACATTCGAACCATAGGAGATTTGCATATAGTGTTTCCAATGCTATTCAATTCCCATAGTTTTTATATGTTGCCAAATCAAAAGACTTGATATATTTTTATATCAAGCACGTATTAGAAATCAACACAAGCCTTAGTTTGCAGGCTCTACCATAAGTTTAAACATTTAAATTCATGCATATAGTAAACATGCATTACAATTGCAAAAGCTAGGTCACTTTGCATAAGGTTAATGTATTGAAATTCTAACCCTCACACTAATTAGAGAGCTAGGGTTTGACCACCAAATCTTATGTGTCACCTACGATTTATATCAAGCAACATCTTGTTTATAAAGTGACATAACGGAACTTTATTACATCGGATTTTCAAACTTATTACATTGCAAATGTCAAAACCCAGGAGTTCCACTTTAATCTAATTGTGGCATTATCTACCGAGGGTCATTCATCGATCAACCCTGTCGCATTTTTCAGAATGATAATATAAGCCGTAATACCACTAATCCTACCAACAAATACAACAGAAGTATAGTGTAAAACATTGATAGCGACACATACACATGTTATCATAAAGACGATACAAGTTTATAAAGATAAACCAAAATTACATACCATCGACATCTTCATGTATGACAGTATATACATTTATCTTAAAAACAGTGACGACTAGCTGAAGCTTATAACTTGTCTTGAAATACTGGAATTACTCTATTACCTTACCTACAGATCTGTGAAAGAAAAGAATCCAATGCTTTAGCTATCAAAGCTAAGTAAACCTAAGGGCACCCTGTAGGAACCCCTTCAGAATTATGCAAACAATTCATCAGTATTGTTACCAGATCATTACACATAATGAAATAAACATTGTTCTGTCACATCTTATTTATAACCAAGTATATTTTTATGTTCAAGAATAAATATGATAATTTTATCAAGTTGTTATTATCTATTAGTTGAATAAATTTCATTCTGCAGATAGCATTTCTCATATGAATTAGGCTATATAAAAAAAATTTAATTTTTGTGATTTTTGGGATGTAACAATCCTACACCTAGGAATTATATCATGTAATTATATATTTAAAGGATCATAATCCTAAGCTTAAATGTTAATAATGATGTCCTAAACCTATATTTGATGTTATGCACCATATGCACAAACCTATGTGATAGTATTAATATGGCAACATTGAAAGTGTCAATAGTTACAAACTATACATTATATGAATCTATCCTCTATTAATTCAATTATACAATGGATCTTTGTAATCCTAAGAGTATTGCAACCTTAGCTATCTCATAATGTTGATGTGCACTCTATGGTCTTTATACTATATACAAGTTTTTGATTTAAAAGCGCTCCACGTTCTACCCCATATGTTGTTGGATAATGGACAAGGGACGGTTTGACCTTTGATACGTGACCAAACCATATCAAAGTAGAAGGTGTAACCAAGTAGTAGAACGAAACATCATCCTTAATGCATGATTGCGATGGCAGGCTTATGTAAGGTGGTAGCTATGGAAATTAAAGTGAAATAAAGGCATTCTGGATGGAATTCCTAATGGCATCCACCGTGGCAGATATTCACGTGGTTTCTTTGGTTATGGTGCTAACCCTAACTATCTTTGGAGTTATTTCGACTAAGAGAAAGCATGGGCATTCATTTTTATAGCTAGTGGGGTTTTGGAGAGGCCGACAGGCCTGCGAGTTCTTAGGGTTTGTTAGCAGAGTTTGAAGGCACCTCCAAGGTTTCAATACCTCAACCTGTGGCTATGTAAACTATCTATTAGAGTTCTAAGAGCCGAACCACTCATGATATATGGCTTGCTGCATTTGTTTAGTAGTTTGAGTGGCTCCAATTTTCATCACGGTTATGAGGATGTCCACACAAGAAGCAATGTTCCTTTGCAAGGTAAGTTTTAGTTCTCTTAGTTCTTGAAGGTCGATAATGTTACAACTATCTTTATTTAAGTTTGGGTTTTATCTTCGAATTTTAACCATAATGCTTGTTTTCATGGCAGGGAGCTTCTCAGATTGGCTTTTTGTATGTTTAAGCAACGGGGAAGGGAAGAGCTTACACCTAGTAAGCCTCGGTGACATCTCGTGGGAATCCATAATTCTCAGATAACGTCTTTGATAGTTTCTTAGCATAATGCCAGTCTGTGTTGATTATCCAGAAGCTTCAGTTTCATTTTTACACTCAGGTCATTGTAGTGGTTGTAACTATTTTAAAGTCATGAGGCAATATTTTGGTTTAGGGAGGGGTAAAACCCTCGACTTGTTTATTCGTTGGTTTCTCAACGCACTCTGTAAAGACCTATTGATAATAATACAAGTTTAGTCTTTGGAAAGTAATTCCATGTATGTGCATTCGTCAATATTGTATTTTAATATCATTATGTTGATATCTAAAAGGAATGTGTTGTATTTAGGGCCTGGTTTGGTTTACACGTAATGTAGTTACAAGGGTTTGGAACTCTCAGCCCTGTTTTGTTTTTTCTTTAAGGTTTTGCAAATGATTTTAAAGATATTTATAAATGCCATGCCTGAGAGGATTATTCTCGGCTTTTTGCATTAATTTATGAAATGTTTGGTGAAGTGATGGTAAGGGCTGAACCCATCCCTGTAATATAAGATGTTTGAACATTTGTCTTAAAGTCCAAGAGTCGTAATGCCTTGTTTGATGTGGTTTCTATGTTTAGAATTTGCTTGTAAAGAATGTTGAAATCGTATCTATGTTAACAAAGTTTGTTATGAAAGGAAATGCCCCTTGTTTTGGGTCCGTGTCGAAATGATCTTTGTGTTTTTAATATTTAAAGGCTATGGCCGTAAGGCTGGTTGTGAAACCCTACCCAACACTAATTACTATTTTGATTTTCTTTAGTTGTAAAAGCGATAAGGGTTTCGAATGAATTAACGTGTAACTTGTGAGGTTTAGACTATATAGGAATAGTCTTCGTGAATCGAGCTCTGTCTTAGTCATTCTAAGACGAAGAAAAGTTAACTTAGTGTTATTTGGAATAGCTAGGGTTGAGACTTTGGGACATTCGTCCGAAATAATAGTTTATCTATGTTTTTATTTAATTTATAGCATCAATAATAAATTAGTGAAATATTGGTACTGTATATTAAATATGTCTGGTTTCGATCTATTTTGCAGTAGATTCAAGTCATACTTATTGATGAAAGTGTAAACTATAAGTTTCGACACTGCTAGCAATTGTAATGCATAAACTAATATATCTTAAAGGAGTTTCGTTTGAAAAGAATAGTAATAAAACTTATATATTAATCATCTTCTAAAAAAGAATAGCTAACCTATGACTGAATTTTAGGTTTTGTGCAGAAATATGGAAATGTTTATGATGAATTAAAGAGATGAAAAAACTATTTTTAGTATTAAAAATCCTAAAAAAAATTCTTTTATAAAGAAGGCAGGTTTACTGTTATGAATGAAACTATCTATGATATATTACATATCTCTGTCCTATTTATGTTGTTTATAGAGTAAATACTATTTATCATAAAATTTGTACTATATAAACTTATTTAAAATAAAAATAAAATGCAGACAATGCATGCATTCAATCTTTAATTTGAATCTACTTACAGTGCATCAATATTCAGATCTATTTTAAACTCTCTTCCCTGTACTAGAGTACGGCACAAAAACAGTGTGTGGAAAAATACATGGAAACAATTTATTCTATCTATGTCATAAAAAAAATTCAACTCTTTACAGAATAATATATAGTTCAAAAAATCAATCATTTACATCTGAATGATGAGAACTAACAATATTCAACTAATAATCCTAATTAAACAGTTATAGAAACAATAAATTATAACTATTAGAAAATGAAATAACAAGTAGAACATGATAATGTAGATAGGGTGGACAAACACCCAAAGAGGCCTGTTCCTCCCAACCTTCTCCAGAAGAAGCAACCAATATCACTTGCTCCTTTGGACCCCTAAGCCTGTTTACTGAACCACTAGGTAGAAGACTTTGTGTAGAAGCAAGGCCCTCAAGTTGTACTTCCAGCAATCAATGGAGACTTGCATACACCTCAAAATAAACCTCTGCACTCAGCAGAAGTTAAAAAGACTTATAATACAACTCAAAACATAGCTTCCCCTCATTGAATCTCTTGTGTGCATACAACATAACTATAAGGTAAATTTTCTCATTAGAAAAAGTCTGAACCTCTGCTCAAATTTGATGGCTTATAAAGATGCCTAGGTCTTTTAGTGGTCAGTTTCCAAATAAATGAGCCTCAAGCTCTAGTCCCATATTTCAGAGAACTTTGACCACAATTCAAGGGAGACTGTTGTCCCATAACAACAACTAGTTACTGGGTTCCTGATGCTGCCACTTGTCCATTGCCTTCTACTCCAGATTCCATTCCACCTAGTGGGTTAGTAAACACTCTTTCAATAGTCTCTTTGGGTGAGTGTCTCCTATTTTATTTTATTAAATAATAATATTGTGCAATTACAGTCATCCTTGGCCGCTTGGCCAAATATAAAACTTTACAATAAAAGTTAAGATAATTTTTTTCTCAAACATAAAATGTTTCAAGTAATGGGTATGTTACAAACACCCCCACTTAAGCTGAACATTGTCCTCGATGTTGCTTATTCTTTCTCGAGGCCTCCCTGGAACAGAATTGGATATGATTCCCACATATTACTTTCCAATTCTTAGGTAGTTTCATCAGGGCTAAGGTGCTTCCATTGTACCTTTACCTGCCCTATGGTACGATTCAGGAGCATAATTTTCCTCATGTCGAGGATAAAATCCGGTTCTACCTAAAAATCTCCTTCAGGCTCCACCTGTATGTCATTCCAATTCAGCACATGAGTAGCATCATGCACATACTTCTTTAAAAGAGAAATGTGAAAAACATTATGGATTCTTAAATTAGATGGTAGAGCCAACTAATATGCAACTGGTCCAATCCTTGATAGGACTTCAAATGGCCCACAGTACCTTGGTGTTAGTTTAGCACAACTCCCAAGCTTAAAAGAACTTTTCTTGGGTTTTACCTTTACAAAGACATGATCTCCAGCCTAAAATTCTCTTTCAGTTCATTTCAGATCTGCATAACTTTTTGGTCTATCTTGTGCAATTTTTAAATTGCCTTGTACCTGTTTCATGGTTAGTTCCATATCTATTAACAAATATGTCCCTAGCATTAATATGTCAACAGGATTATCCCAAGAAATAGGAGTATTGCACTTTCTTCCATATAAAATTTCAAATGGACTAAGTCTAGCAGAGGCTTGATAATGATTATTGTAAGCAAATTCATCTAAATGCAAATAGTCTTCCCACTTAGTTGGTTGATCTTTAACATACATTCTTAACATGTCTTCTAAAATCTGATTAACCCTTTTAGTTTTCCCGTCAGTTTGTGGGTGAAAGGAAGTATTGAAATTTAACTTAGTATTTAGACCTTTAAACAATGTTGTCCATAAATTTCCAGTAAACATAGAATCTCAATAAGAAATAATTACTTTTGGAATCCTGTGTAAGCAGAAGATTTGCTTCATAAACACATCTGCAATGTTAGCAACTTTAAAAGTGGTCTTAACTGGAATAAAATGAGCAAATTTACTAATTTTATCCACAACCACCATTATTGAGTCATTATGTTTCTGATTCTTAGGTAAACTAGTTATAAAATAAATACTTATAATTTCCCACTTCCATTCCGGAATTGGAAATAGCTGCAACAGGCCATCTGGGTGTTGATGCTTAGCTTTAATTGTCTGACATTCAAAACACCTAGCTATGTATTCAACCACCTCATTCTTCATGTTGGGCCAAAAGTAATCATTTCTTAGCATAGTTATCATTTTCTGATAACCAAGATGTCCCAGAGAAGGTCTTTTATGAACTTCATCCAAAATCAACAGTTTAAATTTTGACATATTATGTACATAAATTCTGTTTTTATAAGTCATTAAACCCTTTTCATTAATGTTGTAATCTGTTATTAAATTTTCAGCAACTTTATCATGCCATTTCTGATCATTTTCATCTTGTTTAATTCCTTCTTCGATCTGGTTTTCCAGATCTATTTTAAATGTGTTGATTGCTGCCACAAAACGTAATTTGGCATTTCTACTAAAGGCATAAAGAACTTTGTTTTCTTTACCCTTAATGTGTTGAATCTCGAAATTGTATTCGCTAAGGAAAGCTAGTCACGTAGCTTGCCTTGCGTTAAGATTTCTTTGATTCAACAAGTATTTTAAGCTTTTATTATCTGTCATTAGTGAAAATTTTCTTCCAATCAAGTGATGGCACCACATTTTTAGTGCATGTATCATGGTTGTCAGCTCTAGATCATAAGTTGCATAGTTCTTTTCGTGGATTTTTAGCTTCCTAGACTCATAAGCAATAACATGACCTTCTTGACTTAAGACCCCACCAAGTCCATCGTTGCACACATCAGTGCATACAATGAAGTCCTGATTAAGATCAACAATTTTTAAAATAAGTGCTATTGTTAATAACTCTTTTAACTTCTTAAAACTTTCTTCACATTTTTTATCCCAAACGAATTTCTTTCCATTCTTCTGCAAGGAAGTTATGGGATTCACAATTTTGGAGAACCCTTCAATAAAATTTTTGTAGTAACCTGTTATCCCCATAAATGACCGTACATCAGTTACGTCTCTAGGGACAAGCCACTCATTAATTTCTCTTATTTTATCTGGGTCAATAGAGATTTCGTCTTTAGATATTATGTGACCTAAATACTGTATCTTATCTTTATAAAAGTCACATTTACTGAACTTAGCATAAAGCTGACGTTCTCTTAAAACTTGCAGAATTATTCTTAAGTGTTCGTCGTGTTCTTCTTTAGTCATAGAATAAATTAAAATATCATCAATGAACACAATTACAAACCTATTGAGGTACTTATGTAGAACATTATTCATTAAACACATGAAGACTGTTGGTGCGTTAGTTAGCCGCATAACTACGAACTCACAGTGCCCATAATGGGTTCTCAATTTTAGTGAATATCTCTGCTCCGCGTACCTGATCGAATAGATTGTCAATGCGAGACAAGGGATATCATTTTTTAATAGTCATTTTATTAAGTCAACGGTAATCTATGCACAATCGCAAGGTGTCGTCCTTCTTTTTAACAAAGATAATCGGTGCTCCCCAAGGAGACACACTTGGCCTTATGTAGTTCTTATCAATTAATTCTTTTAACTAATATTTTAGTTCATTTAATTCCATAATATTCACTGTGTAAGAAGCTTTTGAGTTTGGTACTGCACCCAGCACTAACTCAATGGTAAAATCAAGTTCTCTTTTCGGAGGCAGTCCTAGAATTTATTCCGAGAATACATCAGAAAAGTCTTTAAGGATAGGTATGTCTTCCAGTTTTATCTTATCTTCTTTAGATGAATATTCATCATTAATCACATTTACAACAAACATTTTACAACCCTTTCTTACAGCTTTCTTTACTTGTAAAGCATAAATTTGTCTAACAGGTGTTTTCCTAGGTATTCCTTTTACTGTTTCAGTATTTCCTTCATTATTCAAACAAGTAAAAGACTTTTCATAACAGTTAAGTATTACTCTATGCTATTCAAGCCAGTCCATACCAATTAATACATCATATGACCTTAATGGAAAAACATTCAATTTAACTTGCGTCTTCAACTGACTCATAACTAAATCACAACTTTTGACAAAATCTGTAACTTTTATTTTGGTGCATGTTGCCAACTGAACTAACCATGAGTTATCAAATTTTTCTACCTTTAACTTGCAACTTTTCACTAATTCAGGTAATATGTAACTCAAACTTGCACCTAGATATATTAAAATTGAAATAGATTTGTTATGTATCATACCTTCAATCTCGACCATAGAAGTTTGATGGTATGCTTGTCGATTTTCCAATGTGCATTTATCCTGGGAATTTCTCTCACTACATCACCCACTGTTGGTTCCTCTTGTATGGTGTGAATGTTGCTGACTGTCCTTCTTTTGAGAGGGCAGTTTTCTTTGGTATGTGATCGATTGCAGTCATAACACTTTAAAGGTGGCATTTGTTCAACATTTATGGTATTATTATTATTATTATTATTAGGCACATTCCTTGCAACTGTGAAATTATGTGGTGCATTACTTCTGTAATTATTATTATTCTGAAAATTTCTGTTATTGAAATTTTTATTATTACTAGAATTTTTAAAATTAAAATTTTTCTTCTTATGCTCATAATTACTTGGTTTATTATTCCTCCAACTTGATACACCTTCTCTTTTCTCATTCTGTTCAAAACAGAAATTAGCCTTCCCCATGGCTTCTTCAAGAGTTGAAGGATTATCTGTAACACACCCAATTATGTCAGTTATTAAAGTGGTGAATTTAAAATTTCTTAACATACTTCCATGAGTAAAATAGCGATTAATTAAATGGAAACATTCATCATGCATCATCACTTCTACCTATGAAACATTGTATACTAGGATACACATTCATAAGCAATTAAAACTCTTAATATATACTAATATAAGATACATGAGGAGAAACATATAAACAACCAAGTTATCATAACTACAAAATGAAGGAGACCCTCATTAATCATACATGAGACTACCAAGCAGCTACTTTACCATGATACCTTCATGCAAGGTTAAACATAATATAAGGAACCAAACAATAGCAATAGTATATTTACATGTCAACTAACATAACCAACATTTTACCAAGAATTACTTGACACAACCAACCATCATGATCATACAAGAGAGAGACGAATTTTCCACGTGGTTCACCTAGAATGGGCTACATCCACCAAAGAGAGTCATATCTTATTATTCATTAAATTCAAGGGGTACAATCTTCCATACAACGAATTCTTTCCACTTGCTCAGGTCACTCTTATAGAGACAGCATATTCAAAACTTCCCAAAGTCTAACTTAGGCAATACAAGGGTTTCTTCCCCATTGCTCAAAAAAGAAACACAACTTTGACATATATAACATTACTATATTCGATAACCCTTCTCATTTCTTCTATAAGGAATCCAAACAATTGTTACGAACAAAAAACATATATATTTACAAAAAGATAGTTTACACATATTCTAGGGTGTTGCAAGTTGCAGAGATAAACTACAAAAAAAGTATATACCTTTAGCCTTTCAAATCATACCTTTATAACTTAGTATCTATCTTACTACCATATGTTTTTAATATGACTCTATCCTTTCAAAACATAGCCCATCATATTATTTAGTTGATGTATAATATAAGCTTACATATGAATATAAACTTTCAACCATATTATATCTTCATACTACCAAAGAATTATAACCTAATATATATATTATATATATGATTATCTTTTAATTTCACACACTTAATACTTAATCCTACACATATAACTATGTTATACATTTTCAAACTATAATTCCTGTCATAATAACAAAAAGTACATTTACCGTCCATAGTTCTTACCCTTTTTTTAAATATATAAAACATAATATAAAATGCCTTACCTAACCCACTCATTATCGTGTATCCAAAACTCCTATAACTAAGGAATGTATCCCACATATAATATTTCTACTCAACCCATCAATGCTTCCACATTGCTAATTTCTTTGCTATTCGGCTTTGCATTTATCCAATATCAAGCTAGTGTGAATTGAATTAAATTGCCTAGAATATTGAAAAATACTTTATACTCTACAATGGTCTAATCCCCAAAATATATAAAATATTTAAAATATTTAGGCACTTCATTGATCTATACATATATGCCAGAAATGTAAAAACACACAAAGAGCAACTATCTAATTAAACTTACTCGTATCCATAGTTTGATATCCAAGCATATTTACAAAGGAAAAATCATTATATTAATTTGAATACTATTAGTCCTCATTTAGCCTTGGTTCTTATGTCTAGTATGAAATATTTATTTTTTTATCACAATCCAACATACGGAATTGCTTAGTTCAAATATTATTTTAATAATCGACCTACTATTTCAACTATAACTTTCCCATTCATTTGTGAGTCTTGAAATATTTGATGAATCGTGATCTACAACAATACCAAAATAGAGAAATACTATTTCTTTCACAATATCCCACATGTAGAGATCCGCAATATTTCTGGATCAAGCGATTTCAATTTTCAAATCAAATAGGATAGAGAACAATAAGATTTCTTCTAATAATGACACAAAAATCAGAGAACATGAATTCAATATGACACAGATATTTTAGAAATTGAGTTTTAAGATTTCAATCCATCTTAAATCTGCATCCCCACTAAGGTCGATTACACAAAAATTCCGAGCAACCAACATTGATCATCAACAACGTTATAACTGCACGACCACTAGTCTATAACTTCCATTCAACATACAAATAGCACTATCATTTTCGATAATACACGTAACAACCAATATCTGAAGACGGAGATTTTATGTCGTATTCGACATACAAAACGATTTGCGTTTTCATCCAAGTACAAACAACGAAACGTAAACACAATTTCATTTCAGCATAAGTAATAATTATGATTTCCTGTTAGCCTTCAACATTGAGACAGAGCATTTCAGCAAAGAAATGAATATATAATCACTGAGATCATGTATAGAAAGTATAGAGATACTGAAGCAAATAGATCTATGCTATCCAAGAAGGTAACACGTTTTCTGACAGCAAAATACTGTCTCTATCGAATGAGAAATTGATGCAGCGAGGGAAGGAATAATCCTGAGGTTACATGTTCTTCATAAAAGAAAAAATGATGCAGAGTTTGCATGGATCGATCGCGGTAAAACTCTGGACATTTTAGACAAGGTCCCATCGGCAATGGGACTGGGCATGTCTGGGGTTTAAACAAACACAGAATATGAGAGGAGAACATCTATAACAAGAAACAACAGGCTGCAATGTAGCCTGGTATCGCTAGCAGGATCTTGTGTGGATGGTTATCACAACCCTCCTTGGATAAAATACTGAGATGAGAGCCAACGCCCCTATCTTATACATATATAACTCGATTTGGAATTCGTAAGCCGTAATTATAATAAAAAGAAATGGGTCTGCGCCCTTACTCCTAACATAGATGAGAGCAGAACTCAACACGGAATAAAACGGGAGATATCCTTTATACGTTAAGAAGCAAAAGGCTCCAACCAATAAGAAACGATGGTACAGAGATAGAGTAGAAAGGTAGCTACCAATGGTGTAATCCCAGAAATCCTATTGACCATTAAATCCATAATACCCTTTGTGTGGAGACAGATCTCTTCAGCGTGCAGATACAAAACTCTTTCCCTTCGCAATGGCTGACTCCCCTATTGTAGCGACTCCCTGTCAAAAGCTACCCTCTCCTAAAAATATAGACCTTTCTCATTTCTTGGTGGATTTGCTCATGGGCATTAAAAACAAGCTAATTGACAAATGGCACTTTCGAAACAATGAGCTGGACTCTGTTTTCTATCCAGCAGACAACAATTTGCTGCCAAGTGGTTGGGTCTATGTTCCTTTCTCACTAGGAAATAAACCCCCAATGTAACTCTCCTTCGACGAGACAAGTGGTGGTCAAGGTTTAGGCACTATGGAGGCCAATGTCATTAACCCACAAATTAAGGACTCTACTTATCTTCGCACACACTTGTAGTATTTTTTTTAAAGGATAAACAAAAATCCCAATTCTTACAGGGTTGGCTTTTCCTTCATTTTTATCTTTATAAAAGTCCTTCAAAGTATTTGTAATACTAAATATTATATTAAATATTAATATTTGATTCAAGTGATGGCATACAATATAAATATTTATATATATATCTCACCTATCTTCATAAAAAAAAAGTCGTACCACTAACCAAACCAAGATAGTCTTATCCATCATTTAGTCTATCTAGTCATAAGTAGTTAGCTTATGCTGCTTACTAGATAGTAAGTTTTGGTGAAACCCTGTTAGAAACCCGTGTCAACCCTTCTCTTTACTATGTTAGTATATTGTTGTTGGACGCATATGCTTTGTAAGTCATCCTGTAGTATTTTTTGATCCATAGTTTATATTAGTCCATAGTATTGACCCATAGTATTGGACACATATGCTTTGTAAGTCATCCCATAGTATTATATGTCCCACGGTTTTGACCGATAGTATTGGGCATAGACTTACTATATAAGTGTGTGTTGAGGTCATTGAAGGCACCGTGAGGTTAATTGTATTGAGCTTGCTCAAAGGAGGTTTCCCCCTCGAAGTGGCTCGTGATCAATATAAAAGTGATTCTGAGTTCTATTATTTTTGATATCTCGTATATTTGCATTAATTAATTATTGCAAGTTCTTCACATCTGGTATTAGAGCACTTTCTTGGGCTCGTTGGGTGGAATTTCTGCCAAATTTGTTTTTGCATCTGTTGCAAATTCGGATCTGGGGATAACCCCTATCCGCTTAACTGTGGGAAGTACTTGGGAATAATCCCTAAAACTCAATGTGAGGAGTACCACAGGAATCCCAAAGTAGCTGGTCCATTGAGAGGACATGCCAGTGAAAAGGGCAATGACCCCTACCTGATTTACTAGTTCCCACCCGTGAGGTAAACCAAGAGTTGTCGTTTGTGGCAAATCGGTTATCAATTTTACCTGATCCGTGGAGTGAGGGTTACTGCCCCAATACGCAATCCATCAGACAACATTTGTGGCCGAGTGAATCCCCTGAACCGATAGGAAGCCGCACATACCTGGGGTCCATATCTATTTTCAGCTGAACTGTTGCCGATCACTTCCGCTCCAGATCCAGTCGTTTCAGATCTATTCTGAAAGTCATTCCAGATCCAATCACCACTTTAGATCTAGCCATTTTTGATCCCTTCCATTCCGTTGCAGATCCATCTGTTGTCAATCCATTTCTGAAAACAAAAAAAAAAAAATAAAAAAAATAAAGAGCAAACACCATGGAGGAAGTACTTGCAGCCATCCAAACCAAACTCCAAGATATGGATGAAAATTTTCTCAGCCTCCATCTTCAGCATTCAGCCATGAACAATAACCGATAGCTAGAATATTTTGCAGCCACCAGGTTCTCTTCTTCCAGCAATTTTTGTGGGCCGAAGCTTGATTTTCCTCGCTTCAATGGTACTAATCCGACTGGATGGATATACCAAGCAGAACAATATTTTAGTCTGCATAATACTTTTGATGTCCAGAAATTTCCACTTGCATCCTTCCATTTGGAACAAGAAGCCCTTCAATGGTACCGTTGGTACATCAAAGCTCATCCTGAACCAAACTAGACAGATTTTTGCCAACTCCTTTTGCCACAATTTGGTCCTAGCACTTTTGATGACTTCACATGAGCACTCGCTAAACTTCACCAAATTGGCACAGTGAGAGAGTATCAGACAGAATTTGAGAAACTGGCTAATCACACAGAAGGATTGTCTGATGAATTCTATAGGAGTTGTTTTATCAGTGGTCTCAAGGATGAAATCCACTCAGAGGTCAAAATGTTTTGTCCCAACACAATGATGGAAGTCCTAAGGTTGGCTAAGTTGGAAGAGGACAAGATCGCAGCTCAACAACGCTCCAAACCCACCTTTGTTCCCTTCAGAAATATGGTTCCCTACGACCTCCCATCACGCCTGCTCCTCAACCAACTCCTATGAAGCATTTGTCTGAAACAGAGATGCAGGCACGCCGAGAAAAAGGGCTTTGTTATAATTGTGATGAGAAATTCACTCAAGGACATAGATGTGTTCAACAAAAGCTCTATTTCTTGGATGTGGATTCTCTGCCTACCTCAGAACTTGATGAAGAAGCTCCAGATACAGTAGATGATCAGGTCGACATTCAACACCTTCCTGTTGACACATCATCTTAGGACAACCCACCCGAGATCTCTCTCCATGCTGTAACCAGCGTCACCACCCCACAAACAATGTGAGTTAGGGGATACTTCACGAATCTCTCTCTTACCATACTCATTGATTCTGCTAGCACTCATAACTTCATTGACCCTCGGATTGCCAAATCAGCTGATTGTTTTGTCCATCCTTGCTCCAACTTTGAAGTCATGATTTCCAATGGGGGCACCTTACCTTGCAAGGGGAAGTGTCACAATGTGCGTATCTCTATGGAAGATTATAACCTTCGCTCTGACATGTTTTCCTTGTCCTTAGGTGGATGTGATGTGGTTTTGGGTGTTCAATGGTTATCCACACTTGGCCCCATCTTATGGGATTTTGCAGAACTTTGGATGTAGTTTTCAGTCAATGGGGCACAACACAAATTAATGGGCTTACAACCAGGGCCTCTCTGCATCATCAGCTCACATCGCCTGGAAAAAATCCTTAAGAAGAATTCACATGGTGTCATCACTCATCTCCATTCCATTCATATGCACTCATCAACGGTCTCCACTACTTCCTTGTATAGATATCTAGGTGTCTTTGCTGAACCAATGAGCTTGCCGCCTTTAAGAGACCTTTCCGGTAAGAATTTAGTCACATATACCTCTCAGCAGGAATTGATGGCTACTTTGCATGCAGTACAGAAGTGGCATCCATACCTATTAGGAAATTATTTCTGCATCAAGACTGATCTCTAGAGTCTAGAAAATTTTCTGGAACAATCGGTCTCCTACCCAACACACCTAAAATGGGTTATCCAACTCATGGGTTATCCCTATGCAATCACTTACAAGAAGGGTAAGGACAATATGGTGGTAGATGCTCCTTCTCGCACAATTGATGACCCAGTTTCTCTTACAGCTCTTTCTATGCTTGTTCCAAATTGGTTGCAATATGTTAAATAGGGCTATCTCTTCTATGAACTCCATGCTTCTTCATCAGCAGGGCACTCTGGTTTCTTCAAAATGTATGACCGGGAAAAATGTAACTTTTTTTGGCAGGGACTGAAAATGAAAATTCAACAGATGGTGGCTGACTGTGATACTTTCCAGGTCCATAAGGGTGAAACAACACTCCTTTTAGGATTGCTCAAACCCTTTCCCATCCCTACACAACTTTGGCCAACTATTTCTATGGATTTCCTACCAGCGCTCTGGTGGTACAATACCACATCTCAAAGGACACCATATGAAGCAATCTATGGACAGACACCGCCAGTTCTTCTTCCATACACCCTTAGCATCTCCCCAGTTCAGGAAATTGACTTGGTTCTTCGCAACCGCGATCAGATGCTTCTCATTCTGCAGGACAATCTTCACATGGCCATAATTCACCTGAAACAACAAGCCGATCGGCACCGTTTTGAGCGCATTTTTCACGCAGCTGATAGGGTTCTTCTTTATCTACAGCCTTCCAAGCAATCCTCCCTAACACTCCAAAGGCGTCAGTAGCCCGAAATGCAACCCAGGGATGATACCAAGGAACCACTCCTTCAGATTCTGTAGCAATTTCTCCAACCAAAGCTTTGTGGACAAAGCTTTTTCTAAGGGAGAGGGGATGTTAGGAACCCGTGTCAACCCTTCTCTTTACTATGTTAGTATATTGTTGTTGGATGCATATGGTTTGTAAGTCGTCCTGTAGTATTTGTTGATCCATAGTTTATATTAGCCCATAGTTTTGACCCATAGTATTGGACGGATATGCTTTGTAAGTCATCCCGTAGTATTATATGTCCCATGGTTTTGACCCATAGTATTGGGCATAGAATTAGTATATAAGTGTGTGTTGAGGTCATTGAAGGCACCGTGAAGTTAATTGTATTGAGCTTGCTCAAAGGAGGTTGCCCCCTCGAAGTGGCCCGTGATCAATATAAAAGTGATTCTGAGTTCTATTATTTCAGATATCTCATGTATTTGCATTAATTAATTATTGCAGGTTCTTCACAAAACCCCTTAACGTTCTTGTACGAACTAGAAATAAAATTAGTTAGCATAGTTATTAGGGAATTATCCTTAATGCCTAGCATCATGCAAAGAAAACCTAAATCATAAGTGTTTCCCTATTCTCTTTTGTATCGAGATGATGTTGTCCTCCTCTTAGGGTGTCATCAAGAGAAATTCGCTTATAGTCTTTAACCCAGGCTTCTCTTAGTCCTTACCACAATGGGTTCAGTGGCCGTCGTTTAGTTGCGTCATTGTCTTCCTTCTCCTAGGTTTACAATTTATGACTTAGGAATTTACCATATGGCTTAAAGTGTTTCTTGGTGGGGCATTGGCCTTGAGCTCCTCATTAGGAAAACCGTACAATAACTATTTACATTTATAAAATAATTAGGGAAAAAGTGGGATGTTACATCCTTCTCCCCTTAAGAATAACATCGTCCTTGGTGTTCAACATTTTGTCTTTTCTTCTGTAGTCATATTTTGCCTATTTCGTCATTTCTATTTGACCTTCTTTGGACTTTCAAGACTTTTCTGGAAGTCCCTGTCTATTGCTTCTGCATTTTCGACCACACAACCCGAATTCACAGAAACCGTAAAAGCTTATCATCAATTCCATAATAAAACTTAGAAACATAAACAATGAGCCATTTTATCATCACAAGCACACATACATCGAGTGCTCTAAGAATGTAGACTGTTATCTTGAACATGTAATGTAAGGATAACATAACACAAGTACTAGATATATATATATATATAGGTAGTTTAAATCCGTGAGTATAAGACGTTCCCATGGTATTGATCTTGGGCCTATTTCAGCGGTCATTAATAATACCTTTCTTGGGACTGTGGTCTTATACTAAGGTCCAGTCCAAGACCCCTTTACATGTGCTTTTGAGGTTTCCCGGGCCTCCACACAACTCGTTACTACAAGATGCCCATCCAACATGAGGACGGTACCCTTTCACTTTATTATATAGTTTTAGGTATCTTTTCTATCGGTGCTCTTCAGGATGTTCATACAACTTGGGCATCCCCACAGTTGTTTCCAAAATTCAACGATGCTCCAGAGTCCCTCCGACTCAACATCAAACCTCTTTAATAGGTTAATAGTCATGATGCTCCAGAGTCCTCCCGACTCAACACCATACTATAAAAGATAAGTAACCATGATGCTCCAAAGTCCCTCTCGACTCAACATCAAACACTTTAATAGGTTAATAGTCATGATGCTCTAGATTCCTCCCAACTCAACACCATACTATAAAAGATAAGTAACCATGATGCTCCAGCGTCCTTATCTTTCTGCAAGTTCCACTAAACGTGACCATTTTTAAGCGATTCAACTTATTTGTATAGGTGCTTTTGTAATCAACGTTCCTCCTTGGTCATGTAATCGGTCGTAGTAGAAATAACTTCCTGAAATGTTAGTATAAAAGAGGAAGAATTATTTGCTTCAATTGTTCAACAGTTGAACACATTCGTCCTATAGCATTACACACATGCTCCTTCGATAATTCGTACATCCTTTCCAATTCACCGTGATAAATGAATGTATACTCTTCAATATTCTTATTGTGAATATGAGGTCCAATCTGCTAATAAGCCATATGTCCATATCATAATTTAAGTGGTTAGTTTGCATATAGATTCATTACCATCATATAAAGATTTTTTATTTTTTTATTTTTTTATTTTTTATAACTTTTTGATGTTTTAAAAAGATTCCATGATTAATCAATCACAAAAATATTAGGATCCTTTTATCAACATAACTACAATTGATAATAACATTCCATTTCTTATTTTCTACCAACATACATATATCTATTATGTAATTAACAACTAAATCTAGGGTCTAAGATAACACATAGTTTTCTAGCTATAATAAGTTTTTTTTTTTTTTTGCTCGTATAAAATTATTCCATTTCGATCTAAAAACATCCTTTACAATTTCATTCAAATGATCACTTTTATTAATTTATATGTCAACTTCTAGGTATAATTCTACCTATTTCAATACCTTTATATAAACATAAAACACCACCCTTAACTCATTACTATAATGTAAAATGAAATACTAATCAACTTCGCCATATAACTATCGAACACAACCCTTAAACATTCCTACAATACAAATTGAGATAAACATCCATGTAACTATAGAACAACTTTTTTTTTTTTATCTCTTAATGAAAATATATTACATACTATAATATAAATGAATTAACCATTTTGCCTTTTTATATAACCATATAACAACATCTTTTCCCTTTGATAAATATATACTAATTGTCCCTTTTTCCTTTTATGAGATATTGAAATAAAAATGATATAATATAAAATGATCTTAACCATTTCACCTTTTTATTTAAGCATCAATTTACATTTTAGAGATTTTATATTAATTACCACTATCTTTTAATTGAAAATACGATGGATATGTTTCTACATGTCATTGGCTACATTTAGAGCATGAAAGCAACTATACTTCTCAACATACAAACTTAATGCTAAACAATGGGATTTCGTTAGTGTTCATGACAATGAACTATTCATTAACGCTAGTCATCATAATCATTCAACTATATGATTTCAAGTAGAAATAAAGTCAAAACTAAAAGCACGTGTTCAATCAAACAAGACACGTTCTCACTTCCACTAAGATTCATAAGCCAACTAGATATCCTTAGGATTTCATCAATGTTAATTATCATTTAATCCATATAGCAATAGTACATGGGAATACAATTTAACCCTTTCATAAGCAGTAATACTACCTTAATCAAAACATCACAATTGTACCCTACAACAGGAATGCGCATAACTACAATAAAACATCTTATAAGTAGAAATGAAAATTCAAGGGAGCATACTTAATTGAAATCCGGAATACCTGGTGGGAGAAACTTGAAGATTCATTTTGCCCTCGTCTAGTACAGTCCTCGCATCAAACAATTGATTAGTAAACTTAACAACCTCTATACTTACTTATCGCATATTGATCTCATTAGGCCCTAGTGTTGTAACCTAATGCTCTGATATCACTTGTAACATACCCAATTATGTCAGTTACTAAAGTAGTGAATTTAAAATTTCTTAACATACTTCCATGAGTAAAATAGCGATTAATTAAATGGAAATATTCGTCATGCATCATCAGTTCTACCTATGAAACATTCTATACCAGGATACACATTCATAAGCAATTAAAACTCTTAATATATACTAATATAAGATGCATGAGGAGAAACATATAAACAACCAAGTTATCATAACTACTCAATGAAGGAGACCCTCATTAATCATACATGCAAGGTTAAACATAATATAAGGAACCAAACAATAGCAATAGTATATTTACATGGCAATTAACATAACCAACATTTTACCAAGAATCACCTGACACAACCAACCATCATGATCATACAAGAGACGAATTTTCCACCTGGTTCACCCACAAGGGGCTACATCCACCAAAGAGAGTCATATCTTATTATTCATTAAATTCGAGGGGTACAATCTTCCATACAACGAATTCTTCCACTTGCTGAGGTCACTCTTATAGAGAGAGCATATTCAAAACTTCCCAAAGTCTAACTTGGACAATACAAGGGTTTCTTCCCCATTGCTCACAAAAGGAACACAACTTTGATGTATATATCAATACTATATTCAATAACCCTTCTCATTTCTTCTATAAAGAATCCAAACAATTGTTACAAACAAAAAAACCTATATATTTACAAAAAGATAATTTACATATATTCTAGGGTGTTGCAAGTAGTAGAGATAAACTAGAAAAAAATTATATACATTTAGCCTTTCAAAACATACCTTTATAACTTAGTATCTATCTTTCTACCATATGTTTTAATATGAGTCTATCCTTTCAAAACATAGCCCATCATATTATTTAGTTGATCTATAATATAAGCTTACATATGAATATAAACTTTCAACCATATTATATCTTCATACTACCAAAGAATTATAACCTAATATATATATTATGTATATGATTATCTTTTAATTGCACACACTTAATACTTAATCCTACACATATAACTATGTTATACATTTTCAAACTATAATTCCTATCATAATAACAAAAATTACATTTACCGTCCATAGTTCTTACCCTTTTTTTTAAATATAAAAAACATAATATAAAATGACTTACCTAACCCACTCATTATCGTGTATCCAAAACTCCTATAACTAAGGAATGTATCCCACATATAATATTTCTACTCAACCCATCAATGCTTCCATATTTCTAATTTCTTTGCTATTTGGCTTTGCCTATATCCAATATCAAGCTAGTCCGAATTGAATTAAATTGCCTAGAATATTGAAAAATACTTTATACTCTACAATGGTCTAATCCCCAATACATATAAAATATTTAGGTGCTTCATTGAGCTATACATATATGCCAGAAATGTAAAAACACACAAAGAGCAACTATCTAATTAAACTTACTTGTATCCATAGATTGATATCCAAGCATATTTATAAAGGAAAAATCATTATATTAATTTGAATACTATTAGTCCTCATTTAGCCTTGGTTCTTATGTCTAGTATGAAATATTTATTTATTTATCACAATCCAACATACGGATTGCTTTATTCAAATCTTATTTTAATAGTCGACCTACTATTTCAACTATAACTTTCCCATTCATTTGAGAGTCTTGAAATATTTGATGAATCGTTATCTACAATAATACCGAAATAGAGAAATACTATTTCTTTCACAATATATGACACAAAAATCAGAGAACATGAATCAATATGACACAGAGATTTTAGAAATAGAGTTTTAAGATTTCAATCCATCTTAAATCTGCATCCCCACTAAGGTCGATTACACAGAAATTTTAAGCAACCAACATTGATCATCAACAACGCTATAACTGCACGACCAGTTTATAACTTCCATTCAACATACAAACATCACTATCATTTTCGAGAATACACGTAACAATCAAGATCTAAAGACAGATATTTTATGTTGTATTCGACATACAAAATGATTTGCGTTTTCATCCAACTACAAACAACCAAACGTAAACACGATTTCATTTCAGCATAAGTAATAATTACGATTTCATTTTAGCCTTCAACATTCAAACAGAGCATTTCAACAAAGAAATGAATATATAATAACTGATATCATGTATAGCAAGTATAGAGATACTGAAGCAAACAGATCTATACTATCCAAGTAACACATTTTCTGACAGCAAAATACTGCCTCTATCGAATGAGAAATTGATGTAGCGAGGGAAGGAATAATCCTGAGGTTACATGTTCTTCATAAAAGAAAAAATGATGCAGAGTTTGCATGGATCGACCTCGGTAAAACTTTGCACATTTTAGACAAGGTACCGTCGGCAATGGGACTAGGCAGGTCTTAGGTTTAAACAAACAGAGAGTATGAGAGGAAAACATCTATAACAAGAAACAACAGGCTACAATGTAGCCTGGTATCGCTAGCAGGATCTTGTATGGATGGTGATCACAACCCCACTTGCATAAAATACTGAGATGAGAGCCGACACCCCTATCTTATACATATATAATTCGATCTGGAATTTGTAAGCCATAATTATAATAAAAAGAAATGGGTCTACGCCCTTACTCCTAACATAGATGAGAGCAGAACTCAACACGGAATAAGATGGGAGATATCCTTTATATGCTAACAAACAAAAGGATCCAACCAATAAGAAACGATGGTACATAGATAGAGTAGAAAGGTAGCTACCAATGGTGTAATCCCAGAAATCCTATTGACTGTTAAATCCATAATACCCTTTGCGTGGAGACAAATCTCTTCAGCGTGCAGATACAAAACTCTTTCCCTTCGCAATGGCCAACTCCCCTGTTGTAGCGACTCCCTGTCAAAAGCTACCCTCTCCTAAAAATATAGACCTTTATCATTTCTTGGAGGATTTGCTCATGGGCATTAAAAACAAGCTAATCGACAAATAGCACTTTCGAAACAATGAGCTGGACTCTGTTTTCTATCCAGCAGACAACAATTTGCTGCCAAGTGGTTGGATCTATGTTCCTTTCTCACTAGGAAATAAACCCCCAATGTAACTCTCCTTCGACGAGACAAGTGGTGGTCAAGGTTTTGGCACTATGGAGGCCAATGTCATTAACCCAAAAATTAAGGACTCTACTTATCTTCACACACACTTGTAGTATTTTTTTTAAAGGCTAAACAAAAATCCCAATTCTTACAGGGTTGGCTTTTCCTTCATTTTTATCTTTATAAAAGTCCTTCAAAGTATTTGTAATACTAAATATTAATATTTGATTCAAGTGATGGCATACAATATAAATATTTATATATATATATCTCACCTATCTTCATAAAAAAAAAGTCGTGCAACTAACCAAACCAAGATAGTCTTATCCATCATTTAGTCTGTCTAGTGATAAGTAGTTAGCTTATGCTACTTATTAGATAGTATTTTTTGGTGAAAACCTAAATATTAATATTTGATTCAAGTGATGGCATATAATATAAATATTTATATATATATATCTCACCTATCTTCATAAAAAAAAAGTCGTGCAACTAACCAAACCAAGATAGTCTTATCCATCATTTAGTTTGTCTAGTGATAAGTAGTTAGCTTATGCTACTTATTAGATAGTATTTTTTGGTGAAAACCCTTTGACGTTTTTGTTCGAACTAGAAATAAAAGTAGTTAGCATATTTATTAGGGAATTATCCTTAACGCCTAGCGTCATGCAAAGAAAACCTAAATCATAAGTGTTTCCCTATTCTCTTTTGTATCGAGAGGATGTTGTCCTCCTCTTAGGGAGGGTGTCATCAAGAGAAATTCGCATATACTATTTAATCCAGGCTTCTCTTAGTCCTTACCTCAATTGGTTTAGTGGTCGTCATTTAGTTGTGTCATTGTCTTCCTTCTCCTAGGTTTACAATTTATGACTTAGGAATTTACCATATGGCTTAAAGTGTTTCCTGGTGGGGCCTTGGCCTTGAGCTCCTCACTAGGAAAACCGTACAATAATTATTTACATTTATAAAATAATTAGGGAAAAATTGGGATGTTACATTATCGTATTCAATTCTATCTTTTATGTTGAAGGGTAAGGAGCTTAGAAACCTTTGTATCTTAGGTTTTTCTTCAGCTAGGTAAGGTACATGTAAAATCTCCATAATTTTTTTTTTTTTCTTTTTCTTTTCCATTTCTTCTCTTTACTGCGGATAAATATTAATTGGATCTATGTGAACATACACTTAGAATAAATAATACTCTCGTATGCTAAACTTGCTCAAGTTCTGTCCCTTGTATTCGCCTACTGATTAGAAGGGTAAAAAGGTTGACATGCTACTTACTTAGCTATGGCTAACTCTATTTCATATATTGATTGCAGGTGCACTTTATGCTACTAGAATTCCTTATGATGCAAGTAACAGGGTTCTGAAAGCAAGGTATACATTAAACCTAGTGCACATATCCATGATCCTCTTTATATGGCCTACTTGTGAATTCCTTCTGTACTAGTGCAATTCTCAACATGAAGAAAAACCATTTTAAATCATGACATGTGATACAATATTGCAAGGTTAAAAATAATTATCACTAACATTTTTAATTTACATTCTATGACTCTACGAATTGTCAATTACTTAAATTTAAATACAAGGCTCACCCACTATATTTGTACATAGTTGGTTACCCAATCGATAAGGAGAATGAATCGTTTCTTTAACAACACCATGTAATGCTCTTTTAGATAATTATTCCCATGAGCCAACAACATGGTTTTTGATTGTTCAAAATCCTATCTTACGAAGGTATTGGTAAATGCATACTGCATGGTTCGTTTCCCCTCTATGATGTTGAAACCCTAGCTTATACCTTTCGCTCCTTTGCAATGTGTAGAGATTTCATGTAACATTTAAATTGCATGTACGACGGTTGTTCTAATATTAAGCTTGTAGCGTACCAGGTGCATTCCATACAAACCAGCGAATGCTCTGTCGGATTAGCCATGTGATAACATAAATTACAAATGCCGGCGAAGGTGCCACCTGCACCTCGACAGGTTACCTGTACTGGGGTGTATTTCAATACTTCTAGACTGGCCATGTGCCCGCATTTATGGTAGTTGAAGTGAAGGTGCCACCTACACCTTGGAATGACAGGGATTGGTTGTTTTGGGATTTTGGAAAGTAATAATCTCTTCTACACATGTTCATCCTTCTATGGGTCATTTACTTCCTGGCGTTCAAATAAGGTCCTGCAACTGGCAGATTTTATCCCTGCGATTACTTCTTGACAGAGTATTGCTTATTAACTCGAGTAAGTGCAATGTATTGGAGATACATATTTTCTGAATTCTGTTACCGACCAAGTTCTTTTAATTCTCTGCTAATTCATGTTTGAAAAACTGATTGATGACCGCAACCCTTGTTTACAGAGTTTCAGGTTGATGGTGAGAAAACTCCGCTTACACTAGTGTATATGAGTCTTGCTCACCTACTTCAGCAAAATTAAATGGATCTCAGCTTCCAGTTACTTCGCCTCGATGTCTCGGAGGTAGCCACAAAACGCCATGGTTCAGAATTCTTTCTTTATTTTGTTATCTTGAAGAAGTCCATCAACATGGGATAGTAACGTATTGACTGCTTTACTATGTTAGGTGTCTCCACCTTGGAACAACGCAGCTTAAAGAGGGAGCCCTCCTGTTCGGTAAGTGGCATTGCCCCTTCACCCTTATACAAAAGACAGGAGCAACATGGGAAAGAACCCTTCCCAACGACAAAGAGAGTTTTGGTTTCATTCATGGTTAGTTTTTCCGAAGCTTTAATGGTTCGGAGCAGCCTAGGGTTTTGCTGTCACAACTCCAAATGTAATAAATATTTTATATGACTTCCTCCATGGGAATCCTAGGATTTTATGAAGGCATGGAGGACTGTATAACATTTAATTTTAATGGCTCTCCATTTCAGTATTTTAAATGAACTTTATTATACTATTCTAGGTTACTGTGATTAGCTGGGGATTAAATTCCATGGGTTCCCTGACCTCTGAAATTTAAATCTGAAAGTGGTTCTTGTATAACTCAGTCTTTCGTTTCCTTCCAGTTTAAAAGGTAAAAGTAATTCTTAATAATTCGTATATCATGTATGTAATAAATTCTGATTTGAGGAGAACAAATCCTGGTCTAATGTTTTTGTAGTTTTGAACGTTTCCAGTGATAACTCTATCAATCAAAGATTTGAAGCCCAATTATTTTGGAGTCCGCCTTGGTAGATGCCTTTCCCTATACTTTCACCCGGAATTAGGACACAGCCAAAATCCTCGGTTTAAAGATAAAACTAGGAAGGTCTGACTAACAATTTTTACTCCGTAATGTAGATCCCCTGTGGAAAAATGATGTAATTGTTCTAAAGAAGGATTCGTTGATCTAAAGGTTAAAAATAAAACAAAATCAAAGGGGGACGTTTAATCTGGCATTTCTAGGTATCGAGTTACCTGCCTAAAAACAAATTCACCACTGAACCCATACCAGCATAAAGTATGGTTTCTACCTAAGTTCTTCAACACAAAACTTTCCAGGTGAAGCGTCTATACTCCGAGTTAGAAATTAGAATTAATTTTTTTTAACGACAGAGGAATATAATACAGGTCCATTTAATTGAATTTGACTGTGACTAACCATAAAACGATCAACGATGATAACGCAGAAGTTATCCTAAAAGGACTTTCCAGATCTAAAATATTATTTGGAACCCATTCTACTATACAGAGGTTCTCAATTGTCAAAGCAGAGGTCATAAAAGATTACCACGGCCGCTATCATATAATTAAGGGAAGTCGATTTTAGGGTTTCTCTGCCATTCAACGTTGATTACTAACCCAAATCTCAACGATTGCTATTACAGAAAAATATAATACAAAAAATAGATCGATATCCAATAAAACCAATCGATAGATCGACTTCCAATTAAAATAAATCTATACATCTGTAATTCAAACTTTGAGAGGCAATTTTCTGAATAACATCCATCACATTTTAGCACTAATGTCTGAGTACAACACCGATTTCATTTACCAGTCTTAAGTTAGCTTAATCTATGCATATGGATAACTTAGGTTAAAATAATAACAAGAAGGAAGTACTCAATCTCTATTCTTTAGCAGATCTAGCATTTTGACAGTAATATAACTAACATTTTCCCTTATGCATAACATCTTAATTTCATATAATCTAGAAAATAAAATAATGGAAAGTGCTGAAAGTCTATAATCAGAAAAACCTGGGACTGATAACCCAAATGAAGCCGGAACAGCCACGTTCCACCCAACAGTAGATTAGGTACAAACACCAAGTCTGACCATAATCACCCCTGAGCCAGATGCATGCATGAAAAGTGTGGACAGTTAACCTCAAAAACTCAGTTACGTTTCTGAAATCCCTTGCCTAACACAGAGTGCTCACACAGCAAGTATAATTCTCTCCGGCATACTAAGCAGCGTCCTGCCTCCCACATATGCCCTTCCTTTATAGTTTTTGCCTAGGTCTTGCCATTAGCAGCCAATTCCTCATGGAATTTTCCCAGCTAAGTAAATCCCTGATTTTCAGGGTGTGTCTAGTGTCTTAAATACACTTCTGACACCTGTTCTGGTTTCCCAGAGGCTAACTCTCACTTGTCCCCCACTTTTCCATGCATGATCTCCTCATTTAACTTGGCTATTCCTGTTCATCCTTTTATTATTAAAAACAATAATTTAAATCAAAGTTGTTTCTTACAACAGTCCTTCTAGGACTTATTCGGCAGATTTTTCATCTAGCCCCCTTATTGAAATGAAATTCATAATGATAACAATATATATAAAAATAACATAATGTCCTATTTTTATTTGGGGAACATCACATCCTTGCCCCCTTATTGTGAACACTTTCCTCAGTGTTCTAGTCTTCCTCCATCGGTTCTAGAAACAAATTCGGATACTTTTCTAGTATCTCACTTTCCAATTCCCAGGTTGCCTCCTCAGGACTAAAGTGCTTCCATTGCACCTTTACCTGAGCGATGGCTCAGTTCCGAAGTACTGTTTCTTTCCTGTCCAGAATGCGTAAAGGTTCCACCTGAAATTCGCCTTCTGGAGCCTCCTGAATCAAATTCCAATCAATAATATGAGTGGGGTCATGAATATACTTTTTCAGTAATGAAATGTGAAAAATATTATGAATCTTTAAATGTGCTGGTAATGCCAACTTATAAGCTACGGGTCCAATCCTCTCAAGTATTTGGAAGGGACCACAGAATCGTGGCGCCAGTTTAGTGCAACTCCCTAGTCGGAGTGAGCTTTTCTTTGGTTTAACCCGCAAGTACACATGTTCTCCAGCTGAGAATTCCTTATCCTGTCTTTTTAGGTCAGCATAACTTTTTTGGCGGTCCTGAGCCACCTTTAAATTTTTCTGCACCTTCTGAACTGTTTGTTCCATAACCCGCAGCAAATCCGGTCCTACCAACAAGCGATCGACTGGGCTATCCCAGCTAACTGGGGTAGCGCACTTTCTTCCATACAGAATTTCGAATGGACTCATTCTTGTTGATGCTTGATACCCGTTGTTGTAAGCGAACTCTACCAGATGTAAATAGTCATCCCATTTGGTGGGTTTTTCCATGACGTACATTCTTAACATGTCTTCAATGATCTGATTGGTACGCTCAGTCTGTCCATCCATTTCAGGGTGATAACTTGTGCTGAAATTAATTCTTGTTTCCAGACCTGCAAATAAAGATTTCCAGAATTTGGATGTAAATTTTACATCCCTATCTGAAATTACCATCTTTGGTACTCCGTGTAATCTGAATATTTCTTTTAGAAATATTCCTGCAATATCTGCTGCCTTTTAGGTGGTTTTTACAGGAATGAAATGTGTAGATTTGCTGAATTTTTCAACCACCACCATTATAGAGTCATGTTGTCGCTGTGTTGTCGGCAAACCTGTGATAAAATCTAGTGAAATCACTTCCCATTTCCATTCAGGAATTGGTAATGGTTGTAACAAACTAGCAGGATGTCTATGGTATACCTTCACCTGTTGACATTCCAAGCATTTAGATAAATAATCAGCTAGATCAGTTTTTAATTTAGGCCAAAAGAAATGTTTTCTAAGGGCTGTTATCATTTTTTTGATACCCGGGATGACCTGCAAAAGGGGATTTGTGCATCTCATTTAGAACAAATAATTTAATTTCTACCACATTAGGCATGTACAGCCTATCTTTAAACCAAATCAGACCTTTCTGATCAATACTTAATTCTGTCCCGTTCATGTTTATCTCATTTTTCTGGATTTTACTTCGTAGATTTATGTATTCTGCATCCTGTTCACTTGCCATCTTTATTTTATCCATGAGATTACTCTCTGGTTGACTCATTATTATTTCGTACACCTCGTGGTTCCTTCGACTCAGTGCATCTGCCACCGTATTTTCCTTACCCTTTATGTGTTTTACATCAAAGTCGAATTCACTTAAAAAGGCCATGCACCTTGCTTGTCTGGCATTGAGTCCTAGTTGGTTAAATAAGTTCTTGACACAAGTGTTATCTGTTAATAACAGAAATTTCTTTCCCAGCAGGTAGTGTCGCCACATTTTCAGTGCGTGTACTACTGCCGTTAATTCTAAGTCGTGAACCACGTAGTTGCGTTCATGCTCTTTTAGCTTCCGTGATTCATAACACACTACATGTCCGTCCTGGGACAGTACTCCTCCCACTCCTTCTTTACTAGCATCCGTACAAACCGTGTATTCCTTACACGGGTCTGCTACTTTTAGAACAGGTGCTTTGGTCAGTAAATCTTTGAGTCGTTCAAAACTTTCTTGACACTTGCAGGACCAAACAAACTTAATCCCCTTTTTCTGTAGTGAAGTAATGGGATAGGCTATCTTTGAGAATCCCTCAATGAACCTCCGATAGTAACCGGTGAGTCCCATGAAAGATCTAATATCAGCTACATCTCTCGGTACTGGCCAATCTGCTATGGCTTTTATTTTCTGTGGGTCGACTGAAATTCCTTCTTCAGAAATAATATGACCTAAGTACTGGATTTCCTTTTTAAAGAACTCACATTTCTCCAACTTAGCATACAACTGATGCTCCCTCAAGGTTTGCAATACCATTCTTATATGTTGTTCATGTTCTTCCTTTGACTTGGAGTATATTAGGATATCATCAATAAAAATCAACACAAATTGGTCTAGGTATTTGTTGAAAATGCCGTTGATTAGGCACATGAATGTGGCAGGGGTGTTGGTTAGACCGAAAGGGATTACTACAAATTCGTAGTGTCTGTACCGCATTTGGAATGCAGTCTTACTAATGTCTTCATTTTTAATTCGAATCTGATGGTATCCAGATCGAAGATCCAATTTGGAAAAGACTTTGGCTCCCCCTACTTGGTCGAACAAATCGTTAATCTGTGGTAAGGGGTATTTATTCCTAACAATTACCTTATTCAGTTGCCTATAATCGATACATAGTCTTAGAGTCCCATCTTTTTTCTTAACAAAAAGGACCGGTGCACCCCAAGGCGAGACACTAGGTCTTATATACCCTTTGTCTAGTAATTCTTGAATCTGAATTTTTAATTCTGTCAATTCTGGAATACTCATCCTATAAGGCACCTTTGACACTGGTGCAGATCCTGGTAAAAGTTAAATGGAAAAATCTATTTCTCATTGAGGGGGTAACCCCGATATTTCTTCTGGGAATACGTCTAGGAACTCGCCTAAGATAGGATGCTCTGCTATGGAAGCTTAGCTTCCATTGAGGAGTAAATCAGATACTCGTACAGCGTAAATATTGCATCCTTTTCTCATGCTCTTCTTTAACTGCATAGCAGAAATCTGCCTAACAGAGACAGGTTTCTGTTTCCCATTCACTGTTCTTAGAGTTTGGTCTTCAGCAATGTAGGTGAAGTTTTTGGTAAAGCAATTCAGTACTACTTTATATCTTTCAAGCCAGTCCATACCTATTATCATGTCGTACGATCCTAAAGGTAACACATTTAAATTAATCTTTGTTTTGTGGTCTTGTATTTGAAGTTCACACTCAGATATATATTCAGTTACCTTCCTCTTTGCTCCTGTAGCTAACTGAACTAACCAGGGTTTTGGGTGCTTTACCTTGGTAAGTTGACAGTGCTCCATCATCTTGGGTGTGATGTAGCTTAAAGTTTCCCCTGGGTCAATTAAAACAGTACAAGTATGGTTAGAAATTTTACCTTCAATTTCCACAATTACAGATTGATGATCTGCTTGTCGGTCTTCCAAGGCTGCATTAATTCGGTGATAACTTTTCCCAATGTCTCCCACCGTGGATGCCTCTTGTATATTATGTATCACCCTGTTTGCCTCATTGTACCGTGGACAATTCCTGCGTAAATGGGATTCACCACACTCCCAACACTTCAGGTGTTCTCTAGGATTACCAACACTTCCTTTTATTTTCATATTATGAGGTTTAAAGGTTTTCTGCTGCAACTGTTCATTCTTAGGGAATGAATTCCCTTGGAAGCTTTTGGGCATGTTCCTAAAGGGTGGGGTTTGAAGCCTTTCTTCCGCTGATTAAACTTTTCTTGTTTCTTATCCTTCCATGCTTTAGAAGTATCATTCCTTTGTTTGTACTGTTCAAAACATAGCCTGGCCTTTCTCAATGCTTCGTCTAAAGTTCTAGGATTGTCGAACTCAATTCGATCCTTATAGGACTACGGCAGACAGCTTAAGAATCACTGTACCTTTAATTTTTCTTCCTTGATATATGGAACGAACCGTAATAGGTCTAGAAATTTATTGATAAGATCTTCCATTGTCATTTGACCCAGCTTCAATTCGTAGAATTCCTTGGTTTTTCTTTCATAATAACTTTCTGATAAGTACTGTTTCTTGAATAGTTTCTTGAATTCTGACCATTCAAGGTTCTTCTCTTTCAGTCCCTGGGAAATCTTAAGGTCTTGCCACCATATGCTGGCCTTCCCCTTCAGATTGTAAACAGCCATCCTGACTTTCATGTTGCTGGAGTAGTTGTAGATTTGAAAGTATTTTTTGATGTCCAACAACCAGGCTTCTGCTTCTTCCCCAGTCTTTGATTCTCCATCAAAGCTGGTAGGTTTTATCTTTTTGAATTCACCTTCAAGGTGGTCAACCTTCCTCTTTCCCATGGTCTTGTCTTGATGCTCAGATTTCTGGGTCTCGTTGGAGGAGTTCCCCTTTTTCTCATCATTTTCGTCAGTCTCTTCTTTCCCCTTGGTCTCCTCCTTTTGCTTTTCGCCATTATTCCTTTCGTGAAGACTCTGCAGCAAAATTTCATTGATTTCTTGTTGCTTTTCCTGAGCTTTCTTTAGTTTTTCATTGTCTGCCTTGAAGCTCTGTATCTCCACGATCAAGCTTCTCATAGTTTCTAATACCTGACTTGCTTCAGAATGTTCTTATGTTCGTGCCTGTTCATTTCCTTCAGGCTGTTCTCCGTATTCCTCGTGCGAAGTCATCTGAAAAATCAAACTGGGACATATGCATACAACATCCGAATATATTATTAGAATTTTATATTTCCTGTACAACAGAAGTTAGGTGTTTCCAAGGGCGACAGGGTTGAATCTAGCTCTGATACCATATGTAAAATCTCCATAAAAAAAAAAAAAATCTTTTTCTTTTCCATTCCTTCTCTTTACTGCGGATAAATATTAATTGGATCTATGTGAACATACACTTAGAATAAATAATACTCTCGTATGCTAAACTTGCTCAAGTTCTGTCCCTTGTATTCTCCTACTGATTAGAAGGGTAAAAAGGTTGACATGCTACTTACTTAGCTATGGCTAACTCTATTTCGTATATTGATTGCAGGTGCACTTTATGCTACTGGAATTCCTTATGATGCAGGTAACAGGGTTCTGAAAGCAAGGTAGACATTAAACCTAGTGCACATATCCATGATCCTCTTTATATGGGACGCTTGTGAATTCCTTCTGTACTAGTGCAATTCTCAACATGAAGAAAAACCATTTTTAATAATGACATGGGATACAATATTGCAAGGTTAAAAATGATTATCACTAACATTTTTAATTTACATTCTATTACTCTACGAATTGTCAATTACTTAAATTTAAATACAAGGCTCATCCACTATATTTGTACATAGTTGGTTACCCAATCGATAAGGAGAATGAATCGTTTCTTTAACAACACCATGTAATGCTCTTTTAGATAATTATTCCCATGAGCCAACAACATGGTTTTTGATTGTTCAAAATCCTATCTTACGAAGGTATTGGTAAATGCATACTGCATGGTTCGTTTCCCCTCTATGATGTTGAAACCCTAGCTTATACCTTTCGCTCCTTTGTAATGTGTAGAGATTTCAAGTAACATTTAAATTGCACGTACGAGGGTTGTTCTAATATTAAGCTTGCAGCGTACCAGGTGCATTCCATACCAACCAGCGAATGCTCTATCGGATTAGCCATGTGATATCATAAATTACAAATGCCGGCAAAGGTGCCACTTGCACCTCGATAGGTTACCCGTACTGGGGTGTATTTCAATACTTCTAGACTGGCCATGTGACCACATTTATGGTAGTTGAAGCGAAGGTGCCACCTGCACCTTGGAATGACAGGGTTTGGTTGTTTTGGGTTTTTGGGAAGTAATAATCTCTTCCACACATGTTCATCCTTCTCCGGGTCGTTTACTTCCTGACGTTCAAATAAGGTCCTGTAACTGGCAGATTTTATCCCTGCGATTACTTCTTGACAGAGTATTGCTTATTAACTCGAGTAAGTGCAATGTATTGGAGATACATATTTTTTGAATTCTGTTACCGACCAAGTTCTTTTAATTCTCTGCTAATTCATGTTTGAAAAACTGATTGATGACCGCAACCCTTGTTTACAGAGTTTCAGGTTGATGGTGAGAAAAATCCACTTACACTAGTGGATATGAGTCTTGCTCACATACTTCAGCAAAATTAAATGGATCTCAGCTTCCAGTTACTTCGCCTCGATGTCTCGGAGGTAGCCACAAAATGCCATGGTTCAGAATTCTTTCTTTATTTTGTTATCTTGAAGCAGTACATCACCATGGGATAGTAACGTATTGACTGCTTTACTATGGTAGGTGTCTCCAGCTTGGAACGACGCAGCTTAAAGAGGGAGCCCTCCTGTTCGGTAAGTGGCATTGCCCCTTCACCCTTATACAAAAGACAGGAGCAACATGGGCAAGAACCCTTCCCAACGACAAAGAGAGTTTTGGTTTCATTCATGGTTAGTTTTTCCGAAGCTTTAATGGTTCAGAGTAGCCTAGGGTTTTGCTGTCACAACTCCAAATGTAATAAATATTTTATATGAATTCCTCCATGGGAATCCTAGGATTTTATGAAGGCGTGGAGGACTGTATAACATTTAAGTTTAATGGCTCTCCATTTCAGTATTTTAAATGAACTTTATTATACTATTCTAGGTTACTGTGATTAGCTGGGGATTAAATTCCATGGGTTCCATGACCTATGAAATTTAAATCTGAAAGTGGTTCTTGTATAACTCAGTCTTTTGTTTCCTTCCAGTTTAAAAGGTAAAAGTAATTCTTAATAATTCGTATCTCATGTATGTAATAAATTTGGATCTGAGGAGAAGAAATCCTGGTCTAATGTTTTTGTAGCTTTGAACGTTTCCACTGATAACTCTATCAATCAAATATTTGAAGCCCAATTATTTTGGAGTCCGCCTTGGTAGATGCCTTTCCCTATACTTTCACCTGGAATTAGGACACGGCCAAAACCCTCGGTTTAAAGATAAAACTAGGAAGGTCTGGCTAACCATTTTTACTCCGTAATGTAGATCCCCCATGGAAAAACGATGTAATTGTTCTAAAGAAGGATTCGTTGATCTAAAGGTTAAAAATAAAACAAAATCAAAGGGGGACGTTTAATCTGGCGTTTCCAGGTATCGAGTTACCTGCCTAAAAACAAATTCACCACTGAACCCATACCAGCATAAAGTATGGTTTCCACCTAAGTTCTTCAACACAAAACTTTCCAGGTGAAGCGTCTATACTCCAAGTTAGAAATTAGAATTAATTTTTTTTAACGACAGAGGAATATAATACAGGTCCATTTAATTGAATTTGACTGTGACTAACCATAAAACGATCAACGATGATAACGCAGAAGTTATCCTAAAAGGACTTTCCAGATCTAAAATATTATTTGGAACCCATTCGACTATACAGAAGTTCTCAATTGTCAAAGCAGAGGTCATAAAAGATTACCAGAGCCGCTGTCATATAATTAAGGGAAGTCAATTTTAGGGTTTCTCTTCCATTCAACGTTGATTACTAACCCAACTCTCAAAGATTGCTATTACAGAAAAATATAATACAAATAATAGATCGATATCCAATAAAACCAATCGATAGATCGACTTCCAATTAAAATAAATCTATACATCTGTAATTCAAACTTTGAGAGGCAATTTTCTGAATAACATCCATCACATTTTAGCACTAATGTCTGAGTACAACGCCGATTGCATTTACCAATCTTAAGTTAGCTTAATCTATGCATTTGGATAACTTAGGTTAAAATAATAACAGGAAATCCCTACGGAAGTACTCAATCTCTATTCTTTAGCAGATCTAGCATTTTGACAGTAATGTAACTAACATTTTCCCTTACGCATAACATCTTAATTTCATATAATCTAGAAAATAAAATAATGGAAAGTGCTGAAAGTCTATAATCAGAAAAACCTGGGACTGATAACCCGAATGAAGCCGGAACAGCCACGTTCCACCCAACCGTAGATTAGGTACAAACACCAAGTCTGACCATAATCACCCCTGAGGCAGATGCATGCATGAAAAGTGTGGACAGTTAACCTCAAAAACTCAGTTACGTTTCTGGAATCCCTTGCCTAACACAGAGTGCTCACACAGCAAGTATAATCCTCTCCGGCATACTAAGCAGCGTCCTGCCTCCCACATATGCCCTTCCTTTATAGTTTTTTCCTAGGTCTTGCCATTAGCAGCCAATTCCTCATGGAATTTTTGCAGCTAAGTAAATCCCTGATTTTCAGGGTGTGTCTAGTGTCTTAAATACACTTCTGACACCTGTTCTGGTTTCCCAGAGGCTAACTCTCACTTGTCCCCCACTTTTCCATGCATGATCTCCTCATTTAACTTGGTTGTTCCTGTTCATCCTTTTATTATTAAAAACAATAATTTAAATCAAAGTTGTTTCTTACAACAGTCCTTCTAGGACTTATTCGGCAGATTTTTCATCTAGCCCCCTTATTGAAATGAAATTCATAATGATAACAATATATATAAAAATAACATAATGTCCTATTTTTATTTGGGGAACATCACAGTACATACCTTAACAAGCTGAGAAATTTGCTACATAACTCCTTCATAGTCATAGAACCCAACTTTAAATCATAAAATTCTTTTGATTTATCTTCGTAATACTGTTCGGATAATTTTTTTTTCTTAAATAGTTTCTTAAATGTTCTCCATTTTATATTCTTGTCTTTAATGCTTTTAACTCTTTTGATATCATGCCACCAAATGTCTGCCCTTCCGGTCATATTGTATATGGCCATCTTAGCTTTTCATTGAGATGAGTAATCATAAATCTGAAAATAGTTCTTCATTCCGGACAGCCATGCTTCAGCTGCCTCTCCCTTTTCATTTTCGCCAATAAAAGTTCTTTTTAAATTCCCTTGAAATTTGTTCATAATTTTTATGTTTTTTCTTAGTACCACAATCACTATCACTACTGTCTTGGTAAGAATTATATTTTCCGCGATAAGTTTTATCATCAGATTCAGAAGAAGAGTTAGTTTGAGTTTTATAGTACTTCATTTTCTTATCTCTGTGTTTGTAGAACATTGTTCTAGATTCATATTTTACTTCTATTCTCTTATCTTTTTCATCTTGATGGTACTCGTCCAGTCAAATCTGGTTTAATTCTTCTTGTGCTCTTAAAATTCATTCGTTTTCTTCTTTAACATTTCTTATTTCAGTTTTTAAGTCCTTAACCATACGTAATAATTCAGATGATTGATCATTCAGTTCTACGTAGATTTCTTCATTAATATTTTCATGTTCGTTATTATTACGTTCATTATAAGGAGACCTGTGCTTCGCTGATTCTTCCGGTATGTTCATACCTGCAAATTAAATGTCAAACTGTTCTCTACAGAAACAAATTGGAATAAAAGTTAGTAACTAAATTTTCTATTTTCATTTTCTGTTTTGCACGTGTGAGCCTATTTGAGGCCTAGAGTTTGAACTTGCACTATGATACCACATGTAACTCCCAAAAATCACAAAAATTTAAAATTTTTTAGAGTAGCATTAAGTGCTATAATTGTTGTGCGGAAGTATAATAAATGTTATTTGTTTAACTAGATGTCACATTGTACTATCATGTTACGTCGATTATGTGTGTATACTGTATTACAAAATATGGTAAATATGTTTGTATCTGTAGTATGCTATTGTTGGATGTTGTTACCACAATCATGCATCCCAAATCAGTTATGGTTACTTATGTAGATGTCGGTACTTTATAGATTTGTCTTGATACTGAATTCATTATATGTACTAATTGTTTACTTTTCTTATTGATGATGAAGGAGTCCTATGGGCACCTCGAGGTTTACTTAGGTATTTAGATAAAGCATTTGAACTTCTGTCGCAGATCGCAGGTAAGAGTGATATTGTTCTCGAAGTGTATAAAGCGGTCCTATTTAACTTCAATTATTCTTCAATGTTAAAAAGGAAACATAGAGTAACTTGAAGTATTCCTGAGCAAGATCTATTCTAGTTTATTCATCAGTTATATTCTATATACTATTCTAGTTATCTCAGAATTTGTATTTATCATAATTACATTGGTCTTGTATTAAGTCATCGAAGGATGTATAAAGCTTGATTTCAATGCTAAATGTATTTACATCCTACACCTAGGAATTATATCATGTAATTATATATTTAAAGGATCTTAATCCTAATCTTAAATGCTAATAATAAAGTCCTAAAACTATCTTTGATGTTATGCACCATATGCACAAACCTATGTGATAGTATTAATATGGAAACATTGAAAGCGTTGATAGTTACAAACTATACATTATAGGCATCTATCCTCTATTAATTAAATTATACAATGGATCTCTGTAATCCTAAGAGTATTGCAACCTTAGCTATCTCATAATGTTGATGCGTGCTCTATGGTCTTTATAATATATACAAGGTTTTGATTTAAAAGGGCTCCACGTCCTACTCCATATGTTATTGGAAAACATACAAGGGAAGGTTTGAGCTTTAATACATGACCAAACCATATCAAATTTGTAAGGTGTAACCAAGTAGTATACCAAAACATAATCATTAATGCATGATTGCGATGGCAGGCTTACGTAAGGTGTTAGCTATGGAAATTAAAGTGAAATAAAGGCGTTTTGGGTGGAATTCCTAATGGCATCCACCGTGGAAGATATTCACATGGTTTCTTTGGTTATAGTGCTAACCCTAGCTGTCTTTGGAGTTTTTTTGACTAAGAAAAATCCTGTGCATTCATTTTTGCAGCTAGTGGGAATTTGGAGAGGCCGACGGGACTGTGAGTTCTTAGGGTTTGTTAACAGATTTTGAAGGCACCTCCCAGGTTTCGATACCTTGACCTGTGGCTATGTAAACTGTCTCTGAGAGTTCTAAGAGCTGAACCACTCATGAGCTATGGCTTGCTGCATTTGTTTAGTAGTTTGCGTGCCTCCAGTTTTCACGATGGTTATGAGGATGTTCAGACAAGAAGCAAGGTTCGTTTGAAAGGTAAGTTGTAGTTCTCTTAGTTCACGAAAGTCAATAATGTTATAGCTATTTGTATTTAAGTTTGGGTTTTATCTCTGAATTTTAACCATACTATTTGTTTTCATGGCAGGGAGCTTCTCGGCTTGGCTTTTTATATGTTTAAGCAACGGGGAAAGAAAGATCTTAACACCTGGTAAGCCTTAGTGACATCTCGTGGGCATCCATAGTTCTCAGATAACACCTTTGATGGTTTCTTGGCATAATGACGGTTTGTGTTTATTATCCCGAAGCTTCGGTTTCATTTTTACACTCAGGTCATTGTAATGGTTGTAACTATTTCAAAGCCGTGAGGCAATATTTTGGTTCAGGGAGGGGTAAAACCCTCAAACTGTTTCTTCAGTGGTTGCTCAACACACTTTGTAAAGACTTGTTGATAACAATACAAGTTTAGTCTTTGGAAAGTAATTCCATGTATGTGCATTCGTCAATGTTGTATTTTAATATCATTATGTTGATATATAAAAGGAATGTGTGGTATTTAGGGCCTGGTTTGGTTTACACGTAATGTAGTTACAGGGGTTTGGAACTCTCATCCTTGTTCTGTTTTGTCTTTAAGGTTTTTCAAATGATTTTAAAGATATTTATAAAGGCCATGCCTGGGAGGATTATTCTCAGTAGTCTGCGTTAATTTATGAAATGTTTGGTGAAGTGATGGTAAGGGTTGAGCCCGTCCCTGTAATATAAGATATTATTTGAACATTTGTCTTAAAGTCCAAGGGTCGTAATGCCTAGTTTGATGTGGTTTCTATGTTTAGAATTTTCTTGTAAAGAATGTGGAAATCGTATCTATATTAAAACATTGTTTGTTATTAAAGGCAATGCGCCTTGTTTTGGGTCCCTGTCAAAATGATCTCTGTGTTTTTAATATTTAAAGGCTACGACCGTAAGGCTGGTTATGAAACCCTAACCAACACTAATTACTATTTTGATTTTCTTTAGCTGTAAAAGCGATAAGGGTTTCGAATGAATTATTGTGTAACCGGTAAGGTTTAGACTATATAGGAATAGTCTTCGTGAATTCGAGCTCTGTCTTAGTCATTCTAAGATGAAGAAAAGATAACTTAGTGTTATTTGGAATAGCTAGGGTTGAGACTTTGGGACATTCATCCGAAATAATAGTTGCTCTGTGTTTTTATTTAATTTATAGCATCAATGATAAATAAGTGAAATAGTGGTATTGTATATTAATAATGTTTCATTTCGATCTAGTTTGCAGTAGATTCAAGTCATACTTATTGATAAAAGTCTAAACTATACGTTTCGATACTGCTAGCAATTGTAGTGTAGAAACTAATATATCTTAAAGGAGTTTTGTTTGAAAAGAATAGTAAGAAAACATATATATTAATCATCTTCTGAAAAAGAATAGCTAACCTATGGCTGAACTTTAGGTTTTGTGCAAAAATATGGAAATGTTTATGATGAATTAAAGAGATAAAAACACTGTTTTAGTATTAAAAATCATAAAACAAATTCTTTTATAAAGAAGACAGGTTTACTATTATGAATGAAACTATCTATGAGATATTACAGATCTCTGTCCTATTTATGTTGTTTATAGAGTAAATACTATTTATCAAAAAAATTGTACTATAGAAGCTTATTTAAAATAAAAATAAAATGCAAACAATGCATGCATTCAATCTTTAATTCGAATCTACTTACAGTGCATCAATATTCAGATCTATTTTAAACACTCTTCCCTATACTAGAGTACGGCACAAAAACAGTGTGTGGAAAAATACAGGGAAGCAATTTATTCTATCTTTGTCATAAAACTTCTTCAACTATTTACAGAATAATATATAGTTCAGAAAATCAATCATTTACATCTGAATGATGATAACTAACAATATTCAGCTAATAATCCTAATTCAACAGCTATAGAAACAATAAATTATAACTACTAGGAAATTAAATAACAAGTAGAACCTGGTAATGTAGATAGGGTGGACAAACACCCGAAGAGACCTACTCCTCCCAACCTTCTCCAGAAGAAGCAGCCAATATCACTTGCTCCTTTGGACCACCGAGACTGTTTACTAAACCACTAGGTAGAAGACTCTATGTAGAAGCAAGGCACTCAGGTTGTACTTCCAGCAATCAATATAGACTTGCATACACCTCAAAATAAACCTCTGCACTCAGCAGAAAAACTCTGCTGTCAACAGAAGTGAAACAAACTTACAATACAACTCAAAACATAGCTTCACCTCATCGAATATCTTGTGTGCATACAGTAGAATCACAAGGTAAATTTTCTAGTCAGAAAAAGTGTGAGCCTCTGCTCAAATTCAATGGCTTATAAAGATGCCTGGGTCTTTTATTGGTCAATTTCCAAACAAATGAGCGTCAAGCTCCAGTCCCATCTTTTAGGGAACTTTGACCACAATTCAAGGGAGACTGTTGTCCCATAACAACAGCTAGTTACGGAGTTCCTGATGCTACCACTTGTCCATTGTCTTCTACCCCAGATTCCAGTCCACCTAGTGGGTCAGTAAACACTCTTTCAACAGTCTCTTTGGGTGAGTGTCTCCTGTTTTATTTTATTAATTAATAATATTGTGCAATTATAGTCATCCTTGGCCACTTGGCCAAATATAAAACTTTATAATAAAAGTTAAGATCATGTTTTTCTCAAACATAAAATGTTTCAAGTAATGGGTATGTTATAGAATGTGCGGAATTTTTCTAGAGGAGCTAGTGTGAAATATTTGGGGATCATCTTGTGTTCTTTGGTGGAGATTGATAACATTGGCATAACTTTCTCATATGATATCAGAATTACAAAATTATTGGCTCGTTGGAAAGCTTATCGGAAGGAATATGTGATGAAAATATTTAGAGTTTATTTTGGTTTGTCTATTGTTTATTCATATTGTGATCTTGACAAAGGTATAGTTCATTCCTGTTGGTTTCTCTTGTGATGGCACATGTCTCTCATGGATAAAGTTCATCTTTGATATTGGAATGGTATGTGAATTCATTTAATATGTTATGGAGTCTATGATGGTGATTATATTGGCATATTATTGGCATATATCTGGGTGATTTGTTGACATAGATCTTGGCAATTTGTTGGTATAGATATTGATTCTATATGGGGATATATATTGATATTATCGTGGCATAGATCTCGATGATATCTTGGCATATTGTATGATGATCTTGGCATATATCTTGATGATTATTTGGAATATTGTATGAGGGTCTTAGCATAGAACATAGAGGCTATCTTGGTATACTTCTTGGTTATGTTTTGGCATATGGCTTATTTCTTACCGTGTTCAATGTTTTGAAAATTTCCATGATGTAAATGTTGAGGATGCAAATGAAATCCATGGATGATTGTTTCTGGGTATAGATTTGAGCAATTTACAGGTTGATATAGTGTGAGAGATATTGAGACAATGTGGCAGTGATTGTGCCATTGTGACATTAACATTGGCATTGTGTCAGAGTCAGTGATTGTGGAATTGATATAGATATATAGTGATTGTGACAAGGATAGTGATATAGGTATAGAGATAGAGATATAGTTACATTTTTATAGAGACACAGATATAGGTTGAAGAGATAGTGATTGTTAAAGGTTGACAGAGGTAGTGATGCAGTGATACAGGTTGACAAAGACAGTGGTATAGGTACAAGTTTACTGAGGAAGTGATACATGTATAGATTGATAGAGATAGTGACAAAGGTACATTTTGTGACACTGATATAGTGACAGTGGCATATTGACCTTCTTATTCATATCAAGGTGGTAGGACGTGGAAAGGATAGGGATTTGTAGCTTCCTTCCAGTCAGTGCTAGTAAATCAGGGGGTTGGAGCTTCCTTCAGGTTGGAGCCTGCAAATCAGGGGGTTGGATGGAGATTCCTTTAGGTTGGTGCCTCCTTCCAGTCGATTGTAGAGAATCTTGGAAGTTGGTGCTTTCTATGAATGTAATCTTGTTATTATATAAGAAAAGCATTCCATGGTTTTCTCTTGTTTGGGTTTCCACGTAAATCTCTTGTGCAATGTGTATGGTTTATGTGTTGATGAATGACATTGTTAATGGTTAATTTCTACATGAATATTTAATGTTTGAAATGGTAAAAAGAGTTAAATACCGATTCATCCCCCCTCTCAGTATTTCCAACAAAGATTTATGATAATTTGAATAGTGTAAACATAATATCTTAGTGAAAATGAAAAGCAGGTAGAAACATATATTTATAGAGAATAATATTCATACTTTTAGCTAATATAAAATAATAACAGATATAGAAAAACTTATCAAACTTTAATGCATCCAAATTGTTGAAGAACTTCCACATTCTTCCCAAGCATAGACCTTGAATGATTCAGCTACCCATTCCATAGTTCACCCCTGAGCTAGACCAAGCACACTAAGAGGTTAATAACTTAAGGTTTTGTTCTCTATATTTCTCACTACTATAGAGTAGCCACAAGGTGTTTTACCAACTTTGTGTACTTCCTACAATATCATCCCCTTAACATAGTCCTTCCTGGACAAACCATTTACTATTCATGGTTACTGAGCACTTAAGGAAATACAATTGAACCTTCCAATGAACAAGGGACCACTACCTCCTGTAATGCCCACTCTCTAAAACTTTTTGTTTAGGAAGATGTCTCCTTTTCATATTCAAACTACTCTCTCTTAGTTAAGGAGAAAAATGTATCTTCTCCATCTCTTTGTCTTCTTTGATTATACTATCAAGAAGTAGTTAGGTTTTAGTTTCTCTCCATTTTATTTTTATTTCTTAATTTCTTAATATCTATTTTTCCTCACATTGTTCTAATTCTCCATTAACTTATTTTTTATGCATTAGTTAGGAAGTTATCCCCTCTCCTAGTATTCTTGGTCTCTCTTCTAAGTGCTTGTTTCCCAATAATTAGAATTAAAAGTAAATAAGTAATATAATCATGCCATTGATTGTACTTGATGCTCCATACTTTCCCAACTCAACATCAAGTCAACATAATTAATCTAAACTATCTTGATGCTTCAGAGTCTCCTCACTCAACATCAAATAAAAATTAAAACATCCTTAATGCCCTAGTGTCTCCTGACTCAACATCAAGCTGAAAGTAAAACATCCTTGATGCTCCAAAGTCTCTCACTCAACATCAGATCGAAAGTATTCCTTTTCTGGACCCTATGAATTTATTAGCAAGGGTTCAAACTTGGAGATATTACAATTCTAATATTCAATGTTGATTGACATAAATTTTCTCTGAAATGGCATGAAAGACATATATTTTATAAAAAATATCGTAGAACAAACAATACTTATAAAGAATAACAACATACCTCATATGTTGATAATTGTGCTTGACATTTGCTTTGCAAAATCTAATATGGTAGTGGTGGAGGAGACTTGTAAGAGTGGTGGCGTATAGGTGGTGATAGGTAATAGGTAGATGGGAGGTTTGGGATGGGAAGGGGGGAAAGTAGATACCGGTTTTGGAGGAGTAGGACTTACAACATGGGTTGGGGGAGGAGATTTAATGTACCAGTATGGTTTTTTTGGTGGTGATGGAAATTCTTTTGGTGGTTTGGTCACTCAAAAAGGTTTGTGATCGAGAGGAAGAGGAGTTGTCCATGATTTTGGTGGTGAAGGAGAAGGAAGGGGCTTGTGAACTAGCGGAGTCTTATCATATGGAACAGGAGTTGGTTTTTTTAGAAATCGGGATTTCTACTTATATGGAGGAGAAATTGGCACCACTTTAGGAGGAGGATTCTCCACTACTAGAGGCTTGGGGACAATTGTGGGTGCAGGTGATGGCTTATAATGGATTGAAGAAGGAACATGAGATGGAGGAGGAGGATATTTATAGGGGTAAGACTTTGGGGGTGGGGATCTATAGTATGAATCAGCTGATGGATTCGGAACAGAAATGCATCCAACAATTAGAATCGGCAATCACTTGCAAAAACATACATCCCGACACTTGTCATCTTTTGTTTAGAAGTAGATAGTTCCGCAAGTTGAAATATGTTGTATAAGATAGTCATAGATCAATGGTATTTATAGTAATTGATAAAGTCTCAAAAGATAAGGATGTTTGGTGAGAAATTTCATGATGCAATAGGGTATTTGATATTATTGCAGAGTGTGTCCTCCTGACAATGACATGAGGGGACATTGTTTTTTCTTTTTTAAACAAATTTCAAAGTTAAATCGCTCGTTTAACACCTTGTCAATTTTCTTTTCGAATAAGTGGTTTCTTCTTCACATGAGTGTTGATTGAAACTCACTTCCCTTCAGAGCTCTCCATATTCCAACTAATGTTTTTACTGAGCCAAATACTGCATTTTACATGATGACATGAAAATATTGAAATCATTGAATGTTAACTTAACTAATGTATCTTTGGTACCCAAGAAAAGTAGTTATCTAAATTCTATGTTTTTTAATATTGCATATATGAAATTCTAACATTTCTAAATCATATCATTGCTCCAAAAAATGTCCAAATCATAAAAAGTTTCCACTACTATCTAATTTATTTGTAAAGAATATGATCCAGAAATACTTTTAATTGACTAAAAACTATTCTTATTTTACATAGCCAAATTAGATTGTAAAATGTTCCTTCATTTTATTTTTTAAATTAAAAACATTTTATTACAATATGCTTAAAAAAAATCAATGTAAACCTAAAAATTTTCAATTAATTTATTATCTAACATTTTGATTTCAAAAATATCACAAAAATTAATAACTCTTAATATTAATTATTTTTTAAACTTAGTAATAAGCCATTGATGTTTTATACACCTCATTATCATAATATTAATAAAAATAAGATATTATTAAACAAGTTTATATTATAAAAATATGCTCAATATTAAGTTAATGATATAACAAAAAATCACATTATGAACAATTTTATTATAATATAGTAAATCAAAACTTTTTTTTTCTATATATAATTAGAAGGACACCTTAATTCAAATAAGTAGGTTATTTTGTTTATATTATGTAATATATATATATAAGTTTAAAGAGAGAATACGTTGTGAGAAAGAATTAGAGATGAAAAGAAAAATTAGATACTATAAAGAGGTCATTAACCCTAATTTAGAAGTTCATAAGTATCTCTCGGTTTTAGCTTGCTCAAAGAAGCAAAATCATATAACTAAGATAAGAACGAACTCATGAGCTCCATAGCGAAACGGGTCATTGATCAATTCCTATAAAAACACTATGGGCATAAAGGATTTGCCACCTTTGTGAGTTTATGAGTGTTGAGGATGAAACTCACTTTCTCTTAGAGTGTCTCGCTTACACCCACATTAGATCTCAATTTCATAATATTTTCTATAATACAAACATTTCTAACCTCCTAACTTCCTGAAATTACAATATAATAAATAATAAATAATAAAGATTGGTGACCTTCAATTTTCTTTTTAGTGTGACTCTTGTTGAAAAAACTAAAAGTACCCTTTCGAATACGAGAGGGAAAGGAATATATATGTGAGTCTTTCAATTTTTTTAGTGTTTTATTTGTTATGATATTGAATTTTCATTTCAGGTGATTTTCAGAGCAATAAAATTATTAAGGGATAAAGTTTAGAAAAAAATTATTAATAAATAGAAATTCAAAATGAAATGAAACAATTCTTATATCATTGGAAACTAGATTCAGAGATGAATCCATTGGTACCAAGTCTGACAAATAAGCTTTAAAATTTGTAGGGGTTTGGCCTTGCTGAAGTTGCAGGTTCCAGAAAGACGTGTAGGAGGTTTTCGCAAGTTTTGTTGACCATGAACTCTCGATCGAGAAAATATATTCCAAACTCTCGACCGAGAGTTTAGTTCAAAATCTTAGTCGAGAGTTTTTTTTTAAATACATCTTTGTGATTGGTTCAACCTCTTGGCCTATAGTTTTTTAAATGCTCATGCTAGAGTTTCATGTGTTTATCCCCATGCACAATTTTTATTTTCCTCTCCATTCTCAAAAGAGTGTATACCAACTTCGCAATTTCACCCAGTATTCCTACTTCCTTTAGTCAATTGTGTCAAATTCCAGTCTATATGATTGAAGCAAAGTACGAATCATCGATAAAAATTCGCCAAATCAAGAAAAATTCTTAGTTCATGAATGTTTTGAGGAATGGGCCAATATTCGAGGATATGTATGTTTTCTGGGTCGATGTGAATTCCTATAGATTTGATAACATACCTCGAGTATTTTATGTTGTCCATCACAAATGAACACTTTTCCAAATTAAAGTAGAGTCAATGTTGTCGGAGGGTGTCAAGGAATTTCTGGAGCTATCGTACATGTTCTTCTCATAATCAACTAAAAATTAGGATGTCGTCGAGGTAGACAATAACAAATTTTCCAACAAAAGCACGAAGAACGTCATCCATGTATGACATGAAGGTTGCAGGTGGATTGGTTAAAGCAAAAGGCATGGATAACCATTCAAACAATCCTTCCTTGGTTTTGAAAGAACTGTAACATCTCCAATATAAGTCGAGTTAGTAAATTTGGTAAAAATTAAAAAAAAAAAAACTTTCTTCCGTTATATAACTAACAAAATACATGTATTGCCATAACGTCAATGGTCTCTGCAAGGAAATGTACTTGTGGAAGGAATAAAAGTCTGACATACTTCCGTAAATATAACGACAATACAAAATGATTATTATACACCCATTATATGCAGCATAGGCCGAACAATGATATATTTTAAATAGAAACCATAATCAATTACCAAGAATTTCATTTGACACAAAATAACCATGTACATAACAACATCACCATTAAAATCATACATAGGAACGAGTCAAGATATACCGTGTTTCACGCCATCCTTGGGCTACGTCCACAAAACCGTCATATCTTTATTTCTCAAGATCAAAGATTACATTCCACAACGAGGTTGTTGCCATTATTTTCCTTTCAATCATTTAACTCTACCTCCAAGGATACATAACTAAGATGATGTAAAAAGATTTGTATCAATATTATATCTAGTAAAATGATCCTAAATTTCCTCATCATAAGACTATGCTGGTATATCACAATGTTTATCAGCATTAACTCGCTTCCATGCTGGCCTATGAAAATTCATCAATGCCAACATATAACAAACAGAAATTAAATATAAATTTGCTGAGCTTGCATTCATAAGATCAAAGATTACATTCCACAACATGGTTGTTGCCATGATTTTCCTTTCAATCATTTAACTCTACCTCCAAGGATACATAACTAAGATGATGTAAAAAAGATTTGTATCAATATTATATCTAGTAAAATGATTCTGAATTTTCTCATCATAAGACTATGCTGGCATATCACAATGTTTATCAGCATTAACTCGCTTCCATGCTGGCCTATGAAAAATTCATCAATGCCAACATATAACAAACATAAATTAAATATAAATCTGCTGAGCTTGCATTCATGGGGGTCTTCCTTTATTCCACCATAATACAACAGGAACCTTAGACAAGGGACCCAACTCTCTTATGCTGTTCCTAAAGTAAAAGGGTACTAAATGGAAACTTAAATAGAACCAGGATACATAATTGACTATTACCATGAACTCTCATCAAACGAGGATGCATGGATCCCATCTCTCAATCCGAGTTATATGGAAAAATTACAACTGCTATCTGTTGAGAGATGCACGGGTTGCTACGCTGATGCGATGGGGAAGAGGGAAGATACAGAGGTATAGACAGAGTTTTCACCCCAATGGTCTTATAGATGTAAGATACAATAAGCAGAGTCTTAAGGGACAGCTAAAAATCTCTTCGAGAGAATACGATTTTCACTTTCATCGTATAGCAATTCCGCCTCAGACATGCTAGGGTTAGAGATCTATACTTTATTTAAACATCAAACAATGATCTATATTCAATAGACATCCATGATCTCTCATTCGGCACACAAAACATAGATCTACGTTTCTGAGAACCAGAGATCTATACTACAATCCCATTAACAGAAAACACGAATCTTCCATTCAGCATACAACAATTCCATAATGGAGAATACTGAAGATTGCGCTACAAGAAAAAAATTCAACAAGGAACTACAATTCTCCATGGATAAATGCGCGTGCAGAGATCTATTGAGCATCATACCTAAATACTAAGTTTTCCCATGGATTAAGGCATTTGCAGAGATCTCCCACACATTTTAGCAACATATCTAAATACTGAGAAGAAAGGCTACCGTTTCATGCCTCCAAGAGCTGCGCTCTTGTTCTGGGTTGTCAATGAAAACAACATGCCATACCAAAGAGAAGCTTGAGAAAAATATGCCTCCGAGAGCTGCACTCTTATCCTGGCCTTATCAACAAAAGTACAGTCCTGGAACTGCCCCACAAGGGTCACGCCAAATCCAACATTTTGCAACAACAAAACAAAGTTTTCCTATCCACAGAGAACCAAACTGGATCGGATGAATCTATGGTAGCCTGGATGCTAAAAGAGTATCGATAGGTTCCTCCGTAACTATGGATCTGCAATCTTGACTCCTTCGAGATGTAGATCTCTTATGGTAATGAGAAGTAACATCATTACAATACTCAAACTATCAAAACACTACGACCATTATACACGAAGATATATATATACATCCAGACTCTATCAAGCAGCATCAATACATTAAGCATGTATCAGTTCCTATGCATAAGATCTGAGCTTGAGGGAAACCGTACGATCAAGAAGCAATTGCGGCTTTCAACAACGATATCACAAAAATACAAACGTATACAATTATAGTTCAAAAGTGGAATTACACTTTTTACAGAGCCATCCCTTCTGGTATTCTCCACGCAGAATAGCTCTTGCAATAAGGACATGGGGGTCGGGCTCTTACCTGAGCCGTTCTATCTTACCATCTACTCAAGCATGCCAAAACCTTCTGATTCTGTACCAACTTTCCGCTATAGAAAAGTATCTAACCATTCCCCCCCCCGTCCATCTAAGAGATAGAATAATCCTCTTATTGTCAGCCGCTCCAAGACATAAAATTGATCTGCTACTCAAGCGTCGATCCCAGAGAGACAAATCCTCTCCTTACGCGCCGATCGAAGAGAGAGAACTCATCTCCTTCAGCGCCGATCCAACTACCACTGCCCCCATTCTATCCCTCCCCATCCCTCTTTGTAGAGTCCGCCACTAAAATCTAGGGAGGTTTTCCTGCCAGCTCATGGAGACCGACTCCTGTAAGATAGGCAAATAGGTGCCAAATGGGGTCGATACCCACATTCTCTTCCCTTCGGGATCTGTTTAACATTAAGTATTAAGGAGGGATGCTTATCCCAAAGCCACGACTAACAGTTAATAGATCCCTAAGTTACTACATGTGCACTCAATCAAATCTAACCTATAGTGTGACGGAATTCGGGTTTAAACATTCAATCATAGACTGGTCTCCTGCTAAGGTCGTGAAAAAATATTATCAGTCTGGTCGGGGTGAGGCGCTTGGTTTCCAGAATCTCTAAGGTTATTAACAAAAGATGAATATGAATATAACAAGCGTTAATAAAATAGATTTGTAACAAAATGGATCTAAATCGTTATAGAAGAATGAATTTTATAACATCTTCTCTTTCCCGGTCATCACAGGCTGAAATGAGGGGTGTTTACTCAATCTAGAAAGTCCATCTTATATTGTTGAAATACGATGCAGCTAACATTTCTTATTTACCAATCTCGATCTACCAGATCCTGAGCGTAACATATATATACAAAGAAAATATAGATCTAAGCAGATCATCCCTATTTATAATTAAACACAACCTACCATTCTCATATGAATTATGGAAGATAATTTTGTATGAAAGTATTTTCCCTATTCTGAGTTGGAAGTTAGTCACTTAGTTTTATTAGGACCATTAATTAGGTAATAGTCATCTTCTTACTTAAGGATAAGTTCCATAAAAAGTAGATGGTGCCGAGCATCCAACATCCTCAACCTATTACGGTAGTACTCAATAGTTTAAGGTCAACACATAAACTTCCCCCTTTTATACACACACACACCTATATATATATATTTAGATACGAATACTTATAGTATACCATAATTTATAAAGAACTAACTCATGAAGAAGTCCCTTCTTCTATCATTCTTTTCTTTTTCATACCTAATTACTGGGCATCAGTTTGCCAGACTAAGAACACAAGGATATCCCTAGGGATTTCCCAAATGGTTCATAATAATAGTTAACATACTGCTAACCATTAGATCTTAGGAGTCCACAATGCTCTTTGACCGGTAAGGCATTTTAGTATCTTTTTAAGGTAAGTTCAAAATTTCTAAGTGATCTTCAGTGAAGCCCAATGTATGTTCAAATGTTCGTGGCAATAGAACTACATTAGTCATCGATTTATGGCTTACCTTATGTAAACTTCTCCCAAAATAGGTTCAATTTCCATTGTTTAGTTGTGTCACCATTGTGTACTCTCCTAAGTACTACAATTTACACTTAGAAGGAATAAGTAAATAGCAAAGCTTACATAGTTCACGAATGAGGCCTTTTCCCTGAGCTCCTCACCAGAATGACTACATAATTACATTCTCAATAAACAAAAGAAAAGGGATAATAAGCAGGATGTTACATCCCTTCCCCCTTAGAATTAACACCGTCCTCGGTGTTCGCAGTCTTTTGTCTCTTCATCTTTGATCTTTACTCGATCTTGAAATTTTTATTTTTTTATTTTTTTATTTTTTTTTATTTTTTTTTTGTGAGATGCTATCGTTCATAACCTGCATTTTAATGCAACAAAATCAAATCTCTGAAATTATTTAGTAAAACTTATCATCAATTCCATAATCAAACTCAAAAACATAAACAATGAGTCCTCTTTGCAACACAACATTTGCAATTTATGGAACGTCTTTTAGTCTTTGGTTGTGCCTTTTTATCACAAGCACACATAATCCAGTGCTCCAGTAATGTAGATTGTTAACTTAATCAAAACACATCATTCTTTTCATTCAAGAAATTCTCGCCTAACACCGCAGTGCTCATACGACAACCCTTTCAGAAATTTTTTTGCCTAACACCCCAGTGCTCACACAGCAATTCATTTGGAGATTTCTTTCCTAACACTTTAGTGCTCACGCAGAAATACTTTCTCCCATGCATACTAAGCAGCGTCCTCCCTCCCGCATATGCATTCTTTTATAGTTTGCCTAGGTCTTTACAGCTCGCCGATTCCTTCGAGAATCCTGGTGACTGTCAACTCCCTGATCTCTAGGGAGTGTTTCAGTGCCCTTAACGCACTTTTACATAATTCCCCTCAAGCCTTCTCGCTTGAGTCCAGGAATCTATTCCCCTCAAGCCTCCTCGCTTGAGTCTAGGAAATCTCATTCAAATTCATCAAATTTTTTTTTTCGTCATATTACATTTTATAACCATACGATTCCTCTGACCAATGTGGTCTAGTTCCTTATTCAACAAAAATTAACAATAATAAAAGCTGCAATGTGGATCTTTCATCCTCACCCCTTTATTGTACCATGCATAATATATTAAGCTTTTGTCTTTCAACAAGTTCCACCGAGTTTTGGCCATCTGCCATATTCAATTGTTAGTAACACATTAAATAACAAAATCAAATATTTGTAAATAAGAAAATCATTCATTCTTCATACTACAATATCCATACTTGATCATCTGAAGTAAACGTTTTCTCCTTCCAAGCATATCTAACTTACTTAATAGGATTACATAATTCCTTGAACACGAAATAATATGCTTCCTATGATGACCTGTGGACATGATGATTTTTTTAACCTCGAATGTTATCCTTCACCATTTCAAACACACTTCCTATTTTAGTTATACAACTTCTTTTGTATATACCAACATCACATAGAAATAACCAATTTTCTAAAACTTACTTACATACCTTATAATGATAACCGTATACCTTTGTAAGGGTGGCCGCATATCTTCTTATTATAAGATCCTCATATGTCGAGGTACCAGTTTACCTGTATCATCACATATTAGTATTACACTAAATATCACATGAATCTATATATCCCATTTTTACCTCTTGACTGTGGTAGTGATGTGTGGGAATATAATATTCCACTCGACCACCATTAAATGGGTTAGTCGTAAAGGAAAAATGTAATTAAATCATAAGAGCAATCATGCATAAAACATATGTCAATCCTCACCTTGACTTGTTTCATACAAGCTGATACATCAATTACTGTTAAATATTACTTCTGATCTCTCATGGAAATTCGATGATATTAAAGGTTTTCCTTAACTCCTAATGCGGATATAAACAGTCATAAAAGACATCAGAAAATTAAAGTGTCATGTATTACCATTCCGTGGCGGTTCTAGTTTTCCAATACTTTTATTCATACAACAACACATACTCCCCATTAATTACATCTATGCATTCATTATGTGAGCAATATGATTAACTATAATTTTATCTCTTAACAAAAATAATCATTTTGACACCACATATAATTGTATGTGACAACAAATCAACATAAATCATGATCTCATAAAAGTCTAGTTTTTATTACTACCCCTCATATTATCCCAACATCCATGAAGATGAGATCATGCATTTCCATCATATATTCTATTATTTATCCAACTTTTCCCTCGCAGTCATAGGGAAAATTTTCCAACTCTCTTAGTTTGCAGTTAACAGAATCTAGACTAGAAAGTCTACATTTCTTGTGGAAGGTTAGTTCAGTTGTATGTATGTTACCAGAATTTCCTAGTTATGTCAACATCATAAATTTATCATTCAGAGTGGCTCTATATATGAAAGGAACTTGACAGTTCCTAACATAGTCAAAACATTAGACCATCTTCTTTAGTCAAAATATTAGCCTATATAATTTCTTTATAAAAGACTTAACAGATATAATTTGCTTATTTTATCTATCTGAATCTCATATTCGGAAATCCTGACGAATGGATCAATAGAATTCGATTAGTCAGAAACAATTTAACAAAATGTATCAACCCTATTCTTCCATATGACGCGTTTAATGAAACTGAAAGATATCCACTCCTAAGGATAACAATAAAGGTAGAGAAGGTAATAAGTAATTAAGACGAATTATCAAATCAATAGATTTAGGAGAGTTCCTCAGTTTAGCACATTCACAACTAGATGACTTTAAATATACGAAGACTCATTCCACAAACCATAACCGTTATCATTCTAAGGACTATTTTCTCTTCGTCCAATAAATTCTAATTTGTAAAATAGGAGGATATATTCATCAGCTAATATTTACCAATAACCGATTGTTCATCTCCATAATCAAACATATACTATCCTTACCTACAAACAATGTTGCGCCATTATAATGCTTTCACCAAATGAAACATACTTACTTGCAATTCAGTGACGACTTGTAAGCTACCTGTTGTCGATCTGTTGAAATGAAATTTTCTATCGCGTCTTGTGTCGCCAGTTCGACTAACTCATGTATGTTTTCCCGACTGAGCCCAAATAAGCCCGAGTGTTTGCAACCTGTGCTCTGATACCATATGTAACATCTCCAATATAAGTCGAGTTAGTAAATTTGGTAAAAAATTTAAAAAAAAAAACTTTCTTCCATTATATAACTAACAAAATACATGTATTGCCATAACGTCAATGGTCTCTGCAAGGAAATGTACTTGTGGAAGGAATAAAAGTCTGACATACTTCCGTAAATATAACGACAATACAAAATGATTATTATACACCCATGATATGCAGCATAGGCCGAACAATGATATATTTTAAATAGCAACCATAATCAATTACCAAGAATTTCATTTGACACAAAATAACCATGTACATAACAACATCACCATTAAAATCATACATAGGAACGAGTCAAGATATACCGTGGTTCACCCCATCCTTGGGCTACGTCCACAAAACCGTCATATCTTTATTTCTCAAGATCAAAGATTACATTCCACAACCAGGTTGTTGCCATTATTTTCCTTTCAATCATTTAACTCTACCTCCAAGGATACATAACTAAGATGATGTAAAAAGATTTGTATCAATATTATATCTAGTAAAATGATCCTAAATTTCCTCATCATAAGACTATGCTGGTATATCACAATGTTTATCAGCATTAACTCGCTTCCATGCTGGCCTATGAAAATTCATCAATGCCAACATATAACAAACAGAAATTAAATATAAATGTGTTGAGCTTGCATTCATAAGATCAAAGATTACATTCCACAACCAGGTTGTTGCCATGATTTTCCTTTCAATCATTTAACTCTACCTCCAAGGATACATAACTAAGATGATGTAAAAAAGATTTGTATCAATATTATATCTAGTAAAATGATTCTGAATTTTCTCATCATAAGACTATGCTGGCATATCACAATGTTTATCAGCATTAACTCGCTTCCATGCTGGCCTATGAAAAATTCATCAATGCCAACATATAACAAACAAAAATTAAATATAAATCTGCTGAGCTTGCATTCATGGGGGTCTTCCTCTATTCCACCATAATACAACAGGAACCTTAGACAAGGGACCCAACTCTCTTATGCTTTTCCTAAAGTAAAAGGGTACTAAATGGAAACTTAAATAGAACCAGGATACACAATTGACTATTACCACGAACTCTCATCAAACGAGGACGCATGGATCCCATCTCTCAATCCGAGTTATATGGAAAAATTACAACTGCTATCTGTTGAGAGATGCACGGGTTGCTACGCTGATGCGATGGGGAAGAGGGAAGATACAGAGGTATGGACAGAGTTTTCACCCCAATGGTCTTATACATGTAAGATACAATAAGCAGAGTCTTAAGGGACAGCTAAAAATCTCTTCGAGAGAATACGATTTTCACTTTCATCGTATAGCAATTCCGCCTCAGAGATGCTAGGGTTAGAGATCTATACTTTATTTAAACATCAAACAATGATCTATATTCAATAGACATCCACGATCTCTCATGCGGCACACAAAACATAGATCTACGTTTCTGAGAACCAGAGATCTATACTACAATCCCATTAACAGAAAACACGAATCTTCCATTCAGCATACAACAATTCCATAATGGAGAATACTGAAGATTGCGCTACAAGAAAAAAATTCAACAAGGAACTACAATTCTCCATGGATAAATGCGCGTGCAGAGATCTATTGAGCATCATACATAAATACTAAGTTTTCCCATGGATTAAGGCGTTTGCAGAGATCTCCCACACATTTTAGCAACATATCTAAATACTGAGAAGAAAGGCTACCGTTTCATGCCTCCAAGAGCTGCGCTCTTGTTCTGGGTTGTCAATGAAAACAACATGCCATACCAAAGAGAAGCTTGAGAAAAATATGCCTCCAAGAGCTGCACTCTTATCCTGGCCTTATCAACAAAAGTACAGTCCTGGAACTGCCCCACAAGGGTCACGCCAAATCCAACATTTTGCAACAACAAAACAAAGTTTTCCTATCCATAGAGAACCAAATTGGATCGGATGAATCTATGGTAGCCTGGATGCTAAAAGAGTATCGATAGGTTCCTCCGTAACTATGGATCTGCAATCTTGACTCCTTCGAGATGTAGATCTCTTATGGTAATGAGAAGTAACATCATTACAATACTCAAACTATCAAAACACTACGACCATTATACACGAAGATATATATATACATCCAGACTCTATCAAGCAGCATCAATACATTAAGCATGTATCAGTTCCTGTGCATAAGATCTGAGCTTGAGGGAAACCGTACGATCAAGAAGCAATTGCGGCTTTCAACAACGATATCACAAAAATACAAACGTATACAATTATAGTTCAAAAGTGGAATTACACTTTTTACAGAGCCATCCCTTCTGGTATTCTCCACGCAGAATAGCTCTTGCAATAAGGACATGGGGGTCGGGCTCTTACCTGAGCCGTTCTATGTGACCATCTACTCAAGCATGCCAAAACCTTCTGATTCTGTACCAACTTTCCGCTCCAGAAAAGTATCTAACCATTCCCCCCCCCCCCCGTCCATCTAAGAGACAGAATAATCCTCTTATTGTCAGCCGCTCCAAGACAGAAAACTGATCTGCTACTCAAGCGTCGATCCCAAAGAGACAAATCCTCTCCTTACGCGCCGATCGAAGAGAGAGAACTCATCTCCTTCAGCGCCGATCCAACTACCACCGCCCCCATTCTATCCCTCCCCGTCCCTCTTTGTAGAGTCCACCACTAAAATCTAGGGAGGTTTTCCTGCCAGCTCATGGAGACCGACTCCTGTAAGATAGGCAAATAGGTGCCAAATGGGGTCGATACCCACATTCTCTTCCCTTCGGGATCTGTTTAACATTAAGTATTAAGGAGGGATGCTTATCCCAAAGCCACGACTAACAGTTAATAGATCCCTAAGTTCCTACATGTGCCCTCAATCAAATCTAACCTATAGTGTGACGGAATTCGGGTTTAAACATTCAATCATAGACTGGTCTCCTGCTAAGGTCGTGAAAAAATATTATCAGTCTGGTCGGGGTGAGGCGCTTGGTTTCCAGAATCTCTAAGGTTTTTAATAAAAGATGAATATGAATATAACAAGCGTTAATAAAATAGATCTGTAACAAACTGGATCTAAATCGTTATAGAAGAATGAATTTTATAACATCTTCTCTTTCCCGGTCATCACAGGCTGAAATGAGGGGTGTTTACTCAATCTAGAAAGTCCATCTTATATTGTTGAAATACGATGCAGCTAACATTTCTTATTTACCAATCTCGATCTACCAGATCCTGAGCGTAACATATATATACAAAGAAAATATAGATCTAAGCAGATCATCCCTATTTATAATTAAACACAACCTACCATTCTCATATGAATTATGGAAGATAATTTTGTATGAAAGTATTTTCCCTATTCTGAGTTGGAAGTTAGTCACTTAGTTTTATTAGGACCATTAATTAGGTAATAGTCATCTTCTTACTTAAGGATAAGTTCCATAAAAAGTAGATGGTGCCGAGCATCCAACATCCTCAACCTATTACGGCAGTACTCAATAGTTTAAGGTCAACACATAAACTTCCCCCTTTTATACACACACACACCTATATATATATATTTAGATACGAATACTTATAGTATACCATAATTTATAAAGACCTAACTCATGAAGAAGTCCCTTCTTCTATCATTCTTTTCTTTTTCATACCTAATTACTGGGCATCAGTTTGCCAGACTAAGAACACAAGGATATCCCTAGGGATTTCCCAAATGGTTCATAATAATAGTTAACATACTGCTAACCATTAGATCTTAGGAGTCCACAATGCTCTTTGACCGGTAAGGCATTTTAGTATCTTTTTAAGGTAAGTTCAAAATTTCTAAGTGATCTTCAGTGAAGCCCAATGTATGTTCAAATGTTCGTGGCAATAGAACTACATTAGTCATCGATTTATGGCTTACCTTATGTAAACTTCTCCCAAAATAGGTTCAGTTTCCCATTGTTTAGTTGTGTCACCATTGTGTACTCTCCTAAGTACTACAATTTACACTTAGAAGGAATAAGTAAATAGCAAAGCTTACATAGTTTACGGATGAGGCCTTTTCCCTGAGCTCCTCACCAGAATGACTACATAATTACATTCTCAATAAACAAAAGAAAAGGGATAATAAGCAGGATGTTACAAGAACTTTTCCATAAATCGAAGGGCTCTATCAAAATCTGATGATATCCCGACTTGAGATCAAGTTTAGTGAAGAATTTCGCACCTTTCATAGAATCAATCAATTCGTCTATTCTTGGTAAATGGTACCGTTTATTTACTAAAATCTTGTTGTGTTCCTTGTAGTTGATGCACATGTGCCAAGATCCATCTTTCTTTGGAACAAGAACAACTGGACTTCCACAAGGAGAGGAATTGGGTCGAATATGGCCCTTGTTGATAAAATCTTCGATCTGTCAATGTATCTCTTCATTCTCGATAATGGACCTCATGTAGATAGATGTGTTAGGTAATAAAGAACTAGGATCTAGTTCAATGGAGTGTTTTACTTGATAATGTAAAGGTACTCTGTTTGGTTCTTTGAACACATTCTAGTATTCTTCAAGAATGTTGTCAATCGGTTGCTGTTGTCGAGGACTACAGTTGTTGGTGAGTCAACTAGTTGCTACAGTCTTCCTAGAATGTTGAGGGTTAATAATGATTAATGCAAATTTTTGAGCTTGGTTGATTAACATTTTAACCTATTTAGGAGATACCATCTCAACTATCGATGCAGGTCACCGCTATGGTATGCCATACTACTGCTCTCGAATTATAACAATCACCTTTTGTGGTCGTGACGGATAACTACCATGTCGATCCCACAATTATGGCTTTCCAAACAAAGCATCGGATATTAAGAGTCATTCCGCATCACAGAGTAATTCATATTTGAAAGGCTTAATGATGTAGGCGAGTTTGCATTATCAGGTGATTGTCCATCCTTCATCCAACCGATGTTATAAGGCTAAGGATGGAGAGTAGTGATAAGACCAAGTTTATTCACAAGAGTTTCAGAAACAAATTTCTTATGGCTGCCATTATCCACAATCAGACGCAAAGGATTGGTATGAGCCCATATTTGTGTATGGAATAGGTTCTCTCGTTCCTCCTCCTCGACAATATCGAGGTGATTGAAGTTGTTGATGTTGACACTAGGAGAGTCAATGATTCAGGGTCGTATTCTACAATGGATTTATCAGTCGAATGAAATGAAGACAGTCTCTCTAAGGATGTCTTATGATCTTTTCATTCAGATGCATCATTCCATGATCAGTTGTGGTAATAAAACCATTTTCCGGTAGGGGGTTGTTTACTACATTCCCTCTTATCTCTCTAAGAAGATATCTTACCCTGATCTTTTTTAGGCGGATTCGGGTGAGACAAGTGTTTGGACTTGACCGATTCGGTTGACGATGGATACTTCTTCTTAGATGGTTTTCCTATTGGTTTAGTCGCGAGGCGTGCTTTTCCTTTTTGCTTCGGTTCAATCTTGATAGCATAATGGAATGCATCTGCATGTGTATTTAAAGTAAGGAAATCTATATTCTACTGAATGTATGGGGACAATCCATTGACGTACTTCAGAGAAATTAAGTTCTCCTGTTCCTAAACTCTGATTCTATCCATCAGTCGATAGAACTCATCGGTATAGCTCTGCATAGACTAGTCTCTCCATTTCCTTAGTTGTTCCCACTTCTTATACTATTGTTCAATGTATTTGGGCGGGAAAAACTCCCTTCGGACTTGCTCGACAAATTTATCCCACGTTTCTATGGGGTTGTCTTCTTTCTCCATTTTTTTCGATAGATTCTCCCACAAACAGTGCACATAAGTTGACATTTTTTCAGCTTCTGAGAGTTGATTCACAGAGAAATAGGATTCCAGCTGTTGTACCCATTTTTCTATGGATTCGGCATCAATATTTCCTTCTAGATTCGGTATATCCAAGACATATGTACCTTAAAAGGACTGGCTTTGTCAAAGTCATTTCTCATCGAATTGCTAGCTAAAGTCGATCCAAATGAACTAGTGAGTTGAGAAAGAATCTCATTGAAATGCTCGTACATTTCAGTTCGCTTTTGAGCAAGTGCTTTCTCAATGAGTCGCTTTGTCTCTTCAGTTGCATGTTTATTGTTTGCTTCTTCTGCCATCTTTGGTTGAGTGTTGTGAGCTAGTAGACACTCATAAGTTGAAGGTAGGATATGTCCATATTGTTGAGTTTGTGAGTGTGTTTGAACAGGCATAATTCAAGTAACTTAAGTGAGAAGTGTCTCAAAAAAAATTAAGTAATCTCAAGCTCTGATACCAATGATCCATGCCACCCAAGAGTTTTATAGGGGACAACAAGTTTGACTGAATGAGTCAAGGTTTGTTATGGCAGAAGTAAATTAACTAAGTAGATAATCTAGAACAAGAAAACAATCAAGAATATGCACAGACAAAATGCAAGAATTTGGATAAAAAAATTTATCTTATTTCTTCTTCGTTCCTCCTTCTTATGTTACCATAATGTACATAATTATATAGAGCATTGAGAGCACTTGAGCTGCTTTCCCATTACGTTCAGTAATAAAATATGTTGTAGTAGACTGAGAACTGAAACTGTCACAGCCGACTAGAAGAAAAAGGGATAATTTGTAATAGTCGGTAAGCTATCGTCAGTGTGCAATAGTCATTGTCAACAAAGCATTCTTATTGGTATTCGATAAGTGGTGCTGAGAAGTCGTCAACTAGGACTAGGCCTACTAGTCGAACTAAGCATATTGACTTCAGAGATGGAACAAAGAGAGATATTAGAGGATAGGGGTTGAGAGAAAGAGAGAGAGAAATTAGGGGTTAGGAGCTTAGAGAGAGAGAGATTAAGGGTTATGTTTTTAGAGAGAGAGAGAGATTGGAGGTTAGGGTTTTATAAAGAGAGAGATTGGGGGTTAAGGTTTTAGAGAGCGAAATAGAAAGAGATATTGGTGGTTAGGGTTTTATATAGAGAAAGAGATTGTAGGTTGATGGGTTTAGAGAGAGAGAGATTGGAGTTCGATGGGTTTAGAGAGAGAGAGATTAGATATTAGGGGTTTACAGAGAGAGATTGGGGATAGAGATTTAGAGAGAGGGGGATATATAAAGAGAGATATTGGTGGTTAGGATTTTAGAGAGAGAGAGATTGGGGGTTAGGGGTTTATATATATATATATATATATATATATAGAGAGAGAGAGAGAGAGAGAGAGAGAGAATGATGGGGAGATAAAGAGAGGGAGGGAAGGATGGAGATAGAGAGGTAAATACAGAGGGATAGATGGAGAGAGAGACTAAGGTAGGGAAAGATAGATATAAATGCAGGGAGATAGAGAGAGAGAGGGGGGTGAAGAGAGAGAGAGAGAGAGAGAGATCAAAGAAATACATTTCCAACACTATAAGTGGAATAGTAATCTAAGTTCTCAATAAAATTTTATGGAAAACAAATTAAAGGCATATTCTTATGTAACAAAAACATGGATGCATTTTATTCTATTGGTCAAAATATTCATAATATTATTTTAAAAATAACAGAAAAATGGTGAAGAATCATATAATAACTAAAATACAAGAGTTGTAGATCTCAAAAATACCTTTAGAATGGTATAAGGAGCATCAAAATATGAGTTATAGATCAAAAGTTATGGAAAAACCAGTAAAGGAATGTCTACATGTAATAAAAACACGCACGTGTTTTGATCACGTCTGTGCGTTATTAATGCATGCGTATTTGGATAATGTGTGTGCATTATTAATGTTCACACATTTTGATAGTACATGCACATTCCTACAAATTAAAAAAAAAAGGGCGGGATAACCTCTCTTCACTACGTGGTGGATGAGTTAGTCACTTTGGTGTTAGGTTCAGATTGAAAAACTGCTTTGTTTGAATTGCATAAACCAAAACACGTCAATGTCTTCAACTCCTTGTTTTTCAAACATAATTCTACATATGCACTAGGTGTTCATTTCAAATGAAATTGCACACGCTTATAGATCTCTGTGTGTAGATTCTAAATACATATTTTTGTACTATGCTCAAGTGGATGCTAACACAACAACAATATTTTGAGCAGCTCAAGAAAAAAATCTATATTGCACCAGTACTTGTGCTACCCGACTTACATCAACCATTTGAAGTCAAAACCGACACCTCCAACTATGCTATGGGAATCCTAATCACACAAACCAGCCACACAGTCACATTCCACTCGCATACTTTCAATGACACTATTAAGAAGTATTTGAAATATGAAAATGATCTCTATGCCATTGTACAAGCTCTTAAGAAATGGAAACACTATGTCCTTGGCAAGGAAAAAGTCATTCATACTAACCATAAGCCCCTACAATTTGATCCATCCCAGTCTAAGCTACAAATGACCAAACAGGTCGAGCGGATTAGTTACCTACAATAGTTTCAGTTGCTAACTAAGCATCGAAAAGGAAAAGCCAATGCAGCAGTTGATTTCCTTAGTCGACCACCAGTTACTTCACTTCTTATAGCCTTAAGTATGCATGGATATGACACCATTTATTGGACACAATAGTATGAAAAAGATGTTTATTTATCAACTACCACAACTCGAGACAGGTCATTCAATTGATCTCGACTACCACGTGAAGGACAACTTGTTATACAATCTTGGACAAATTTTTGTACCAATGGGTGAGCAACGAAAAACGATCATTTGGGACACACACTACAGCAAAAATGCAAGACATTTTGGAGTAACAAAGACACTCGATGTACTCCAAAAGTAATTATATTGGCCTTCACTCAAGACATATGTCAACAAGTATATCAAGTTGTGTGTGCTTTGTGCTATCACCAAACAATCAAACTGACGATAGGGTTTGTATACACCCTTTCTAGTCCCTAATCGACCATGGGAATCCATTTCCCTAGACTATTTGAATAGATATCCTATTAATCAACACCAACATGATGTAATCCAGGTTGTTGTAGATTAATTTTCCAAGATGGCTATCCTTATTCCTTTCAAGAAGACCATAACCGCACAGTAGAATCCTCAACTCTTCTTTGAGAATGTTTGCAACCACTATGGCTTACCAACCTCAATCATTTCTGACCATGACTCTGGATTTTTAAGCACTTTCTAGAAGACGCTCTTGCAACAAATCGACACACAACTATCAATGTCAACCACGTTCCATCCCCAAACCGATGGACAGACATAAGTTACGAATCTCCTAGTAGTACAACTACTCCACATTTACAATCACCAACATTATCGAACATGGGATGAAAGTATTATGTACATCTAGCATAGCTATAATTGAGCACAACAAACCTCTACAGGAAAGAGCCTGTTTGAAGTTTGTTAAGGATTTCAAACCTCAACTCCCCTCGATTTAGTCAATTGGTCGACTGCCTTGGTCGACATCGACCATGGAAATTGAGAAGTTGAAAAAGCACTCAAGTTCAGGGATCAAATTTGTGACATCCGGAAGCAAGTGCAGAAGATGTTATAGCAAGCTAATGAAAAAGCTAAGGCTCAACACGACGAGCATCGTATTCCTCATTATTTTCAAGTTGGGGATCAGGTCTGGTTACATCTCAAGAAAGACAGGACCATAGGTCCATACAGAAAATTTAAGCCTTTGAGATATGGTCCTTACAACATCGTTGAGAATATTGGGGAAAATGTCTTTAAGCTAGACATAACTTCATGCATGGGTTTACATCTAGTATTTAATATGGATCTATTTCAACGATATCATGCACCATTGCTTGAACAAAGTAACTTGCAGACGAAAGTTCCTAGATATATACACCTAGGTGTTGAGGAGCCTCTACATGTTGACACAATGGTAGGCCGACAAATACATCGTACAAGGATACAAGCAATTCCCTTATTTCAGGTGGCCAAATCCGGGCAGCTTCCAACCAAAGAAAGTGGTATTGTACTACTGAAATAATTGAGAAGTTTCCTCATCGGCATGAGAAAGCAATGGGGACCATTGAATCTTAAGGAAGGGTGAATGATCCATCTCTGAAGTCAATTGGCTTGTTTCAATTAGTAGTCCTATTCCTAGTCGATGAATTCTCAGCACCAGTCATCGAACACCGGTGACTCTAGCACACTCTCTTGACGATGGCTATTGTGAAACAATGACAACTGGCCGACTATGACACATTGTCCCTCTGTCTTCCAGTCGATTGTGGTAGTTGCGCTTCTCAGACTGCTACAACTTATTTTGTAACTGAACATAATGGGAAGGCACCTCAAGTGTGCTCAACACTCTATATAAGTATGTACATTATTGTAACATAAGAAGGAGGAACATAGAAGAAATAATAGAAATTTTTTTTATTTAATTCTTGCATTTTGTCTGTGTATATTCCTAATTGTTTTCTTGTTTTGGATTGTTGACTTAGTTAAGTTGCTTTCTCCATAATAGACCTCGACTCATTTAGTCGAACCTATTGTCCCTCGTCGACTTAGTTAACCAATGATCTGCATTTCCCAGGAGTTCGATGAGGGACAACAGGTTCGACTAAATGAGTTGAGGTCTATTACAGTGGAAGCAACTTAACTAAGGTGACAATCCAGAACAAGAAAACAACTAGGAATATACACAAAAAAATGCAAGAATTTGGATCAATTTTTTTTCTATTACTTCTTCTTTGTTCCTCCTTCTTATGTTATGATAATGCACAGACTTATATAGAGTGATGAGAACGCTTGAGCTGCATGTCCGTTACGTTCAGTTACAAAATAAGTTGTAGCACTGAGAAGTGAAACAGTCAAAGTCGACTGGAAGACAGAGATACAATCTATCATAGTCGATCAGTTTTCGTCGGTGCACAATAGTCATCGTCGATGGAGCATGTTGGATTCGTCAGTATTCGACGAGTGGTGCTGAGAAGTCGTTGACTAGTACTAGTCCTACTAGTTGAAACAAGCCAATCGACTTCATAGATGGATCACTCTCTATCTCTCTCTAAACCCCTAACCCCAATCTCTTTCTCTATCTATCTAAACACTAACCCCTCCCCCTAAACTTCAATCTCTCTCTCTCTCTCTCTCTCTCTCTCTCTCTCTCTCTCTCTATCTATCTATCTATCTATATATCCATCTAAACCCCTAAACACCAATCTCTATCTCTCTCTCTCTCTAAACCCCTATCCTAAAACATCTTTCTAAAACCCTAAACCTTGATCTCTCTTTATCTATCTACATATCTTTCTCTCTCTCTCTCTCTCTCTCTCTCTCTCTATCTATCTATCTATCTATCTATCTATCTATCTATGTAAACCCTAACCCCCAATTTCTCTCTCTCTCTCTCTAAACCCCCAAACCCTTAATATATCTCTCTAAACCCTTAACCCCTACTCTCTCTCTCTCTCTCTAACCTTAACCCCCAATATTTATCTCTCTCTAAACCCCTAACCCACAATCTATCTCTCTCTCTCTCTCAACCCCTAACTCCAAATCTCTCTCTCTCTAAACCCCTAACTCCAAATATCGTTATCTCTCTAAAACCCTACCCTCCAATCTCTCTCGCTCTCTCGCTCTCTCCTTCCAACTCTTTCCCTCCCTCCATACCTCCCTCCCTCTCTCTCCCTCTCTTTCCATCCCTCTCTCTATATTTCTCCCACCTTTTGTAACACTCCCTCTCTCTTCATATCTCACTCTCTCTTGAACTCACCCACCTTTAATCTCCCCCCCCACTCTCTCTCTCTCAATCTATCCCTCCATTCTTCTAACCATCAACCCTCTATCCCTCCATCTGTCCATCCCATTCACTCCCTCCCTCTCACTCTCTCTCCATACCTCCCTCCCCTCGACTCTCTCCCTCCCTCAATTTTCCCCTTGTATCCCTCCAACCCCCGTGATCTTTATTTATCTCTTTCCTCATCCCTCTAACTCCCTCCCTACCTCACTCTTTATTCCATCCTCCCTTTACCCTTCTCTCTCTCTCACACACACACACACACATTACATTGATATCTCTCTTAACCCCACCTTATTCCCCACCATCTCTCTCTCTCTCTCTCTCTCTCTTCATCTCTCTAGCACCCTCCCTACCTGAGTATGTCTTATACCCTCCCTTCCTCCTTCCCTCCCTCACTTTTCTCCCCCCCTCGCTCTTCCTTTCTCTCTCCCTCATCCTCGCTTTCTCCCTACCTCCCTTCTTGCATTGATCTCTTTCTAGCCCCCACCTTGGTCCTTCTTTACCTTCCTCCCTATCGCTTTACATCTCTCTCTCCATAACTTTCTCTCTCTCACTATATAACATCCCCCCTCTCTCTTCCCCCCCACCCTCTCTCTCTCTCTCTCTCTCTCTCCAAGACTCAGTTTCTCCCTCCCCTTCCTTCCCTCTCTCTGTTTGTCACCCTTCCTTCTTCTCTACCTCATTACTCCTCTCCCTCTCTATATGTTTCTCTCACCATCTCTTTATCTTCCACTCTCCTCCGCTCTCTCTCATCATACCCCCATTCTCCTCTCTCTCTCTCTTTCTCTCCCTTAATCTCCCACTCTCTATCCATCTCTCTTTCCCTCTTCCTCTCCATTCCCCCCTCTCCCTCCCACCATCCACCATGCTCTCTCTCTCTCTCTCTCTCTCTCTCTCTCTCTCTCTCTCTCCATCCATATATGTGTGTGTGTGTGTGTGTGTGTGTGTGTGTGTATCTGTCTCTCTCTCTCTCCCCCTCTCCCTCTCCATCCCTCTCTCAGTCTCCTTCCCTCCCTTCACTATGCTTGAGAGAGGAAAATGAAAAAAGATTCATCGATTTATTTTTTTTTAAATAGGAAACAAACGATGTCGAATCATGAAAAACATATAACTACAAAGTTGTAGGTCATGAAGATATATTTCCAAGGGTATAGGGAGCAACAAAATATGAGTTTAGGATTAAAATTTATGGCCAAAATATTTATTTTTTTCATTTATGTAATAAAAGCATGCACGTGTTCTTCACGCATGCCCGTTAATAACGTGTGTGTGTGTTATTAGTGTGTGTGTGCTTTCGTGCCAACATGGATGCATTAGTAGAGGTTCGACAATTGTCAAACCAAAAGCACATGCGCAGTGTTGAGAGCATGTGTGCACTTTTAAATTTTATTTTTTTGCGCCCTCCTATTGCAATGCTTTTGGGTATCATCTTTGTGCAAGCACCCTATAAGGATTTCAAATAGTATATATATATATATATATATGTTTCAATTATATGAAAAGTATTGTCTTAGATTTTCTTATGACTGGAAACCAGTTAGTCTAGAAGGTTGGGAATTGTAATAGAATTATAATTAAGGTGGATATTTAGATTGGTTGTGAGAGAATTTTGGAAGCCTATATAGTCACACATAAGATTAGTTACATTTTAGAAAATTGTTTAATCGTGTAAAAGAATCTATCTAGTAAATACTCTAGAAACTAGATATAAAGTGTTAAGTTTTAGTATTGGGGATATTCTATCGTTGTGTCCAAGAAAGTGTGGAAGTTTAGACATACTTCTAATTCTATGTTACCCAACAAAATGGATAATCATATCCATGGAAGGTGTCCATATCGTAAAAGAAATGGAGAAACACATAACTATCATGTTATATCTTGTGTATATTATGTATAATTCTTCAATGAGGTCAGGAGAATTAAAGAAGGATTAAAGAACATCCAAAGGGTATAAAAATTTGAATATGAATAGCCTTAAGTTTTTCTATTGATTCTAACTTGGGGCACTTGGATTCCAAAGAATGTGTTTGACATTATATTAGTATTTTAAATAATTTTCCTCAAATGAAAAAGAGCAAGCTTGCTAAAGAGATTGTGGAAATGCATATGAAATGTTTTGTGTGTAGACATATTTCCATGTCATTTCTAAAGGAGACCACTCATTAAATTTAACATTGGATTGGGGCAATATCTAGATAACTTTGCAAAGATGATTTCTTTAAAATTCACTCTTACTTTTCCATATAAAAGGATAATGAACTTAATATTTGAATCCTTCTTTCATTCAATACTTTTGGAAATTTGTTAAGAGAAACATAAACCTTTCTTGATTTTTTCTTGAATATTTTAGATGAAAACATGAATATCTATATGTTTTTTCAATTGTGTTGTTAGAAGTAAAACACATACAAATATGATGTTATTGTTTTTGTTCCTTTTTAAAAAAAATATTGAAACAAAACTACATACTACATATTATGATTTTTTCTTATGAATACAATTACTCTTTTTATAAAACAAAGAAATTTCCCCTAATGCGGGTGAGATAGCAGACACGAGGCCACAAGAGGGCGGGTTACGTGGCGTGAAGGAAGCATGTGAAGGTGTCAAGGGAGGGGTGAGACGTGGCATAAGGAAATCATGTGGAGGTGTCAGGAGCTAGCGGTGCAGCTGGCGTCAAGACAACGGTATTCAATTCAAAGGCATGAGAGAAGGACAAGATTTAAAGGGAAAGGTGGTGGAGAGACGTATACATTCATGGGAAAGGATGGGGAGATGATTTCCAACATCGACGTAAGAGTTGGATGGTGGGAGGAAGCCAAGGTGACGGTGGGAAAGTACAGTGTGAATCTGGTAGACAACTGGAAGACATCGATGATAAGATGAGCCGAGCAAGGGATCATTAACTCCGGTTTGAAAGTGGATGCAGAACAAATAACGATGGCATTGAATGACCTCGATGTTAGCCACATGCCAATCATGTTTAAAATGGAGGAAGCTGTTCGGAGAGCGGTGAAAAAGCAGGAATAAAATATCTAGGTTAGACATAAGCTGGATTCCTTAGCACCCTACAATTTGAGAATGGCCCCCCATCAAAGGATACACAACCACAGGGGGGAGAAACCGCCATGAGAGGGAGAAGCAGATAGAAGAGGAGGAATTCAAGAATGAATTCATGCAAGGGGTTCCTCCCGCATCGATGAGCTTATTTCGGTAATGGAAGAAGAAGTAGTCCAAAAAATTGGAAGAGCATGGAATGGAAGCTCGGTTGAGCCCGTACTAGGTCCTGAGGAGAATTCTGTAAAAGATGCTTATGGAGCGGGAAAGCTTGGGTGACCTAGTTATCCAGGTCATTTCAAAATTCAAGGACAACATGATGACCAGTCTCGTGGACCTGGATGGAATCTTGGATATAGCAAGGGCACCACTCAGCAGAAAAAAAGAGAAGATGGACCCTCCTCTTGCAGCAGATGATGCACAAGCAGGTCCCACAGCCTCGACACAGGAATCTACATCTAAAGTGTCGTACATTCCAGAGGAAGGACCATCTATGGTGACGAGGAAATGGTAAGGTATTTTGGTTTTAAGTCATGTTTCGCTCGGCTTATGTTATGACGACAGGGAGTGGTCTTTTGGACGGTGGCTACAGGCCATTTATTTTGCTTTGAATAGTAGCTGCTTTGTGTTTGTAAGGAATTTTGGTGTGGCTGCGAGTCAAGGTTGGGAACCTCTTATTGAAGTATGGGCCATGCTCGGGTTGTGGGAGGCTGGCACAGCATTGAATTTTTTTGTAAGCCTTGGGGAATCCAACTTTTAATTCCTCTGTTTTAATTGTGGGAATCTGGGGTAGTAGGAACCCTTTTTCTAACAAGCGGTTCTAATGACCATGAATGGAAGGGAAAAGTGGAAGAATAGGCCAACTCGAGATCCTTTGAGACCTAGTTTTTGTATTTATATGTACAACAAAGTTGAATTTTTAATAGAATTTTCCTCTCTTACGCACAAAAAATAAAATAAAATAAATTTAATGCTCGAATTTGATGGACTATATATTTTTCTCTTAAATATAGTCAATATTTATAATTGATTATAAAACAAAACTACCACTTCAAAATGTTAATTATACAATTAAAACTATAATTTTATTTTTGTAAAACATTTTTCACATTATAATTTTAATAATAAATTAAATAACTTTGTTTAAAATGAATTTTAATAATAAATTAAATAACTTTGTTTAAAATGAATAATTGATGAATTTTGAAAATCAATTTTATCTCTATTTTAAATTATTATTATTTAATATATTGAAATTATCTTCCATATTAAATTCTTATTATTTAGTTTATTGGAATTAATTCTATTTTAAATTATTATCATTTGGTATATTAAAATTGCTCTGTATTATTTGGTATATTGGAATTAGTTTTGTAACACTATCATTACCTACATTGACTATCTCCTTTCATTAATGGTCTTTCCCTATGTTAGCTATCTCTTTTCATTAATTGTGTTTGTCCACTAGTTTTTCCATTTTGTTTTAATTAACTACCTCTTTGTCTATTCTAGCATTTAGTATTTTGATATGAATAACTTTTACCACAATATTAGGATTAATTTATATCTATGCATTATTTTCTGCATCATTTTCTCCAATTTAAATGTACCTATTCTCCTTGAAATTTCAACGATATCCGAGCAGTTATAGTTTATGCTTATATGTTCTATTCTTAGGATCTTATGACATGCAGTATATGCTCTGGCAATGTTTATTTCACCTTATTAAACTCGTGGGCATTGCGTTGTCATCGTTTTGGGCACAAATTGTAAGTTATTTTCTTTGCATTGTAATCCAGATGTAGCATAACAATGAGAATATAGTTATGATTTTCAGGGATTGTAAGAGCGGATCGGCCTTGACTTAAATCATGTGTAACCATGTTCTCTCACTTTCGGCGATGTGCGAATAGATTCTTTTCAAAGTAGGGAAAACGCACATTATATGATACAGATAAGTATCATATAATTGGATGGCTGGCGGTGGCCGATATTGTCTTCTCCGAACTCAAGCAGACTTCTACGTGCATTAAATGACTGAATATAATATAAGGTGGCGAGTCAGTTTACTACGCACCAAATGCGCATCAAAGCCATCATATCCTCACAATTCCGCACGTACTCGTTTTCTTACATACATAACACATAACACCCTTGTCGCTGATCGTTATCAAAAGAGCTTGACACGTGTGTAAGAGATTGACATGTGTGTTGGATCCATCTTTTTATGCACAAAAAAGAAGTTGTTTGAGCCATAGTAGTATAATTTGATTATGAATATGGATACGAATACAATTCGATATGGAAAAAATAAGTAATGAAAAAATCTAATACAAATAAAATACAGAAGTAGACTGCTTAAATATAATATCTTTTAATAAAAAAATATACGATAAATGTACACAGACATTTATATAATAAAATCAAATATATTTAAAAATATATATATATATATATATATAATTTCAACAACATGCCATATGGTAAGTGTGAGTGACCACAACTAGTTATTAATAATTATTTTAATAAGAAAGTATAAATTCAATGGTATTTGTGTTTTATAGTGTTTAAGTTTGTTTTTTTTTAAATGGGTTTTCAAACCTTAATTTTCCATTACTAAGAATTCTATTCGTATTACACTTACACAGAATATTCGAATTCGAATTTGTTCTGAATATCCATAACTGAAATGTCAATACGGTTGAATTATGCTACTATGGTTTGAGTTATTGATATTTCTTTGAAAATGGAAAGAAAGTGCTATGCATGTGTCAAATGCACCTAGACCGCATTTCGGTGATTCTTCCACTCATGTAGGGCCATACAAGCTCATTGAATTGGCAGAGCATCATCTATTTCTACAGTTTTACTTTGAAGTAAGAGTTACCAAATTGCAGAATGCTTTGCAACTATTAAGTTACAACACTTGTATAGCATTGGATTTTTGTGTATGTCTACATACACAGGAAGATTTTCTTGCTCTACAGTTTTACTTGGAAAAACGCAAAGTTACAACAGTAACGTATTAACATTATACCATGAGCAATTCTCTTTAACTTCATATCAATTAGGCTATTATAAAATCCAATTAAGCTATCTGCGATATCAATAGAATTTTTCATTTTACTTTCATAAAATTGAATTTTCGGGCTGTGATAAACTGCTATGCTAATGATAAGGCACATGCATTCCTGCTCCGTGAAGATGTAAAACAAAAATTGCACATGTAAAACAAAAAATGCACGTGTAATAAGCTTGGATTATTTATTCACTTTAACTGTAGTTATCATCTTATTCTTTATGTGAGCAACAATTAGTGTCATAGCTTTTCCATCGTTTAGTAAGAGTGCACTATTCTCCTTAGTTTTCTTCGTTCATTTTAATTGATTGTGTTGTGTTTGAATTTTATATATTAGTTACCAAATTCCACACAAAGTGGATTTGGAAAATATGATCAATTAGAAAAGATTCAATTAATTGGTTACCAGGTCAAATAAATAAGATGGAGAAACAAATGTATATTTCCCATTATTCAAGTATAACAATTCCCACTTTCTATACAGAATTTGTAAACATCTCTTTCTATTTGCTTAGAATTTGTGATTCTTGGTTTGGAGGAATTTAACTTTGATGGTGGCTCGAAGTTGTTTGAGATGAATAGGAATTTAAAAATAGGATATGGAATTTCTTTTGTCAAATTGGATTTTTAATTTTTATTAAAATTTATTTTTTTATTAAATTAGTTTTTAATTTTCAAATTAATTTCTTATCTTTAAAAATATTAATTATTATAAATTAAACTCAAAACAATAATATATATAACACAAATTAATAATATTTAATGGTATATATTAAATTTAATTAAAAACAAGTTATATTAATTTTAAAAACCATTTTAAAAGCTGTTAAATGATGATGATCAAACTTGGTTTATTGGACAGTAAGAGAAAAAGCAAGGTAGAGATTAGTGGATTTGCTTTAAAATGGTATTTCTATGCTCAAAAATTTTAGAGGGGAGGGTCTTTAGCTAGCTATATTGTTGGGGATCTAGCAAAGATTTTGGAACTCAGAACTAGCACAATAGAAAATCCTTTCATCCCCAGGCGTTTTAGGGGTTGCCCAATACCAAGTTTCACTGTGGAGCTCATGAGAGTCTATTCTAATATTGGCAATATTAATTTTTTTCTTTGACCTCTTAATATAGAAAGATCATTTTGATCCTCAATATTAGGGTTAATGATCTCTTTATAATATCTTAGTTTTATTTTTACCTCTAATTCTTCTTTGCACCACATTTTCTCTTTGAATGTGAGAGTAATAATGTAATTAATGTTGTGGATATTTTGTAGAGTGGTCGTTTCATCAATCCTCCAATAATTTAAGCAAGTTGTGGCATCTTTAAGTCATCGCCGCTTCAGGGTAAGGATGGATTAAAGATGCTAAATCACCCACTAAATAAATTATGAGAAATATCAAATCACATTAATTTGAATTTAACATCTCAATATTGCTGAAAAAGATTGAAAAAGATTGTGTATGTTAATTTTTTTTCATTAGATTATGGTTAATCGAATTAAAGTAACTTCTCAATTATATATATTAAAATTATTTTTTTCTTATATTATTATTGAGTTAATGAATTTGAATTTCCCTTCTAAATATTATTATTTTTTATTTTCTTATATTATTAGTTAGTTAATGAATTTGAATTTAGCTTCTGAATATTGATGATGATGATGATGATGATGATGATGATTAACGTCCAGTGAGACCAAATTTGGTCTATGGGACCGTAAGAAGGGTATTATTTGGTTTTCTTTAAAATTTTATTTCTATGCTCAAAAATCTTAGCAAGAAGCTTTCCCATTTCACTATAGTTTTGGCAAGTAAGGAGGTTAGAAAGCTTTCTGTTATAACAAATACTATGAAACTCAGATATAATGTGGGTGTAAGCAGTGCACTCTAAAAGAAAGTGATTTTCATCCTCAACACTCATATACTCACAAATATGGCAAACCCTTTCGTCCCATAGAGTTTTAGGAATAGACCAATGCCCTGTTTCTCTATGGAGCTCATGGGAGTTTGTTCTTATTTTGGCCATATTAATTTTCTTCTTTGGACTACTTAATACCGAGAGAAACTTCTGATCCTCAATAAACTTAGATTTAATAATATTTTTGACATTATCGATATTCTGCAAAATGTCATTGTTGTCAATTTCCCAATAGGTTAACCAAGCCATGTAATCTTTATACCAACCCCACTTGAGGCGTAGTTGGTTTTACTTGAGTTTAAAGCAATTTTTGGAAGTCTCTCCTCTCCCATGTTATTTACCTTGTGTTTGTACATCAGGTACCTAGTCATAGCCATGCTCTCGATGGGGCTAAGACCCACTTATATGAGGAGAATAGGATAAGCTGAATTGTTTTTAGTTTTGAGGTTATAAGTTATAAAACGCTTTTGCATTTGCTCGATCTTCCTCCAAGCTTCTTTAGAAATGCTATAACCCCAAGCTTCACAACCATATAAGATAATGGGAATGAAAATAGTTTCAAAGAGCAGGTTGGTTTTATCCCACATGACAAGGTTGGTTGATTTACAATTGTTTTCAAGACCAAAATAAGCTTTCCACCCTTCGTTAATTCTTTTCTCTATGGGGTACCTGCATGAAGTTGCTACCTAAAATAACAGCAACAAGGGCATGTGAGCAGAAAAATTAAAGGATGCACACGCGTCTCTCCTTCGACAATGCCAAACGTCCACGTGGTTCAGCCCACATGGACAAAAAGGGCGTGCACGCGTCCTTGACGTGTACACACAAATTGGCGTGCATGTGTTAGTGGCATGTGTGCGCCTCTATTTTTTTATAAAAAAAATAGAGCTCATGGGTTTTTTCATTTTTGACAAATCCATGGGCAAAATTTCCAACCCGCGAGGGCACCTTCAACCCCGCGAACGTGTCCTCATGCACCCCATTCATCGTCAACACCAAGCAGTCGCGCCTACACCACGGTGCCATCCGTTTCTCTAGGTAAGTGCTCCTCAAAGCACAAATTTGCCTTTAATTTTTTTTTCCATTTGAATTTTAATTTAACAAAAAAATTATAATCCATTAAAAACCCAAGGAAATTTAATTGCAGGCCATGTACACACCTAACAAGATGTCAGACACACCACCACCATCCGATGAAACCCGACCTCCAGAAGAAAATATGGGAATCGACAATGAACCCAATGAACCCAATAAAAACCCTGAAGATCAATTACACCAAGAATTAATTCAATTGAGGGCACTAAGTAATGAATTGAACAGTACCAAGGAACCCTCTCGGGTTTCCTTGGCTTCATCACTTCAAAACATTATTGAATCAATCAATATTGCACAAAGTGAGATAACAAAATTGAGCCAATACAGGGCTCGAATGAGGGAACACTACTCCACTAGGTTGTCCGAAGAGCAAATAAAAGACCTCAACAGCACCAAAGCTCAATTGTATAGCAAGTTCATAGTTCCCTCGATCGGACAGCCTCCAGCTATGACGAGGGCTCGGGTTTGCATGGACTGGTGCATTTACCAACCATGGAAAGATAACTAGAGACAGAGGTGGTTCATGGTGTTTGACAAGCCCCCGTGCAACAATTTGGAGGTCCCACAGTATTTCCTTTAGAAATTGTGGGCTGAGTTTGAGCTAGGGTACCATGTCAACTATTTTGACATCACTGAGTTTCAGGGTGTTGGTCTTGGCTCTGCCCAAGATCGACCTCAGGCGCACCACAACCCACTTAGAGGACCTCCTACACCCAGGAGAGAGCCCAAACCCCCTCCTTAGCCACCCAAGTTTGGTAGCGGTCTAGATGAGATTCATGACTCTGTTAGACGTGCCACACATGACTTGCTTAGACATACCAGATTTGTTGCCATGTCTTCCCAGAGCCGAGAGGACATCGATGAGACACACACAACTGCACAGTCTCTGGGTGGTGGCCGAGACATGTCGGGTATAGGTGGAACCCAGGCGAGGCCTTCTAGTTCTGCTGGAACAATGGCACATCATTGTTCTCACTGTGGTCATTCTTTCCATGGTGATACACAACAACATGCCACAGGGAGCTTCATGGATCAGGTTTGCTATTGTTTTATTTAATGTTCAAGTATTTGTTGTATTTTATTTGATATCGTATTGTTTAATATATTTAACTTTGAATTACACATTGTTGACTTTATTTGTTTTAATGTTTAGTTATTGGGTGTCGGGTCTCCATTCCTTAGGTGGGAGGACGTCGGTTCCTTTGACCTCGATGGAGCCATGGCGGAAACAGAGGAGATTGCGGCACCATACACACAGGTAACTTCTTTACTTTGAATAATTAGATCCAGTTACGAGTAATTTGTGTTCAGTAATTACAAATTAATGAGCACTGAGTAATTACCATACTATCATTGTATTTTATAGTTGTGTTTATAATATTGTCTAATTTATTTGAGCGCTATAAATTCGTATAATCCCACCCAAAAAAAAATGAAACCTTATAAAACATGAAAACGTAACAAAACTATAAACATTTGTGTTAGACACAATGCTCACTGAGAGGAGGGGGGTGAATCAGTGAGCCTATACTTTATTTAATTTCAACTTCAATCACCAACTCTTATATCATCATTTCACATTCACATCATATTCATCAATGAACTAACTCTCAACTAATGAAACACATCAACACATAATACGAGAATAGATATAGTTTTTGTAATCTTTTGTATTTGGTTCCACTGCTACAACTGTGAGGCAAATCAGCACCAACTGATACAATGAGCACCAACTCATCATCTAGGACCCCACCTAGTTTTTCTTAGATCCTACTAAGAAAATGGATACAAACCCTGCTTGTATTTATGATTACATATTTGTCACATATCATACATATCACAGTCATGTCATTATTCACATCATCTCATTCATCAATCCGTTTCCAGCACCTTGTCTTCAATCATCATTCTGTCCCTGTTACATCATGTCCAGCATCTTCTCAAACATATTGATATTCTATCTACATGCACATCTTTAACCTGTCATCAAACTGTCATTAACCGTAGGAAAATTATCATTCTGTTGTTAAGATATCAAACATATCCACATTTATATCACTTTCTGCTCATCATCACTCTATCATAATTTTAAGCAGCATATACACAAATACATCATTCTCTCCTTTCACCAAAATGTTGCCCAAAATATCATTAGTCTCTTCATACTGTCAACATCGTTAGGTCTTTCTGTTGTACATGCACATCATATCACAAGATATTCAATCGACTTGTCTATGTAATTTTTATTTTATTTTTATTTTTAATTGCTGAGCCGACTTTGTCCTTTGAATGGACACATAATAGTTCACATACAATGTTTTATTTGCATGCTTGTTTTGGTTTGACTTCACACAACCACATCAAATCCCACATTAGAAACTTAGGGCTTCCTCATTTTTTTTGTGGGCTTCTACATCATCATGTTTAAATACTTTACCATCAAAGCTTTCATCAAGCAATTATAAGGGCAAGGGCTCCATCACACCCACAACAATAGACGACAAACAATTCCAAGAACCCCAAGGCAACAATACATTATGTCTTCATCACCATACATCAAGGATTCCACCTATGGACATATTCAAGGTTCAAGGGCTTCAACATCCATCGTAAGTTCCATTAGATAAGATCTAATTCAATTTGTATGTGGGTTTCAATGTGGGTTCCACCATCAAGAGTCAATCATTTAGTATTTAGTCAACATGCTTTCAATGGACATCAAGCCCATCATCAAATGGTAGCATGAACCATCACTAAGGGTTCCATTGCCCCATCAAACCAAAAATGACCACAGAATGGGTCATTTTCCTCATTAGGTGTTCCAATGGCTCCAATGCCCACCTCCATGGTTCTTCATGCCATGTTTGTTCTTCAAGCCATCCACATCATCATCTTCTTTTCCATTCCTCAAGCCTTTGTCATTAATGTTGTCACCACCATCACCATAACCATCAATGTCTTCATAGTGGCCAAAAGAGAATCATAGTGGCCAAGCTTCTAGAAATTCAAGAACCTGATGTTTCTCATGTCCTTATTACCCTAGTTTATTATCACGGGATTTCCAATTTATTCTAATACTTGAGACTAAAAGTAATCATACTACTACTCCTAGAACATGCTATTAGGAAAGACATATAAACAACGTAAAACAACTTATCACATGTATTGTCACTAAAGTTTTTGAAAATGATGTAAGGCCCATAAGGAAGAGCGATAATCTTACAAATATGGTCTATGGGACCTTGATATTATCTTGATTCAAATTCAACTCAAGAATACTCATTTGACTCATTTCACTCAAGATTTCTTTGATTTCAAACAAGTGATATCATTCTGACAACATATCTATTCAATCAAGAACACATAATTACTCATTCAATGAAAAAGAACATGGCACATTCAAGCTTGTAAGTAAGTTAACCATGAAAAAGATTGATCTTGCTTCCTTTTTCTAACAATCAACACTCTAAAGTGTATTAAATAACATGCACACTAACTTAACTGCTATTTAGCACCTCTTTGCAAATTTAAACAATGAGATGCCATTTTATTTGATGATGTAAATGTTATGGAAATAAAGGGACTCAAGATCCTCACTCTAGGGATGCAAATACTTTTCCACTAGGTGAATCAAGCTTCTAGGAAACTACAAATCTATAAGAAGACATCAAAACCTAGGAACTCTTCACCAAGAACCCAAACACATTACATAGGTTTCCAATTCAAATTTGTAAATGGACATGAATTTCATTTTCTTATGAGACACTATACATCTCTCTAGGGCCAAAGGAAAATCTCACCTACTCATGGGGATAACTCTAGAAAAGGAAAAGCTCACCATGTCACCTTCTATGCCCTCTCACCTTATTTAATTTTTATTTCATGCCATGCCACCTTCTATCCTTTCAGAATATTGGATATCATCTAACTTGAATATAAATTTATTGCAGTCATGTTTTCTAAGTACAATCGTTGTCATTCTCATTTTCATTTTGTTTAATATTGTTAATATTGTTTTTATAAATTCAGTCTAAAAATTGTAGTGTTCGCATAGGTGTCCGCGGCCTCTAGCGACTAGCCACCGCCACTGGGAACCAGCAGTTCTCCCCGTGCACAGGTATTGTTTGTATTAAAGCATAAATTTAATTTCAAATATGATGACTTGTTTGTGTATATTTATATTTTTTTATATTACACTATGAGTTTATAAATGTGTATGCAGGTGCGCGCACCTCGGCCTGCCAATGCTGTTATTCCTCCCTACCCGACATTTCGGCCACCCTATATGCTAGTTGTATCCCCTGGAATACATGCCCCATTCCCCAACCCCTTCCATCGATGCCCCCCCCTCCTATATAGCACCACCATTCCATCCAGCTCCCCCTTACGCATCATATCCAGCTCCACCTCTGTATCAGTTTCCCATGTTCCCACCCTCCCCCATCCAACCATGGCACACCACCCATCCACAATCACCCATCCCTCTACCACAACACAGACCTCTCCCATCCCCATATTCCCCCACAACACTCGCTTCCCCTTCCAGGGTGCGCCCATCCATACTACAGCGAGTTGGGGTTTATAGCCCTAGACATACATCTCCACTTCCCCCACCCCAGTCCATGCCTCCTCCTGCCACACCCCCTTCTTCCATTGTTACCCCCAGTGGTGTAGCCATCGTTGATGTGGCTACATCCTTTTACCGTCCACCCTATCATTGGAGCAGGCTGTCCAACCGACTGCTCCATCCGCTAGCCCCGAAGACCAGCTGATTTTTTATCACAGTGAGATTGACTAGTTTATCATTTAAATCTCATTCAATTTTAACGAAAATTACTATATGCATCTAGTTTCAGCATTGATCGGATTGTTCTAAATTTTGTAGGGTGGCATTGCCGAGAGACTTGGATCACGGAGGAGGGAGACCCCCTCACGACTTATAGTCTCGCATGCGGTGAGTTATCCAAGATTTGAAAACTATTTTTAGTTTGAAATTATGTTTTATACTTGTATAATTGCCTGGAAAAGTTGACATATTATTGTTGTCGTTTTAGGGCTCAAGGGGACGTGCTTCAAGACGTCGGAAGGACCCAGCTTCCTCTAGCACGAAGAAGAGGAAGATTGATTTTGGAGATGCACCTAGGAGCTCCGAGGGTGGGCAGGAGGATTAAGAGACCCTCCTATGTACAGTAGCCATGACGTGCCATTTTCGGCACGAGTTGCCATATTTTGTACAGGGAACCATGGGCCATATTTTGTATAGGGAACGAGTTTCCTTTTTTTGTACAGGGAACGAGTTGCCATTATATAGACGCTGGGAACGATGTTCCATTTTTCCAAAAATTGTACATGATTGGATCATTTTTGCATATTAATAGATGGATCTGCACTTGTGTATATGATTTTTTCCTTGATTTCATTTTTGCATACATGATTTTGTCTTCAATTTAGAACTCTCATCTGCGGATCATAGTGTTAATTGCATGTTATTTGAATGGTTATTATTTCACAAATTTGTCTTAAGAAATTACACACAACATATCCTAAATGTTTATGGTTTATTGAATGAATGTTTACAATCATCTAATCATTTACATTCTAGAAGTTACCAAACCTACGCAAGTGGTTTTAGTGTCATGTTCTCTACCTTGCTCGGGAACGATGGGAGGGGACGTGACATAATGGAAACGACTGCAAGTGGTAATTGATTAAATTCTTAACTATTCTTTTGAGATGAGTTTAAATAATATAAATAAAAATAACAATTCAAAAGGTAGTATATATTGCCCTTAGTTATGAATCCATGTGCAAATGACAAATGATAATCCATTTATGTGATTAGACACTTAGGAATTATGAGTCCACCTTCTATCCCTTAAGTGATTTAATTAATAATCGTGGTTGATGAGATGTAAAATTACAAGAACATCAACTTACAATTCTTGGAAAATTTAAAGTTTCCCTCAAGCTAAGCTACTGACAAAACATACAATTAGATCTAACTAAAAATTCAGGACTTGTTACAAAGATAACTATGCAAGTTACACTTCCTATGAAATGAATTTGCATGCATATTACATTGGCCACAATGGAACACTAATGAAAATTAGGGATTCTACCATTGAACTCTTCTAAGAAAAAGAGAAAAAATGTGCAAGTCACCAAGATCATGCAAAATAAAATTCCAAAAACCTTGATTCCTTACAAGTGTTGCTAAGTGGGTTTGCATGCTAGTTAATGACTTTGCATGTCACTAGAGGTTAGAAAACAACTAAAAACAACTTAGTAAGTAAGATTAACTGATCTAGATTCTAAACCCAAAATGGAGTAGTCAATCTATTTTAGGGATTTTGTTGTAATGATGAGCAAAATTTGTTAATATATCCAAGTTGTTAGTGAGACAATATACAATGGTTATTTATTTGACAAGCATGAGAGTACTATAATAGAAAATAAATAAATAAGAAGCATGCAAGCAATCATATCATAATATTAAATACAAGAATGTAATTCAAATTGTTGATGTATATGTAACTTCGGAATGTTATTCATCTATGTATTTCATATATATTTATTGTACCCTTATTAGAGATGTGTTATTCCTCTATAAGGAAGTGTCGTCATGTGTATCGACAAGTGTCGCAAGTGTGTGTACTTGCTGATGGGTTATTAGACCACCATGTGGGGTCGGCCCTGAATTATATATATTATAATGTGGATGTACCTAGCTAGACAAGTCGGCCCCATAAGGTCACTGGGCAAACAGATTAGTATAAATAGAGATCAGGTGATCTCTATTTAGATCACACAGAAAAGTATCTCACTCTCACTCAGAAAGTGGTGCACTTGTGAGGAGGAGGATCATCTGCTACTAGGAGACTATCTTAGTGTATTTTGGTTGTACTTTGGTTGAGCCATTTCTCTCTCTATCTCTGAGGAAGTTGTGGGGTTTTTCACCTTAGGGTTTTCCCCACGGAAACTCTGTGTCTCTTGTCTCTTATGCTTTTGATTCTTGCGATGCTTGTCAAACTTATTGTGATTGTCATGCATTGATATACTGTATATGTTATTCTCTCAGCAAAGATCCTAGAGTATTGTGAATTAATGCTCAAAATTTAACATGGTATCAGAGCTAACCTGAGAAGAAGACATTTTGCAGTGATGGAAACTTGAGTTTCTTGTTTATTGGGTTTCTCTCCACAAATTGTGGAAAAAATGTATAATAGATTGACTCTACTCATCAAGGCGCATCTATCTATTCAATCAGAATTCAATTCCGAGCATTTTCAGATTTGGCCCTAACAATTAGGGTTTCCAAAAAAATAGGAATTTCTAGAATCTGAAGACACAGCTGGAAGCCCCTTGAAAAAATCGAAGTTTAGAGCTTTGGATCGAGAATTTTGGCTGGGTAGATCTCCGGGAAACTCAAACCCTAATTTAGGGCTCTCCCTAGTGAACTCGGGAGGACAAAAGATCAAATATGAAGGGTAAAACTTTGCTGATCTCAAATTCTGAATGCACCAGGCTGATCAGCTTGTCAAAGCACATCTTTCTATCCTTTCATAAATTTAAAATTCACATTTTGAATTTTTAGGGTTTTTTCGACAAACCCTAATCCGGGACCAGATCTAGTTTTTAGCATTTCAAGTGGTAAGATCTAAATATTTTCTATTTCCATTTGAAGTACTCTTTATGATGTCTCACCACACCAAGCTTGAGGATGATCCGAAAACAATATCTTTGCTACTCTATGACGTTAACATGAATTGCATAAAGAGTATGAATGAAGCTCACAAATCCATAAGAAGAGAACCAAACAACATAGACAATACACACATAAAGACAACAAGTTGATAACGGAGTTCGTCCAGGATGGACTACGTCTCCGGGCCTGCTTCTCAATAGGAGGGCCGATCTATAATCTCAGCATAAAGGCAAAATACATGGCAATGATACAATGATACCTTGGCGACAATGGCCAGGAAGAGAACCGCTGCCCAAAACACAACAAGACTGCTTCCAGCAACTCCAAAGCCTGAAGACAGTGTAAAATGAGTATAAACACTCGTACCTTCCTCCTGCAGAGCTACGCAATCTCCCTTCTCTCCTTTAGCTACAAAGTCTCTATTCCAAAGCATGAGTGGGAAATGGCAAATGAATGGGTTTATATAGGTTGGCTTTCCCTTCTTCACATGACTCTCATGGATTCCTTTGGTTGCAACTAATTTGCCTATCTTGGCCTTGGTTACAACTTCCCTAAGTTGGTTTCCATGTGGTTGGGCTTTTAAGAACATAAACCAAAAATATGGTTCATGCCCACATGTCCATGGGTTTTCACATTTAGTTACTTCCCCATAATGACATTTACAAAATCCAACAATAATCCATTACATACCAAAATCCTTCTTTTAAATAGCATGTTGGTTTTTTTCAACCATAAACCAACTTGTTACAACTTCTTTACAAATATGGCATGTTTCTTTTTGGTTACAACCATGCATTAACTTCATAACAACTCAAGGAATAAAATAAATGAGTAATATGTGAGTAATTTTTCCACTCACTTCAAATATTAATCATTTTACAATTTCTCATGAGTAAATGCATGAATTTCCTAAAACTCATTTCAAGCACAAATGCATGCATGCTAGTCATCATGCCACTTCATCATGCCATGTCACCATGCCACATCATCATGCCATGTCATCATGCCACATCAGCATGCCATGTCATCATGCCACATCATCATGCCATGTCAGAATGCCACATCATCATGACACATTATCATGCCATGTCATCATGCCACATCAGCATGCCATGTCATCATACCGCATCATCATGCCATTTAGCATGCCATGTCATCATGCCACATGTCACCTTGTGATTGGTCTGTACTGTATGGATGCCATGTGTCATCCTCTGAGTGGTGCCACATCATCATGTTTGTACAGTACGGATGCCACGTGTCACCTTGTCAGTGGTGCCACGTGGCACCTCTTTTTGCCAAATTTGCCTGTTGACCTTATGGAACAGAACGCGATAACTTTCTCATACGGAATCCGTTTGAGGTGAAACGAACGCCGTTGGAATCATCTCGACGAGCCCTTCAATATAGTGCTAGTTTTGCTGAGATTGGAGGACTTCAAAATTTTTCCTTCTTAGATCCTCCTGGATCAGAGGATAAGCTTGAAGGAGCTGATAACTTCCAAGCTTGGAAACATAGGATTGGGTTAATCCTGGAAGAGAATGAGTTGGACTCATATGTGAAAGAAGACATCCCTATCCCAGAGGATGAAGAGACCAAGGTATTGCATAAGAAGAACTTGGTCAAGGCAAACAGAATCATTGCTGATTCTATCAAAGACCATCTCATACCCCATGTGTCTTCTCTTAAGACACCCAAGGAGATGTTTGACTCTTTGACCAAGCTATTTGAAGGAAAGAACATAAATCGGAAGATGACCCTATGGAACCAATTGAAAGGAGTAAAGTTTCAGAATGGAGAAACCATTCAATCTTATTTTTCAAGGGTCTCCCAGATCAAGGAACAACTAGAAGCAGTGGAGAATGGTGAAGTGGTGATGACCACTCTAAATGGCCTACCCAGGTCATGGGATTCCTTTATTCAAGGAATTTGTGCAAGGAAGAAGTTGATCTCCTTCAACAGATTGCAGGAAGAATCCTCTCAAGAAGAAGCTAGACTTATAGGTCGTGAGGAAACGATTGGAGGTGAAGATCAAGCTCTTGCAGCTCACACCAAAATAAGCAAGCCCAAGAAGGAGCACTCTTGCCACAAGAGATCCTATCAAAAGAATAAGAAGGATCTAAGATGCTTCACATGCAATGAGAAGGGTCACTTTGCTTCAGATTGTCCCAACAACAAAAGGGATAATAACAACAACTCCAGCAAGAAGAAGAAGGGCAGCAAAAGAAAGTTTCATGCTCATGATGCCGAGGATGATAGACCTCCAAAGAAGAAGGCTAGGGAAGAAAGTGATGATAGTGATGTTGACTCATCAAGTGAAGAAGAGTATGTTCTAATCTCTTCTCTCACAGGTACTATCTCCCATGGTTGTAATGATTGGTTGATTGACAATGGGGCTTCCAAACACATGACTGGGTTTAAGAAATCTTTTGTGAATCTATCTGAACATGAATCACCCCATAAGGTGAAACTTGGGGATGATTATCAATACCCAATCAAAGGAAGTGGTGAAGCCTCCTACAACCTAGATTCGGGAAAATCTTTGAAGATGAAAGAATTCCTTTATGTACCTGGGCTGAAGAAGAACTTACTCTCCATCTCTGCATTGGATGCAAAAGGTATGAGGGTTGCATTTGTGGATGGCCAAAGGGAAAGAACATAGATGATGCAGTAGTGATTGGAGAGCAAGAGGGAGGTTTGTATAAATTGAATGGACAACCTGAACATGCCATGGTACATGAATCCATGGAGCCAAGTGAACTTTGGTATAGAAGACTTGCTCATATGCACTATAGAGCACTTCCAATTGCAAGAAAGGTTGTAGAGGGTCTTCCTGAAATGAAGACCAAACATGAAGGTGTTTGCAAAGGATGTGCAAAAGGTAAAAACATTAAGAAGGCTTTCCCAAGCAGTGAAAGCAAGGAAAAATACATCCTGGAAATCACCCACTCAGATGTATGTGGTCTTATGTCATCCAGTTCTCTGAGTGGGTATGTTTACTATGTGTCATTTATTGATGACTGCTCCAGGAAGACTTGGGTATACTTCTTGAAGAAAAAAGATGAGGTGTTTGATAAATTCAAGGAATTCAAAACCTTGATGGAGAATCAAACTGACAAGAAGATCAAAACATTTAGATCCGACAATGGTGGAGAATTCACCTCAGGTGACTTCAAGAAGATTTGTAGTGATTCAAGGATTAAGAGGGAGTTGACTGCTCCTTATAATCCTCAACAGAATGGAGTTGCAGAAAGGAAGAACAGAACTATCATGGAAGCAACAAGGGAAATGATGCATGACCAGGATCTACCTATCCATCTATTGGCAGAAGCAGCTAGAATGGCTGTATATGTGCAGAAAAGAACACCCCACAAGATATTGGACAACAAGACACCAGAAGAAGTCTTTTCTGGTAAGAAACCTGAAGTTAGTCATCTCAGAATATCTGGTTGTCCAGTATACACTCATGTTCCAAAGGAAAAGAGGACTAAACTAGATCCTTCAGGAAAGAAGGGTATCTTTGTGGGTTACAGTGAAAGCTCGAAGGCTTACAAAATATACTTTCCAGGGTTCAAGAAAATTGATGTCAACAGGGATGCAACATTTGATGAAAACTCAGCATTCATGAAATCAAGGAAGGCACCTATCGAAGTTTATGAAGAACCTAAGGAAACTAGATTTAAAGACACTACCATGACTGAAGGAGTTCCAGAAGTTGTTCGTGAGTTTGAAGATCCACAAGAACCTGTAAATCCACCCCGTGAGGATAACTCTCACAAGAGGAAACCTGCATGGGCTAGAGAGCTCTTACAAGATGCAGAAAGATTTGGCATTCCAGAAGAAGAATACAAAGCAAAGAAGAGAACCAAATCACATACCAGCTATGTTGCTTTACTCTGTGACATTATGAACAAATAACCTTCCAGTTATGAAGAAGGAGCAGAAAATAAAGAATGGAAGGATTCCATGGTTGAGGAATACCAATAAATAATGAAGAATGATGGTTGGGATGTTGTCCCAAGACCTAAAGAGAAGTCTGTTGTGACTTCCAAATGGATCTACAAAATCAAGCATGCTGTAGATGACAGTGTAGATAAATACAAGGAAAGATTCGTAGCTTGTGGATTCTCTCAGAAAGAGGGAATAGATTATGAAGAAACTTTTGCACCTGTAACCAGGTATACTTCCATCAGAACAATACTTTCCCTGGCTGCAGCAATGAAATGGAAAATACACCAGATGGATGTCAAGATTGCTTTCTTGAATGGTGTAGTTGAAGAGGAAGTATATGTGGAGCAGCCACTCGGTTTTGAAATACATGACAGGGATTCATATGTATGTAGATTGAAGAAAGCCTTTTATGGCTTGAAACAAGCTCCCAGAACTTGGTATGGTAGGATGGACAATTTCCTATCTAGTTTGGGCTTTACAAAGAGTAAAGCAGATTCCAACCTTTACTACAAGGTTCAGGAAAGGAATCCTGTGATTCTACTCCTGTATGTTGATGACTTATTTGTAACAGGAGATGACAGACTAATTGCAGATATTAAGAGGAAGCTTGCTGCTGAATTCGATATGAAATGTTTGGGAATGATGCACTATTTCTTAGGTATGGAGGTGTGGCAGAGTGCAGGTGGGATCTTCCTAGGTCAAGGGAAGTACACAGTATATATCCTGAAGAGATTTGGGATGATGGATTGCAAGGCCATGGCCACACCTATGGCATCGAATCTGAAGCTTCTATGTGATGCTTCATCTGAGCCAGTTGATGTCTCTATGTATCGTTAGATGATTGGGTCCTTGATGTACCTGACGAACACAAGACTAGACATTTTCTTTGCTGTGAACACATTGAGTCATTTCCTGACAGATCCAAGGAGTGTTCACCTGGTTGTTGTAAAGCATGATCTGAGGTACCTGAAGGGTACAGGGGATTATGGGCTCAAGTATGAAGTGAATCAAAAGTTTAACCTGCAAGGTTATGTCGATTCAGATTGGGTTGGCAGTGCTGCAGATAGGAAGAGCACATTTGGATGTTGCTTCAATATGGGATCAGGTGTGATCTCTTGGTTTAGCAGGAAGCAGTCCTGCGTAGCACTGAGTACAGCTGAGGTAGAGTATGTTGCAACCTGTTCAGCTAGTTGTGAGGCAGTATGGCTACAGAAGCTACTGTCTGAGTTATTTGATCTAACATTGGATGCTACTGGTATCTTCGGTGATAACCAGAGTTGTGTGAAGCTGTCCGAGAACCCAGTGTTTCATGACAGGTTGAAACACATAGAGATCAAATATCACTATATCAGGGATATGGTGTAGAGAGGAGCTGTGAAGCTCCTGTATGTTGTGACGGACGAGTAGATTGCAGATGTGCTGATGAAGCCACTAGCCAAGGTGAAGTTCAAGTACTTCAAAGAGAGGCTTGGCATTCTTCAGATCGAGGACACTTTGAGGAAGAAGTGATGGACACATTTGTTGAATCCATTCCAAGCATGTTGGAAGGAGCATCCTTCACATGGCTGTGGATGTAAGCGCTGGATGATGAACATCAGGATGATGTTCTGGTTTCTGCTGGATATGATCAGTTGGATCATTTATATGTATATGTATGTACGCATCATGTTGGATGCTGGATATGATCAGTAGGATCATTTGTATGTATTTTGTATGCATCATGTTGGATGCTTGGACCATGTATCTGTATATGTATAAGGTGGATACATTGTATGATCAGGTGGATCATGTATGGTGATATGTATCATGTATTTGTATTTGTATCAAGTGGATACATTGTATGATCAGGTGGATCATGTATGATGATATGTATCAGGTAGATACTTGGTATGCATCAGGTAGATGCATTATATGATCAAGATGATCATGGATGATGAGCTTTAGGATGTTGCTCCAGATGACATGCAGCAAGATGTTGCAGTGCTAATGATCAGGATGATCATGTGAACATTAGGATGATGTATGGTGAGTATCAGGTTGATACTCTATGGCCGTGGATCAGGTTGTGCAGATGAGCATATAATTTGGCCCTGGGAGATTTGCAAATAGTCTTTTGAGGTTTTGCCTATGGCATGTAATTTGTACCCTAGGATATCTGGCAAATGCTCTTTCGAGGTTTTGCTATGGGAGGACATATAATTTGGCCCTGGGATATCTACAGATAGTCTTTCGAGGTTTTTCCTATGGCATGTAATTCATGCCCTGGGATATCTAGCAGATGCTCTTTCGAGGTTTTGTCTAATGGCATATAATCTGTCCCTGGGAGATCTAATAGGTTGGGCTGTGTGCCCGTAATAAGTCCTAGGATTTTTTTGCGAGGTTTTTCCATGACCACATATAATCTGTCCCTAGGAGACCCTATAGGTAGAGCTGCGTGCTCGTAACAGCCTAGGATGGTCTTGCGAGGTTTTGTGGTGACCACATATAATCTATCCCTGGGAGATCCTATAGGTAGAGCTTCATGCTCATAACATCCTGGGATGCTCTTGCAAGTTTTTGTGGTGAGGTCACATATAATATGGCCCTAGGAGATCCTATAGGTAGAGCCGTGTGCTCGTAACAGCCTAGGATGCTCTTTCGAGGTTTTGTGACGCATGTAATAAGTCCTAAGGATTCCACAGTATGGCCAGTGATGACGAAGACCTGCAGGTAGTGGGCCTACATCCAGTATGAAAAAGGACTGGCTCTGTAGAACTTTCTATGATGAGTAGAGTCAGAGATTGGTTGAGATAGCAACAATAGTGATGATGACGATGACGATGATCCCGAGAAGAGGACTTCTCTAGTAGATCTGTGTTGAGAAATACCTTCCTAGTTAAGAGGGAGTGTTGATGTATATGTAACTTCAAAATGTATTTCATCTATGTATTTCATATATATTTATTGTACCCTTATTAGAGATGTGTTATTCCTCCATAAGGCAATCATGTGTATTGACAAGTGTCGCAAGTGTGTGTACTTGTCGATGGGTTATTAGACCACCATGTGGGGTCGGCCCTGAATTATATATATTATAATGTGGATGTACCTAGCTAGACAACTCAGCCCCATAAGGTCGCTAGGAAAACAGATTAGTATAAATAGAGATCAGGTGATCTCTATTTAGATCACTCGAAAAAGTATCTCACTCTCAATCAGAAAGTGGCACACTAGTGAGGAGGAAGATCATCTGCTACTAGGAGACTATCTCAATGTATTTTGGTTGAGCCATTGCTCTCTCTATCTCTGAGAAAGTTGTGGGGTTTTTCACCTTAGTGTTTTCCCCATGGAAACTCTGTGTCTCTTGTCTCTTATGCTTTTGATTCTTGTGATGCTTGTCATACTTATTGTGATTGTCATGCATTGATATACTGTATATGTTATTCTCTCAGCAAAGATCCTAGAGTATTGTGAATTAATGCTCAAAATTTAACACAAATACAATAAATGCATGGAAAAAACAAAACTCATATATTCTTCAAATGGAAAAGCATACAAATGTGTAACAGCATTTGAGAAAAAATGATTTGAGGCAATTTAGCTTCAACACTCTCCTTGGGATGGGTCATTTTCCTTATTAAAATCTCTCTCTAGCTATAGTGACTAAAGAACACTTACTTCCTTAATGAAATAACTCAAGTAAGAATGAATACAATGAATGGTAAAGATGAGAGAGTGAGGTGTTTGATCTCCAAGCTCTTTCTTCCCACATGACCTTACAATTATTCTCTTCTTCAAGTCTACCCCATGGCTTTGATTTATAGGAAAATTATGAGATTCAATGAAGAATTATTTCCAAACCATCTTCCCAAACCCTAGCACATACCCTCAGCCAAACCCTAGCACTAAACCATCTTCTTCATCCTCACCATCACCATCACCATCACCGTCAACATCTTCAGCATCACCACCATCTTCATCATCGTCATTAACTCTAACTGTAACCCTAATTCAATTTCCTTCTATAACTCTAGCCCTAACCCTCACCCAAACCCTAGCACTAAGCCGTTTTCTTCATCCTCACCATGACAATCATAATCACTGTCACCGTCACCATCATCATCATGTCTTCATCATCATCATTAACTCTAACTCTAACCCTAATTCAATTTCCTTCTATGATTCTAGCCCTAACCCTCACCCAAACCCTAGCACTAAGCCATCTTATTCATCCTCACCATCACCATCACCATCACCATCATCATCATGTCTTCATCATCATCATTAACTCTAACTCTAACCCTAATTCAATTTCTTTCTATGATTTTAGCCCTAACCCTCACCCAAACCCTAGCACTAAGCCATCTTCTTCATCCTCACCATCACGATCACCATCACCGTCACCGTCACCATCATCATCATTAACTCTAACTCTAGGTTCCTCATCAACATCTCCATCATCATCATCTTCTCCATTGTCATCATCTTCATCACCATCACCATCACCATCACCATCACTGTCACCATCACCACCATCATCACCCTCATCATCATCATAAGTGCCCAGCGGGCGATTTTGCAAAGTTGGCCCTCATGTGCAAAAATTGCACACTCCCTCACTAAGAAAAACCCTAGTTTCCAAGATGGACATTCAAGATGGCACCAGGGCCACGGGACCAGATGAGAGGGGCACCCCTAGCACTATCCCGATGTCCTAAATCCAATGGAGTCGATGGTTCGTCGATCGGAGCCACGTTCATCATTCTATGGCTCATTCCGTCTCGCATCCAAAAGGATTTTAGGGACACCTGCTGGGGGCATAGAAGTCCAACCATGCAGCAAATCCGGGCTCGAGGGAGTCTTGCAGTTGTGTCTAGGAAGGTTCCGGCTAGGAATGCTGGTCATAAGTGCGCGATGGATGATTTTGTAGAGTTGGCCCCCGTGTGCAAAAATTGCACACTCCCTCACTGAGAAAAACCCTACTTTCCAAGATGGATGTTCAATATGGAACCGAGGCCATGGGAATGGAGGAGAGGGGCACCCTTGGCACTATCCCGGTGTCCTGAATCCAACCGAGTTGACGGTTCGTCGATCAGAGCCACGGTCGTCATTCTATGGCTTGTTCTGTCTTGCATCCAAAAGGCCTTCAAGGACACCTGCTGGATACCTGTTGGGGGCATAGAAGTCCAAACGTGCAGTAAAACTGGGCTCCGAGGAGTCCTGCAGTTGTGTCTAGGTAGGTACCAGCTGGGAACGCTGGCCATAAGTGCCCGACGAACGATTTTGCAGAGTTGACCCCTATGTGCAAAAATTGCAAACTCCCTCACTGAGCAAAACCCTAGTTTCCACGATGGACGTACAAGATGGCACCGGGGCCACAAGACTAGAGGCAAGGGGTGGACCTGGCACTATCCTGGCATCTTGAATCCAACGGAGTCAACGATTCGTCGGTAGGAGCCACGGTCGTCATTCTATGGCTCGTTCCGTCTCGCATCCAATAGGCCTTCAGGGACACCTGTTGGATACCTGCTGGGGGCATAGAATTCCAACCATGCAGCAAAACTGGGCTCCAGGGAGTCCTGCAAGTGTGTCTAGGAAGGTTTTGGCTAGGAACGCTGGCCGTAAGTGCTCGGCAGACGATTTTGCAGAGTTGACCCTCGTGTGCAAAAATTGCACACACCTTGAGTGAGCAAAACCCTAGTTTCTAAGATGGACATTCAAGATGGCACCGAGGCCATAGGACTAGAAGAGAGGGGGGCCTATGGAACTATCCCAGCGTCCTAAATCCAATGGATTTGATGGTTCATCGATCGGAGCCACGGTCGTCATTCTATGGATCATTCCATCTCACATCCAAAAGGCCTTCAAGGACACCTACTGGATACCTTCCGGACGCATAGAAGTCCAACCGTGTAGCAAAACCGGGCTCCAGGGAGTCTTGTAGTTGTGTCTAGGCAGGTTTCAGCTGGGAACGCTAGCTATAAGTGCCCAGCGGACAATTTTGCAGAGTTGACTCCCGTATGCAAAAATTGCACACTCCCTCACTGAGCAAAACCCTAGTTTCCAAAATAGATGTACAAGATGGCACCGAGACCATGGGACCTGAGGAGAGGGGCACCCCTGGTACTATCCCAGCAACCTAAATCTAACGGAGTCGACGGTTCATCGATCGAATCCACGGTCGTCATTCTATGGCTCGTTCCGTCTCGCATCCAAAAGGCCTTTAGGGACACCTTCCTGTGGCATAGAAGTCCAACCGTGCATCAAAACTGGGATTTCGGGAGTCATGTAGGTGTGTCTAGGTAGGTTTCGGCTGGGAATGGTAGCCATAAGTGCCTACTGGACGATTTTCCAAAGTTTACCCAAATGTGAGGGTCATCCAAATTTGCTCCAGGGGGCCATTTCTCGTCCGGACGTCCCCGGGCATGCTTGGCCACCGTGGATAGGTCCACAATGGCCACATGGACATATGGGAGGCGACGAAATCCAAGTCCTCTCTACAAGTTGGGTTCTGTGGCCTCGGGGCAAATCCTCCAGCTATCCATGAATGGCCCCAAGGTGCCCGACTAGAATTCTCGTGGCACCCGGACCGTAGCTCGGTTCATGAATCCATTGACTCCGACGGGTCCGGGACGGCGGTTTTCAGCTAGGGGACCCCCACACCATCCCCTGAAGACCCAAAAATGGTGCCAACGAGCCATCTTTGGAGCTAGGGTTTTGCTCAGTGATGCCCATTCCAAATTTGCTCAAGGGGGCCATTTCTCGTCCTGATGCACCCGGGTGTGCGTGGCCACTATGAACAGGTCCACAATGGCCATGTGTATTTGTGGGAGGTGACAGAATCCAAGTCCTCTCGTCGGGTTGGGTTTTGTGGCCCCCAGGCAAATCCTCCAGGTGTCCCTGAACGCCCCTGGGGTGCCCGACTAGAATTCCCATGGCACCCGAACCGTGGCTCGGTTCACAAATCTGTCAACTTCGGCGGGTCTGGGATGGCGGGTTTCAGCTAAGGGACCCCCCAAAGTGTCCCCCAAAGACCCGAAAGTGGTGCCAAGAAGCCATCTCTGGAGATAGGGTTTTTCTTAGTGATGACCATTCCAAATTTGCTCAAGGGGGCCATTTCTCATCTGGATGCGCCCAGGTGTGCATGGCCACCGTGGACAGGTCCACAATGGCCACGTGTATTTGTGGGAGGTGACAGAATCCAAGTCCTCTCGCTGGGTTGGGTTCCGTGGCCCCGGGGCAAATCCTCCAGGTTTCCCTGAACGGCCCCGGGGTGCCTGACTAGAATTCCTGTGTCACCCGAACCATGGCTCGGTTTGCAAATCTGTCAACTTCAGCGGATCCTAGAGGTCAGGTTTCAACTAGGGGACCACCCATGGCATCCCCCGAAGACCCAAAAGCGATTCCAACGAGCCATCTCCGGAGCTAGGGTTTTGCTCAGTGATGGCCATTCCAAATTCGCTCAAGGGGGGCATTTCTCATCCGGATTCCCCCAGGCGTGCGTGGCCACTGTGGACAGGTCCACAATGGCCACATGGACCTGTTGGGGCCGATGGAATCCAAGTTCGCTCGCCAGTTTGGGTTTCGTGGCCTTGGAGAAAATCCTCTAGGTGTCCCTAAATGGCGACAGGGTGCCCGACTAGAATGCCCATGGCACCCGAACCGTGGCTCGGTTCACGAATCCGTCAACTCCGACGAGTCCGGGACCGCGGAGAAAATGCCCAAAGTGTCCCTAAATAGCCTTGGGGTGCCCGAATAGAATTCCCATAGCACCCGAAGGCCATTCCAGATTCTCTCAAGGGGGCCATTTCTCGTCCAAAGGCAGAAGAAGATCAATTTTCGACAGAACAATGTAGTTAGCGGAAGAAGATCAATTTTCGACAAAACAATGTAGTTATTACATGTGGAGGCAGTGGTTTCGCATGGAAAACGAGTGTAGGGTTGAGCAGAGGAAAGATGTTGGGAAATGGGCTATTACATTAGCTTTTTCGATGGGCGGCTGTAGGTATCTATGCTTTGGAGGCTGTAGGTATCTATGCTTTTCTTCCCAGGGAAATCCTATTTCCTTCTTTAAACCGCTTTCACATCAGAAAATCTAATGTAATAGCCCATTTCCCAACATCTTTCCTCTGCTCAACCCTACCCTCATTTTCCATGGGAAACCGCTGCCTCCACATGTAATAACTACATTGTTTTGTTGAAAATTGATCTTCTTCTGCTAACTACATTGTCTTGTCGAAAATTGATCTTCTTCTGCTAACTACATTGTTTTGTCGAAAATTGATCTTCTTCTTCCTCTGGACGAGAAATGGCCCCCTTGAGGGAATCTCGAATGGCTTTCACTGAGCAAAATCCTAGCTCTAGGGATGGCCCATTGGCACCGCTTTCGGGTCTTTGGGGCACGATGTGGGGGGTCCCCTATCTTAAATCCGTCGTCCTGGACCCGCCGGAGTCGATGAATTTGCAAACCGAGCCACGGTCCGGGTTCTACGGTAATTCTAGTCGGGCACCCTGGGGCCATTCAGGGACACTTTAGGCATTTGATCCACAGCCACGAAACCCAAACTGGCGAGCGGACTTGGATTCCATTAGCCCCCACAGGTTCCCATGGCCATAGTGGACCTGTCCACAGTGGCCACGCACGCCCGGGGGCCTCCAGACGAGAAATGGCCCCCTTGAGCAAATTTGGATGGCCCTGACTAAGCAAAACCCTAGCTCCGAAGATGGCTCGTTGGCACCACTGCTGGGTCTTTGAGAGATGCTGTGGGGGGTGCCCTAGCTGAAACCCGCTATCCCGGACCTGCTGGAGTCAACGGATTTGCGAACCGAGCCATGGTTTGGGTGCCACGAGAATTCTAGTCGGGCACCTCGGGGCCGTTCAGGGACACCTGGAGGATTTGCCTCGGGGCCATGGAACCCAACTCGGCTAGAGGACTTGGATTCCGTCACCTCCCACAGGTCCATGTGGCCATCTTGGACCTATCCAAGGTGGCCACACATGCTCAGGGGAATTCGGATGAGAAATGGCCCCCTTGAGCAAATTTGGATGGCCCTCACATTTGCGTCAACTTTGGAAAATCGTCCAGCAGGAACTTATGGCTACCGTTCCCAGCCGGAACCTACCTAAGCACACCTACACGATTCCCCGAAACCTGGTTTTGCTGCATGGTTGGACGTCTATGCCCCCGGCAAGTATCCAACAGGTGTCCCTGATGGCCTTTTGGATGCGAGATGGAACGAGCCATAGAATGATGACTGTGGCTGCGATTGATGAACCATAGACTCCGTTGGATTTAGGATGCCGAGATAGTTCCAGTGGCACCCCTCTCCTCCAGTCCCGTGGCCCCAGTGCCATCTTGAACGTCCATCTTGGAAACTAGGGTTTTGCTGAGTGAGGGAGTGTGGAATTTTTGCACACGAGGGCCAACTCTGCAAAATCATCCGCCGGGCACTTACGGCCAGTGTTACTAGATGGAACCTACCTAGACACACATGCAAGACTCCCTGGAGCCCCAGTTTGCTGCACTGTTGGACTTCTACACCACCGAGAAGGATCCAGTAGGTGTCCCTGAAGGCCCTTTGGATGCGAGACGGAACGAGCCATAGAATGATGACCGTGGCTCCGATCGATGAACCGTCGACTCTGTTGGATTCAAGACGCTAGAATAGTGCCAAGGGCACCCCTCTCCTCCGGTCCTGTGGCCTCAGTGCCATCTTGAACATCCATCTTGGAAACTAGGGTTTTTCTCAGTGAGGGAGTGTGCAATTTTTGCACACAGGGGTCAACTCTACAATGGTGATGGTGATGGTGATGGTGATGGTGATGGTGATGGTGATGGCGATGATGAAGAAGATGTATTAGTGCTAGGGTTTGGGTGAGGGTTGGGGCTAGAGTTATAGAAGGAAATTAAATTAGGGTTAGAGTTAGACTTAAGGATGATGATGAAGATGGTGGCAAGGATGAAGACGTTGACAATGGTGGCGATGATGAAGTCGTTGATGATGGTGGTGATGGTGATGGTGATGATTAAGAAGATGATGATCATGGAGATGTTGATGAGTAGCCTAGAGATGATGTTGGTGATGATGATGGCAAGTCCCTCTAAGTGGTTATCTATGATGATGACAAGTCCCTCTCAAGTATAGATCTCAAAAACACCACCCTTGAAACCTTATGATAACTCCCTACCCCAAGTGGAAGACCCTTCTCTCCATACATGGATTCCTAGAAGGTTTCATCTACCAAGTTAAATTTTCAAGACCATTGTAATAGACTATGTACTTCAAAAATTTTCCTGAAACCTAGGTAATTCTAATCTTGAGAACCTATCAAAACTACTATCTTCAAATGCTACAAACATAAATAGATATATTTAAGAAAATACTAACTCAATTTACTCAAATTTGATCCAAATCACATCACCATTTTATTCAACATAAAAGAGAAGCATGGAATAGTTTAATACATATAGGAAAAATAAAAAACATAGGCAAAGACATGTATGTATGTATGTACCAACAAAAAATGTATGTACCAATGAAAAAACATAAAACTACACATACCTCAATGTAGAACATAACATTCTTTGATGCATATCTTTCTCTTATGTAAAGTTGAAAGGCCTCATTCAATAAATCCATTGGGATCCTCTCTATTGCTAATTGTCTCCATCAATATCTCATGCTCTGAATGAGGAAGGTAGTAGCGTACCTTGGTTGATCTCTTGCTTGACATTTTCTGAAGATGGATGTTTGTGCCAACGATCAAGTTTGTGAAGTGATACGCCACTGAACCTGGTCTGTAATCCATGAATACATGCCCGCTAGTCTTTCTTGACTTCCCATCTAGTGTAATATATTCCCCCTTAACCACCATCAAGCCAGTAGGAAATTCAATTCCTTCATCATTGATTAATGATCTAAGAGGGTTTGCTTACCTTGGATGCACCGTGCCAACCAATAATCCACGCTCCATTCATTATCTTTTGGTGCAACAACTACATATATGTGTCCTGTTTGTACAAGATATGAGATATGCTCGTAGTCTGTAGAAATCGCTAACTGGCCGTCCTCTAACTGGGTTGTTTCAACAACTGCACATTGGTCTACTGCAAGTGACACATGATCCCATTCATCAACCCAGTCCATGCATTCGCATTCATCCCATTCGTCGCTGCTGCAAGGGTTACAAATGCATGCAAGCTTTCACGTCCATATTTCAAATATGTGGTTGTTTGAGCTTCGAATTGAATGAAATCCACGTGTTCCTTGTACTGTGCCGCAACTATAGGAACGCGATCGATCTATGTCAACCACTAGCCAAAACTTTCTCACCACACGTCCTGCCACCGATGATGTTTGTTGATCTCTTGCTCGTTCTGACATTGTTGTGGAGCACCATTGAACTATGGATTTTGCATCTCGGATATGAGATTCCCTATCAAACCTCATCTCTTCCCTTCGTAGTGTGGTCTTGATGCATGCACTGGCCCCATCATGCTCGCCTTTGCCATGCCTGGTCTCAAAATAGTTCTAGATATGTGGCACATTACAAGTCTTATGCAAAGTACTCATCCATTGGAATACTCGGGCATTTTTGAACTGGCCCGCATAACCATCCGACCATATCCAATGTTGATCCATCTGTATATCTCTCTCCTTCAACTAATCATAGAAAATTTGAAAACAATGTTGCACATAATGCAGATCATGGGTTCTATCATCACTTATGTAAAATTTTGTCTCCTTCAGTATTATCCTCTTGTCATTGCTGCTCTCTGGCCAATGCCTATACATAATTGTACCATGATGCTAACTTGGTCTGAATGGTAGTATTGAATCTAGATTTCATTTTGTGTTTGAAGGGTGTAATTTTCTACAAAATCCACAATTGACACTATGCTTCCAATGGGAAATGTGTCCTTGCATTTTCTATACTTCTCATCTTGCCATCGCGGTACATGCACATGTTGAACATACTGCTCGGTTTTCTCGTAGAATTCCGTCAAGAAGTCACATACCAGTACCTGTTACCATGGAAACAAAGGAAATGTTACAATGTAACCTTCCGAAAAATTTATATGCCATATATTGAACATGTAATATGAAAAATATGCAATATTCTGTGATGCACCTGCAACAATTAATTAATACGAATATGCGAAATAGCAGAAATGAAGAACTCGGAATCACTTTTATATTGATCACAAGCCACTTTGAGGGGGCAACCTCCTATGAGCAATCTCAATACAAATAACTTCACGGTCCTTCATAGGTCTCAACACACACTTATATACTAAGTCTAGGTGCCAATACTATGGGCCAAAACCATGGGCCACTACAAACTATGGATCAACAATACTACGGGGGACTTACAAAGCATATGCGCCAACAACAATAACACGAACTATTGATCAACAAATACTACGGGACGACTTACAAAGCACATGCGTCCAACAACAACATACTAACAAAGTAAAGACATGGGTTCCTAACATTCTCCCCCCCTTAAAAAAATCTTTGTCCTCAAAGCTTTAGATGTGGAAATTGCTGTTGAATCTGAAGGAGCGGTTCCCATGTAGCATCCTCTGGTTGCATGTCGTGCCATTGAATTAAAACCTCTGTGATAGAGCGAGAGGGAAGCTGACACGTGCACCGATTGAGGATGGCCTCTGGCTCCAAAAGGATGGATCCTTCATTATCCAGTTCGGGTAAAATCGTTTGTCCACTGATGTTGGTGCCAAGAACTTTCTTTAGGCAACAGACATTAAAGACTGGATGAATGCAGGAAGAAGGAGGAAGTTCCAATTTATAAGAAACAGACCCAATCTTCTGAAGAATCCGATATGGCCCATAGAACTTTGGAGCAAGCTTATGATGCCCTTTGAGTTTCAAGGAGGATTGTTTGTATGGATGGAGACGAAGAAAAACCATATCGCCGACTTGAAAAGTGCGCTCAGAACGGTGCTGATCAGCTTGTTACTTCATGCGATTTCTTGCCATGTGAAGATTGTCCCGCAAAATGCCAAGAATTTGATCGCAGTTTCGAAGGACCGTGTCAACTTCCTAAACTGGTGAACTGGTGGGTGTGTATGGAAGAAGAGTTGGAGGTGCCTGACCATAGACTGCTTCATATGGGGTGATTTTAGAGGTAGTGTGGTAAGAGGTATTGTACCACCATTCAGTGAGAGGGAGCCACTTTTCCCACTGATGTTGTTGTTCGGAGGTGAAGCAATGAAGATAAGTTTCCAATCATTTATTGATAATTTCAGTCTGACCATTTGTTTGTGGGTGATACCCTGAACTCGTCTTCAGTTTGCTTCCAGTAAGGCGAAATAGTTCTGTCCAAAAATGATTGGTGAAAGTTGCATCACGATCCGAGACAATGGAAGAAGGGATGCCATGAAGACGAAATATCTGGTCCAGGAAAATTTGAATGACGGAGGAGGCTGTATAGGGATGGCTGAGAGCACAAAAATGACTATATTTGGAGAGGCGATCAACCACAACGAGAATCACTGTCTTGCCGCTAGATTTAGGGATCCCTTCAATGAAATCCATAGAAATATCTGTCCAAATCCGTGTAGGTATGGGCAAGGGTTCAAGCAATCCTGGAAGGAGTGTTGTTTCACCCTTATTGCGCTGGCAGGTATCACATTCGGCCACCATCTGTTGAATTGTCCTTTTCATGCCCTACCAAAAGAAGTTACGCCGTGCTCGTTCATACGTTTTGAGGAACCCAGAGTGCCCTGCCGATGGAGAAGCATGGAGTTCATAGAAGACATCTTGTTGAAGATCTGTGCTCTGGGGAAGCACCAGATGACCCTTGTATCGCAGAGAAGCACCATCCCAGGAGTAATGTGGTATAACAGAAGGGTTGTTGGTAAAGCGTTGGATTATTTGAGATAAGGAAGAGTCATTGAAATAACCTTGTTGAACAGATTGCAACCAATTTTGAACAAGCATAGAAATAGCTGAAAGAGAACCTTGGGCATCAAATGTGCGAGAAAGAGCATCTGCCACAATATTGTCTTTACCCTTCTTGTAAGTGATCTCATAGTCATAACCCATGAATTTGCTAACCCATTTATGTTGTGCCTAGGAGGAGACACACTGGTCCAAGAAATATTTCAGACTCTGGTGATCAGTCTTGATGCAGAAATGATTCCCTAATAGGTATGGGCGCCACTTCTGTACTGCATGCAAAATAGCCATCATTTCCTTCTCATAGGTAGAGGTAGCTAAATTATTACCTGAAAGGGCTTTGCTGGTGAACGCAATGGGGTGTTCATATTGAAGGAGAACAGCACCAAGTCCATTGCCGCAAGCATCACTCTCAATAGTGAAGGGCTTGGAAAAATTGGGCATAGCTAGCACAGGTGTAGTACACATAGCTTGTTTTAGTTTGTCAAATGCACACTGAGTAGCAAGTGTCCATGTAAAAGCATCCTTTTTCAATAGAGCAGATAATGGAGTTGCAATCTTCCCGTAATCCTTGACAAACTTGCGGTAGTAGCCAGTCAACCCCAAAAATCCACAAAGGCTCTTGAGTGTCTAAGGATGCGGCCAATTGTTCATGGCATCGATTTTGGCAGGATCCACATGAACCCCTTGTGCTGAGATAATGTGCCCGAGATACTCAACTTCCTTCTGTCCAAAAACACATTTAGACTACATGGCATGGAGATGATGGTCAGAGAAAAGTTGCATGACAAGATCCAAATGCTGGAGATGTTCATCCCATGTTTTATTATAGATGAGGAGATCATCAAAGAATACCAGAATGAATTTCCGCAAGTAGGGTCGAAATATTTTATTCATTAAGGCCTGGAATGTGGAAGGAGCATTAGTGAGGCCAAAGGGCATGACCAAAAACTCATAATGGCCATCATGTGTGCAGAAAGTTGTTTTAGGGATATCATCCTCATGAACCCGAATTTAATGATACCCAGAACGAAGATCCAACTTGGAGAAAAAGTGAGCCCTGTGAAGCTCATCAACAACAGGAATTGGAAACTTACTCTTGATGGTGAGGTGATTAAGTGCTCGGAAGTCAATGCAGAGGCGCCATGACCCATCTTTTTTGTGGACAAGAATAACTGGAGAAGAAAATGAACTAGTGCTTGGGCGAATAATACCTTGCTTCAATAAGTCCCGAAGGAGCATTTCAATCTCCGTTTTTTGGTGAAATGGGTAGCGATAGGGCCTAATGTTGGGAGGAACGCTACCAGGAAGGAGCTGAATACAATGGTTTTTTGGCCTGGAAGGTGGCAATCCCAGTGGTTCAGCAAAGCCACCTGTACATCGATCCAAAATTTTTTGTAGATCTAAAGGAGTAGTGGAGACCGATGATGGTTGCATCTGAATGGAATGGATCTGAGCGATGACACCATGTGAATTCTTCTTGAGGAGTTTTTCCATGCGATGTGAACTAATGATGTTGAGAGAACCTGGTTGTAATCTTGTCAATGTGTGTTTTTGTCCATTGAGGGAAAACTGCATCCAAAGTTCAGCAAAATCCCATAAGATAGGGCCAAGTGTGCGTAGCCATTGAGCGCCCAAAACCACATCACATCCGCCTAAGGGCAAGGAAAACATGTCAGAGTGCAAGGTATAATCTACCATAGAGATACGCACATTTCGACACTTCCCTTTGCAAGGTAAGGTGCCCCCATTGGCAACCATGACTTCAAAGTTGGAGCAAGGATGGATAAAACAATCATCTTGTTTGGTGATCCGAGGGTTAATGAAATTATGAGTGCTACCAGAATCAATGAGTATTGTAAGAGAAAGCTTCTTGAAGTAACCCCTGACCCGCATTGTTTGGTGGGTGGTGTTTCCAGCTAAAGCATGGAGAGATATCTCTGGCTGGTCATCCTGAGACGGAGGGTCAATAGGTGGTTCCTGAATGTCGACTGAAGCATCCAGTGTTTATGGATCTTCGTCACCAATTTCAGAGGCAGGCGGAGACTCCACATCCAAGAGATAGAGCTTTTGCTGAACACATCTATGTCCCCAAGTGAATTTCTCATCACAATTATAGCAAAGCCCCTTTTCTCTACGTGCTTGCATCTCTGTTTCAGACAAATGCTTGATAGGAGTCGGTCGAGGAGCCTGCGGTATAGGTGGTCACTGAGAACCCATATTTCGGAAGGGAACAAACGTGGGCTTGGAGCGTTATTGGGCTGCAATCTTGTCTTCTGCCAACTTTGCCAACCCTAGGGATTCCATCATTGTGGTGGGACAGAACATTTTGACCTCAGAGCGGATGGCATCCTTTAGACCACTGATAAAACAACTCCGATAAAAGTCATCAGACAATCCTTCGGTGTGGTTGGCTAGGTTCTCAAATTCGGTTTGATACTCTCTCACAGTGCCAATTTGGCGAAGTTTAGTGAGGGCTCCGGTGAAGTCATCAAAAGCACTAGGACCAAATTGTTGCAAAAGGAGCTGGCAAAAGTCTGACCATTTGGGCTCTGGATGAGCCTTGATGTACCAACGGTACCATTGAAGAGCTTCCTGTTCCAAGTGAAAGGATTCCAGCGGAACTTTGTTGACATCAAAAGTATTATGCAGACTGAAATACTCTTCTGCACAATAAATCCATCTAGTTGGATCAGTACCATTGAAGCGAGGAAAATCAAGCTTCGGACCACGGAAATTGCTGGAAGAAGAGAACCCATTGTCTGATGAAGACTCGAACTGTCGTTTGTTGTTCATAGCTGAATGTTCAAGATGGAGGCCGAGAAATTTTTCATCCAGATCCTGGAGTTTGGCTTGGATGGCTGCAAGTGCTTCTTCCATGGTTTTTGCTTCTGCACGGGTAACAACCATAACCAAGATTTTTTTTTTTTTTTTTTTTTTTTGACTGGGTAGGAAAACAAAAAGAGAAACTATTTCAGTAAGGGAAAATATGGACTGGGGAAAAAAATTGAAGGGTAATTGGGGTTTGACTAGGTCTTGGACACTGTCGACTAGATAGGGAATCAAAAATGAGTATTTCAGAAGCGGGGTGAAAGAATGGGAAAATTTGGTAGAGGAAACGAAGAAGCAGAATTTAGAAAGGAACAGAGTGAAAACAAGGGAGATATAGACAAAAAACCTTTTTTTTTTTCTAGACTGGAGCGGCTACGGCTCGAAAGGGATCTGGAACAACTCCGAATGGATTGAAAATGTCTAGATTTGGAATGGCTTGCAAAATGGATCTAAAACGACGCAGTAGTGATTGACAATAGTTTAGCTGAAAGTAGATATGGACCCCAGGTATGTGCAGCTTCCTAACAATTCAGGGGTTTCACTCGGCCACCAATGTTGTCTGACAGCTTGCGTATTAGGGCAGTACCCCTCACTCCATGGATCAGGTAAAACTGATAACTGCTTTGCCACAAACGACAGCTCTTGGTTTACCTCATGGGTGGGAACTAGTCAATTAGGTAGGGGTCATTGCCCTTTTCGCTGGCAGGTCCTCTCAATGGGCCAACTACTTTGGGGTTCCTGTTGTACTCCTGAAAATGAGTTTTAGGGCTTATGCCCAAGTACTTCCCACAGTTAAGCGGATAGGGATTATTCCCAAATCCGAACCTGCAACAGATGAGAAAATAAAAAATGGCAGAAATTTCACCCAGCGAGCCCAAGAAAGTGCTCTGATACCAGATGTGATGCAACTGCAACAATTAATTAATACGAATATGCGAAATAGCAGAAATGACAGAACTCAAAATCACTTTTATATTGATCATAGGCCACTTCGAGGGGGCAACCTCCTATGAGCAAGCTCAATACAAATAACTTCACAGTCCTTCATAGGTCTCAACACACACTTATATACTAAGTCTAGGCGCCAATACTATGGGCCAAAACCATGGGCCACTACAAACTATGGATCAACAATACTACGGGCGACTTACAAAGCATATGCGCCAACAACAATAACACAAACTATTGATCAACAAATACTACGGGACGACTTACAAAGCATATGCATCCAACAACAACATACTAACAAAGTAAAGACATGGGTTCCTAACATATTCATTTGTACCTATGACTTTGCCAATGCAATCTTTTTACATTCTTTGACACTGTCTAATTGATAGGTCACCTACTTGAAGCTCTGCATGTCCATACCCATCATGCGGAATTCTATGTCCTTGCTTTCATGAATGCAATGGTTCAAAAGAGAAAACCCACTGCACATAGAACATGTCCCATATAGACAGGATTTTTTATAATACTTTTGTCCTTCAGGCCTTGGACACATGATGTTGTGGATAAAGTCTCCTGATGCATTTGGTGGTAGTATGGATTCATTGCATCCCTGCACAATGTTAGTGTGCAAATCACAAAATATATGTTTATATGTGTCATAATAATATTCATATTCTACGTGGTATCTACAAAAACAAGTGTTCCAATCAATGCATATACGAATGTACCATGGTTTGCATTTATCAAAGGACCTTTGGCCAATGTTCAATTGTGTGTGCTCGTTCCTGAATCTCTCATATAGTTCAGTCTGTGTGGTGTCAAGAAAGTGTTTAACATGGGGCTCACGTTCAGTAGAATCTTTTCTCAGTTTTATCACGTCTCTTTGGTTTGATGAAGGTCTAGTATGATCATGCCAAAAATTTTGTACTAACTCCTTAAAAGCATCAATTAGCTTCCTATCTGCACAAGGAAACCTACCAACAAAATCCCAACAATCGTTTCCACCCAGAGTGTCAAGATTTTCTCTTACAACATAGTACTTTTTAATACTTTTTCTTTTTAATTTGAGTATGTGAGAAGTGTCTGATAGCAGGTGACGTTTCCTTATGGACTTGCTTACAACTGATTCCGCTAAAACATGACGAGATGCACAAAGATTTTTGTACGAGACTTCTTCCCAATCACATTAAATGCAGATTGGAGATTTCTAACAATATGACTATTGGCATCTAAAATTTCAAGCATCTTTATTCCCAAAATTTTCCTAACAACAGCTAAAGAATGTGACTTTAACAAACATAGCAATATTTGACATGTACCTGCATCACCTTTGGATTCAAAATATTCTTTGACAATTTTGTTGCGTTGCCATTCGATAGTGCATTTTGGAAACTTGCCTTCAAGCCCTGACATAGCACTCTCATCCACATGAATATGTCTAGGAGTTCTTCTTCTTGCACTGGATAGTTGAGGTAGGGAGGGTGGACATGAGACATGAATACCGTAGCTTGTTTGTTGTGGTGCTTCTTTCATAGATTGGGCCATAATGGGAGTGTGGTCGACAGGGTTGTGGTCTTCTTGGAGAGATTGAAAATTAAGCAAGGCTTATATGTCCATATCTACACATGCAGCATCTCCCAAAATGCTTGTGTTGTGACGAACTTCAAAATGACTCATTGATGGATTGTTGTTTGGAGATTGTGTTGATGTTGGAATTTGAGTTGGCTCTGTTGGACGCGACCACTTTACCCGTGGTTCTGAACAAGAGGTTGTCATGTCAACAACTGTGTCAGGATCAGTGGCAGCATTTGTGGCAATGATAGGACCATGTCTCAATCTTTCCATTCCCAACCTAGCCTTTTCTCTTAAGTCATTGACATTTTCAATGGGCATATTCCTTCTATTTTTTTTTTTTTGTGTTTCATAAGTTTCCCATCTCCAAAAGTCTCTTTAACACAACTATTGGGCCTACCCCTGCAAAAGAAACAACAAATAAGATATTAGTGCCATTATACAATGAACCTGACACATTCCAACATAGCTTACCACTTTACAAATTAACATATACAACTACAGACTATGTTGGTTTATTTGTGTTCGAATAAACATCATTATCCCTTACAATTCCAATCAATATAGATAATGTTTGGTCAAGTGTAGAGAGGAGAAACTAGTGTCTTGCCTGGCCATAAATTCATAAAAATTATGGTAGTAACACCCTACAATAGAGATGGATAGAGATGCCTTGGGAATAGTTTGATAGTTTTTCTACATCAAATAAGGTAACCTTAATTAATTGCATTTTTTGCTTTCTCCCTTAATGTTATCAATTCTAAGACTTTGCACCTAGTTTGATTGCTCTGTCTTCCTAGTGGAATGGTATATCCTTCCATTTGAGGCAATGTCCTTTACCATCGTAAATTACTAGGTTATATAACAGATTAAGGAGTTGAAGAAACAACAACAAACTATTTCCTTAGATCTATAAACATTGAGATGATAGAATGTGGTTTTGAGTTTAAAATACCCATGGTTGAATTCAACAATGCATCACAATAGAATGAATGTATACCTTGTTTTGTGCAAAACCTTTAGGAGGATGCAAAGGTTTCTAACAAAGATCATGGTCTTGGGAAGGGTGATTAGTAGAAATATAATTTGACCTTTCAATGTGCAATATCTAGGGTGGGGAGGTGTTGGAGAGTGGGAACTAGGGACTATACCAACAACCATCATGTTGAATAGAGCATGAAGTGGGAAAGTCTTGGTTTTTGGAAAAAAAATCATTGTTAGAGGTGATGGGATATTGTAAGGATGGTAAATATGGATGAAAATTATCATATTTGGATTCATAGAGAAATGAAAGGTACATATACTTACAGATATCGTCATTCCATACAATGGTATTGAATAAGAGATGAGAGAGTTGAGGTTTTGTGGATGAGTTGAAGTGATATTTTTAGTTATATTTAGTGAGTGTGTGGTTTTTTTTGCTAGCATAATATGAGGTGAAAAGAACAAAATTAACTTGGGAAATAATTACACAATGAGGAGGTTGCATACTTCATATTGTCTAGTGTTCATATGAGTTTTTTTAGATGTGAACTTGGGAAATCTTCTTGTCAAATTCATTATTGTCTATGCATGGATATTGTTGTGGGAATATGACAAAAACAAAAAGGCATGGGCTCATCTCAAATCTTGTGAATGAAAAGACTCATTTACAATTCACCATACCTCTATAGAAATGATCTCCACTTGCAATGGAAACTGGTAGCTTGAATGAATCCACTAGATACCAAGAACACTGAAGATATTTGATAGATTCCAAGGGTGATTTTGTGTCCAATAGATCAAAGAGTGTCCAAAATATCAATGAGTGTGAGCCAATGAGTAATCTATGAGAGCTTGAAACCCGTGGAAGAAGTGAAACCCGTGATTTTGGTAGAAATACCGAGAAACAGAGAGATCTGTTTTTTTTAACTAGTAACAGGGCCGCACACACATGTTAAGACACGCGCACGCGTGTTTTTCATGCGTACACGTGAGGAGCATGCACGCGCCCAAACCCGCGCACACACCCAAACCCGCACACGCACCCTTGCACAACATATAAACCATTTATTCCCCAACGTTTACACCATTTAATGCCAAACTTTCCCCCCACTTCGAAAATATTTGCATAAATTGGAATCGGTGATAAAGTTTGAAGGGTGGGTCTTAATTTTTATTGGAAAGGCTTACTCTTCGACACATTTGATAATTTATGGTTGTCTATGCGCCTAGCCCCAATTGACATTGTAAGGTGAGGATGTGCATGCATAATAATCCTTATTTATTACTATGCGATGAGGATTTAAAAGGAAGAGGATGTAAAGACATGTTATTTTTATACGTATTTTGATGGCTAGTGTTGAAGAGAAACGTGGTGATAAACCACAATTCCTGAGCCAAAAATTGTTTTTTTAATTTTATTAATAAGCATTGTAGTACTTTGGTCCAAATGTTTTTTCTAACTCATTGTTTCCCCATATTGTCTGCCTACTACCACCTTTCTATATCAATGCATAAAATCAACCTCTGCTTGGTTTGTGGTTATAGTTGCATGCCATTGAGTGTTGTTTAGAGTTTCTGTGAGTGTGTGACATTCATGCAATAAATGAAGTCTTGTAGAGGAGGATTCATCAAAGTGGCAAATTGAATTTCATTTTGACAAAACACATCTTTTGTAAAGATCGAATGCCATGAATGCATCCTCAACCTACCATGAAATATCATGGATATGTTGAAAATCATTGAACATCATCGAAGAATGAAAACTGGTTCCTTGAGATCTTATTGAAACATATTGAGCTCAATTGAATTCCATTTGGGCCTTAATTGAAAATTATAGACCTCATGCCTCATCAATAACACATAGAATCCATGACACTATCCCTCTACAAGGAGCCTCCTCCTCCTCCTCCTCATCATCATCATAATCATCTTCGTCATCGTCAGCATCATCATCATCATCCTCATCATTGTCATCATCCTCATCATCATCATTATCATTATAATTATCACCCACTTTCTCATCATCATCCTCATCCTCCTCCTCCTCCTTGACATCATCTTGGTCATAATCTTCATCATCATATTCATCATCAACATCGTCATCATCGGCATCATCATCATCCATCACCTTCTTCATCATCTTTATCATCATCATCATCATTATTAATGATGATGATGATGAAGATGATGGATGATGATGCAGATGAGTACAAAGATGAAGATGATGATGTTGATGATGATGGATATGATCACCATCATCCTCCTCCTCCTCCTCCTCCTCATCATCATCATAATCATCTTCTTCATCATCATCCTCATCATCATCATCATCCTCATCATCATCATCATCCACGTCATCATCATCATTTCCATAGTCATCATCATCATTATCCCCCACTTCCTCGTCATCATCCCCATCCTCATCATCATCACCATCATCATATTCGCCATCATCTTCATCATCATCATCATCATCAATGTCATCATCATCATCTTCATCATCATCCATCATCTTCGTCATCATGATCATGATCATCTTCGTCATCATCATCATTATCAATGATGACATCATCATCATCATCATTAATGATGGATGATGATGCAGATGAGTACGAAGATGATGATGATAATGATGATGATGATGATGAATATGATCACCATCATCATCCTCATCATCCTCCTCCTCATCATCATTATCATAATCATATTCATCATCATCATCCTCATCATCATCATCCTCGTCCTCATCATAATCCTCATCATCATCATCCACGTCATCTTCATCGTTTCCATAGTCATCATCATCATTATCCCCCACTTCCTCATCATCATCCCCATCCTCATCATCATCACCATCATCATCTTGGCCATCATCTTCATCATCATCATCATCATCAACGTCATCATCATCATCAACGTCATCATCATCATCTTTATCATCATCCATCATCTTTGTCATCATGATCATGATCATCTTCGTCATCATCATCACTATCAATGATGACATCATCATCATCATCTTCGTCATCATCATCATTAATGATGGATGATGATGAAAATGAGTATGAAGATGAAGATGATGATGTTGATGATGAGGAATATGATCACCATCATAATCCTCATCATCCTCCTCCTCCTCCTCATCATCATAATCATCTTCGTCATCATCCTCCTCATTATCATCATCCTCGTCATTGTCATCATCCACGTCATCATGATCGTTTCCATAGTCATCATCATCATTATCCCCCACTTCCTCATCATCATCCCCATCCTCATCATCATTACCATCATCATCTTGGCCATCATCTTCATCGTCATCATCATCATCAACGTCATCATCATCATCTTCATCATCATCCATCATCTTTGTCATCATCATCATGATCATCTTCGTCATCATCATCATTATCAATGATGAAATCATCATCTTCGTCATCATCATCATTAATGATGGATGATGATGCAGATGAGTACGAAGATGAAGATGATGATGTTGATGATGAGGAATATGATCACCATCATCATCCTCATCCTCCTCCTCCTCATCATCATCATAATCATCTTCGTCATCATCATCCTCATCATGATCATCCTCATCATCGTCATCATCCATGTCATCATCATTGTTTCCATAGTCATCATCATCGTTATCCCCAACTTCCTCATCATCATCCCCATCCTCATCATCATCAATGTCATCATCATCATCTTCATAATCTTGGTCATCATGATCATCATCATCTTGGTCATCATCATCATTAATGATGGATGATGATGCAGATGAGTACGAATATGAAGATGATGATGTTGATGATGATGAATATGATCACCATCATCATCCTCCTCCTCCTACTACTCCTCATCATCATCATAATCATCTTCGTCATCATCATCCTCATCATCATCATCCTCGTCATCGTCATCATCATCCTTTTCATAGTCATCATCATTGTTATCCCCCCACTTCCTCATCATCATCCCCATCCTCATCATCATCACCATCATCATCTTGGCCATCATCTTCATCATCATCATCATCATCATCAACGTCATCATCTTCATCTTCATCATCATCCATCATATTCGTCATCATGATCATCATCATCTTCGTCATCATCATCATTATCAATGATGACATCATTATCATCATCTTCGTCATCATCATCATTATCAATGATGATGATGATGAAGATGATGGATATCATCATTAATGATGGATGATGATGCAGATGAGTACGAAGATGAAGATGATGATGTTTATGATGACGAATATGATCACCATCATCCTCCTCATCATCCTCCTCCTCCTCATCATCATCATAATCATCTTCGTCATCATCATCCTCATCATCATCATCATCATCCACGTCATCATCATCGTTTCCATAGTCATCATCATCGTTATCCCCCCACTTCCTCGTCATCATCCCCATCCTCATCATCATCACCATCATCATCTTAGCCATCATCTTCATCATCATCATCATCATCATCAACGTCATCATCATCATCCATCATCTTCGTCATCATCATCATTATTAATGATGACATCATCATCATCATCTTTGTCATCATCATCATTATCAATGATGATGATGATGAAGATGATGGATGATGATTCAGATGAGTAGAAAGATGAAGATGATGATGTTGATGATGACGAATATGATCACCATCATCATACTCATCCTCCTCCTCCTCCTCCTCATCATCATCATAATAATCTTCGTCATCATCAACCTCATCATCATCATCCTTGTCATTTTCATCATCCACATCATCATCATCGTTTCCATAGTCATCATCATCATCTTCATCATCATCCATCATCTTCGTCATCATCATCATTATCATCTTCATCATCATCCATCATCTTCATCATCATCATCATTATCATCATCATCATCATCATCATTATCAATGATGACATCATCATCGTCATCTTAATCGTCATCATCATTATCAATGATGATGATGATGAAGATGATGGATGGTGATGCAGATGAGTACAAAGATCAAGATGATGATGTTGATGATGACGAATATGATGATCATCATCACCATCACCCACTTGCTCATCATCATCCTCATCCTCATCCCCATCATCATCATCGCGATGATCATCATCATCACCATCCTGGTCATCGTCTTCATCATCAACATCATCATCATCGTCATCATCATCATCATCACCCACTTGCTCATCATCATCCTCATCCTCATCCTCATCCTCATCCCCATCATCATCATCATCATCATCATCTTGGTCATCGTCTTCATCATTAACATCATCATCATCTTCATCGTCAACATCATCATCATCATCATCATCTCCATCTCCATCATCTCCATCTCCATCATCTCCATCATCATCATCGTCATCATCACCCTGTTCCTCATCATCATCAACATCATCATCATTGTCATCATCATCATCATCTTCTTCATCATCATCATCATTATCAATCGTCAACATCATCATCTTCAATTGTCATCATCATCGTCAACATCATCATCTTCTTCTTCATCATCATCATTGATAATGATGATGATGACGAAGATGATGATGATGATGATGAGGATGAGGATGATGATGAAGATGAGTACAAAGATGAAGATGATGATGCTGATAATGACGAATATGATCATCATCATCATCCTCATCATCATCATCCTCGTCATCATCATCATCCACGTCATCATCATCATCTCCATCGTCATCGTCATAATCATCTTCCTCATCATCAGCATCATCATCCTCATTCTCGTCATCAACATCATCGTCATCATCCCCATCATCCTCATCATCATCATCAACATCATCGTCATCATCCTCATCAGCATCATCCCCATCATCATCATCAACATCATCGTCATCATCCCCATCCTCCTCCTCATCATCATCATATAAATTTAATTTAATTCAATTTAAAACATTATTAATTATTAAAAATATATATATATATTAAAATTATTTAATCAATATGGAAAATTTCAAACTTTAGTAAAAACAACGCGCACGCGCCATTTTGTGCGTACGCGCTTTTTAAATACACGCGCACGCACAAGTTTAGTTTTTAAATTTTGGCTGGTAATTAGTTTCCCACCAATGTGGTGGATGACTTGGCTACTATGGTTTTAGGTTCGGGTTGCCAAAATACATATAATAATATAAAAAAATACATCTTATTCTATAACTTCTTCTATTTCGAGCATGATTCTGTGTATGCTACACTTGTCCACTACAAATGAAATTGCACACACTTGTAGAACTATGTGTACAGATTCCGAATATGTAATTTTTTATTAAAACTATTATTTGTTCCTATTTTTTAGTTAATTTCAATTGCACTAACGTCAATATTACACAAAGAGTAGGTTATTTATTCCGTCTATAACTTTTTATTGGCTCACCTATTTTGAAAACGGAAAAGAACCCACACAAATACACACAAAAACATACATCCTAAAGAAAAAAATTTGTTGATTGATTAGGTTAAGACCATGATATCGAGGGCTAACGTTAGGCCTCATCATTTTAGGGATGGGCTGACTTCCTTAATTAAAAAAAAATTAAAATTAACATAAATAAATGTGGAAAAATAACGCCGCACTAGAACGGCTTGTTATCTATGACTGTATATAATTTTTTTAACAAAAATCCACCATTTGAATACTGAACCAGAGGGCTAATGTAAACATATTCATTATATTTTCTTAAAAAAATAACATAGCAACCTTAGGAGAACCCCATTTTTTGGGAGTTATGCTTAATTTCCATAAATAATATTTATATATTCCGGAAGGTAATCCAATTTTCTATGTTTTATCTTTTTGCACCATATTCCAAAAAGTTGTGTAGGTAGCTCTAATATTGCTTTTTGACGTTCAGATTTATATTTTTCCAGAAGCCCATTGTGACTAACGCGTCATGAGTGGCCAGCATTAGCTTGCACCAACCCTATGCTATAGTTCCAATTGAGCTTGTGATGAACGTCAATTCTGAGATATTTATAAGAAGTTACTTCCTCCAATTTTCTATTGTCGTATATAAAATTAACGTAGGTGTCTTTCTTGTATTTTATAGTCATAACTTTTGTCTTGTCGTTGTTAACAGTTATACCCATGTTAGAGCAAAAGTCTTTGAGAATTATTAACTACTTATCAAGATCACATGGGCTTCATTCCATAAGAACAGTATCATCAGCATAAAGGAGGAGGATGATAACTATTCAAGCTAAGATCATGCCGGCGCACCTTGCTTCTTCTAAAAAACCTTCTAGCTTATCGATGTAAATACCAAAAAGGGTAGGGAAGAAGGGGAAGCCTTACTTAACTCCAATATTGCAGTTTATGTATGTTGACTATGTTGACCACCCTTCAGTGTTCTTAAACTTGGCAATAACTATATTTCAATTATATAAACCAATGATAATTTTGAAATGATATATGATTAATATGTAGTATGTGATGATGATGTTAATATGATAATGTTTATATGATACGAGAGACCGAGATTAAAATTAAAATTATATTGAAGTCATATTGAGAGATACATTTTTATTATATTAATAAAAATAAAAAATAAAAAGACAAAATCAAAATGATGAAAAAAATATTAAAACGTACCATTATTTGATTCATTGAATTTGTTGAAGATACTTGCATTTACATCAAACTTAATGAAGAAAAGCTACATACGAATTGCATACATGTAGAGTGCAATGAATGAATTCGTTGCATGAACGCAAAAAAAAAAAAAAAAATCTCTTAAAATAGTATATGAAACAAAACCTAAAACCTGTTTAAAGATATGTTAAATTTCAAAGAAAAAGAGTATGTTAATTAATAATTAACATACTTCTAAGAGTATACTTGATAAATCAAAATTACAATGAAAATCAAATTTAGTTTACATTTACGTAAAATTATAAAAATAATGACCCACTATGAAATTATATATTATAAATATATGTAAAATATAAATTGGTTCTTTTAATGTATTTTAGTTTATATTTAAGAAAAAATATGAAAAATGTGGCCGACTATGCAAATATTGTAAATCGACGTAAAATATAATTTAACTTTTTTATTGTTTACTTCGACTAACATCATTCTTGGAGCTAAGTTGAGATATAAGAAAATTACTACATCATCTTAGATTGAGAAGCATGCAAAGTATCTAAGGAAAAATAACATGAGGTTGGAAGAAATAATATAATCATAACAAATAGTTGGTAGAGGAATATTTATGAGAAAATGTAAATATATATAAGAAAGTGTTATGATTCTTTTTAGGTACTCCATATTATCCTCTCTTAATACATTATAAGGAATGATTTATAGTGGTTTAAGTTGGCATAATTAATATCATCATTTCCACATTCTTATAGTAGAATTGTTATTATTGTACAAGAGTAGCTAGGTTCATTAGTTGGTGGACAATAACCTGAATGACGAGGAGTTAAGTTTGGTTCTTACGCCACTCGGGGTTCAAATCCCCAAATGATACTTGAGATTATTGTGATAAGGATAGAAGGGTAGATGCTCCGTGTGATTGGGACCCCTGCTTGGTTGGGCCTTTGGACATCTCGAGCCTTACTAAGTCATAGGCACTAGCCTAGGGTTTATAGTTGCATCTAGTGGGATTGAACATGGGTTTCAGCCAAGTAATCTTGACTAGTTACTTATTCCCTTAAATCTAAAAGGAAAAAGAGTAGTTAGGTTCATTTCTAATTATGATATAAAATAATAAAAGAAACATTATAATGATTTTTTGAAATGAAATGGGAATACTAGGTCCCCTTCCTTCTAGTACTGTTTGGATTTTGGATCTATAAAGGGGGAATCGGTGGTCAGTTTGAGTGCACATACAAAGTCCTAGATTGTGGAATCAACCTAATAAACCTTGATTGATGTAACTTTTAATGAGATAGCGGTATCAATAAGGGATTGAATGTTAATTTCTAGCAATGCGAGTGGGGTGTGTTATACTAAAGCCTCTTCTAAAGCCATTTGTATCAATGAGAAGAATTTAATCAAGAATAATGAACATACTATAGAGAATCCTCCATATTCTTCTCAAGATCTCTTGAAAATGGAGAACAATCAGTTTAAGCCACGTGATATTATGAAGGATGAAAAAGTATTGAACACAATGGATTGATGCTATACTATACTTTCTCTGGAAAATGCTAGATGAAGTTGCACTTAATAAATGGTGACTAATGAATTGGGTAGGGAAAAGTGGTATCATTGAACTCATATTGGGGATTAGTGATTAAATATGTTTGTTTTTTGTTCGATTATAATGAATTAAAAAGATAGGTGTTGCAATATGGTAGATGGAACATTATTGGTTATCTAGAATATGTTCAACCATGGAGGGAAAATTTAATCCAAAGAATCAACGATAGGCCCATTACGCTTCGTGTTTGGAGTTCCCTTCTGTTCCAATTAATCAGCAACATTTTGTGGTCTTATTTACGTATAGGTTTTACGAAGAAGGAATAACAGATGGCTGACACAATTCATTTGGAAGTAGCCCTTGAAAGAAACATGTTGTTAGGCTTGCTAGAATTTATAAACAAAGCATGTGAGTAGGTAGTTCATTATGATTTATCAATTTAGGTTACAAACAGTAAAGCACTTCTTCTAATAATATTATTTTCCCATGTTTTGTTGGAAGCTTGTTTAGTGTGTGGATGAAACCATTTTGTAATAGAGGTTGCATTAGTAATAACTTTATTATATGGTAATAATCAAATTCATATTGTTTTTAATAATGATGGTAATAATCTATTTTTTTTGTAACATCCAAGCCAAATACAAAATTGATGTATAAAATTGATGTATGATATCACAGCTTATTAAAAAATATAAACAAATAGTTACATTTTTTATATTTTTTTAATAAGGGCTACATGTTATTTTTGTATATTTTAATGGACGACAAAATAATAATAAGGATACACATGTTTGCGATGAAAGAGGGGAAATGGAGAATAATAATAGTGAATAGTCTTAAATAATAATATAATAATAGAGAGTTAAGTAAATATTTTAAAATTAATGGAAGACTATCTCAAAGCATAATAAACTAGCATATTTTATATTAGGGTTTAAGTATAAAGAGAAGGCAATGAGTATTTTGGTTCAAAATATTAAATTATCTTCATATTAATCACTATTTAAGTATAAATTTGGTATGAAAGGAGGATTGCATGGTAATGTAAAGGGATCCCCTCCCTTATTCATAAGGCCTTTAGTACCTCAAGAAGGATATGCTACCTTCATCCTTCAACATCAATTATTCTAGGCTAATAGAGGTACATTGTTATATATATTATATATGTAAAGTAATAAAGGTTATAAATAAATTAAAGAATAATAAGAAAAGAGTGAGGATATAATTATTGTGAAGGATGGGACTTGATGTATATGTGAAAATAAATATTAGGGACATTTATTATATTTCATCATATCTTTCTCTCATACACATATATTTGTGAATTCATGTTTGTAATATATTGGTATTAAAGAGGAGTTATGGGACCATGAGGACAAAGATGTCTAAGATACGAGTCAAGGTTTTATGAGGATGTACATATTTTGCGCATGCTCCTTTTCCTATCTTCTCCAGCTTCCATTTCCTCCACATCCCCATCCCCATTCTGCTCCACCCTTTTACTGTCATCTAAATCCTTGATTATTCCATGTTCCTCTTACCCACCATTTTCTCGCGTCCTCTTCATTCCTATACGTGTACTTATGTTCCTTCTCTCTCGTAACTTATTCCTCGCACCTGCAGTTACTTCCTTTCCCCCGTCATTGTTATTTCCTTCAATTCGTTTCCTCCTCACACCTCCTTTATGCATGGTCTATGACTCCCCTATTCCATGTCACCATCCACCATCCCACCTTTCCTCCCTAACTGGGTCGATCCCTACCATTGAATCCCCTTCATCCATCACTAGCCTTCTATGGGTCCATCTTCCCACGACACCATCTCGTGTCCCCACGACCATTCTCCATATTAACTAATTTTCCTCCTTTCCATACACTAATTAGAGGAAATTTCAACTTAAAATAATCCTTCTAAGAAAAATGACACATCACACAGCCATGTATGATAAAGTAATCTTAAATTATATAATAAAAATTTGAAATATTAATCATTATATATAGTACTATATAATATATTATATTATATATTTTTATATTTAGTTATAATTTGTTAAGTTAGTTTATTTTATGGTACTTTATAATATTTTATATTTTTTTTTACTTGTTAGTTTTGGTTAGGTTAGTCTATTATATGGTAATATATAATATATTTTTATTTTTAGTTATATTGTAGTATATATGTTTATATGTTAGTTATATTATATTATATTTTTTATTTTTATTATAGATATATATTATAGGTATCTAGTTTATTAAGATTTAGTTATATTTTGATTGGAATTAGTTATATGATATTTTTTTAAGTTATAGTTCGTTAATTTTAGTTATACTGTGTTAGAATTTATTATATATGTTGTATACATTCTAAATTTTATATATTATTATATATTTAAATTAAATAATTAAAAAATACCATATAATATTTAAGGGACTTAGTCATACTTAAATTATATAATTAAAAGAGCGATGTAATATTAAAGTGATTAGTCATATCAACATTTCGTTTAAATTTTAGAGGATTTTGATTGGTTTACACATTATGATATGGATTTTCTTGAGGTCCATTTTAAGTTGAAATTTATTCATATATATATATATAATAAAAAATTATTATTATTATTATTATTAATCACTCTCCACTAGATTTCATGTCATAGTGGGTAAGTCAACCTCTTCCCCTTCAAAAAATCAAATGTAAGGTCAAGATTGCATAGAAATATACACCTCCACAAACTAGAAGTATGATAGACCTAAAAACCTAGTTGGAACAAATAAAATGGGAATTGGATACACTCGAAGATAAACCCAACAAAAATATTGATGATCTACGAGAAGAGATAAAAAAAATTACTGATGCATTAAAAAAAGCTAACAAAAAATATTAGAGATATAATTGTTACAGAAGTCAAGTTCAAAATGAAACAAAACATGGACATCATGAGGAAGGAGAAGGATATAAAGCATGATGAGCTTCTAAATATTTTTAGAAATCAAGGTTTTTGATGCCCCAACAACCTAAAGAGTACTTCAAGCATGTTTAGCACCTCACCACTGCCACCTCCCTATAATTCACTAGGAGGCCCCCAAACAACATCACAATATCCATCCCCAACGATATACCCACAATGTGGTAGAAAATTCCTTACGGGTAGGTGAAAATTATGTTCAACCAATACTTTGTTGATTCAAGATAGAGATTAACAGATGGTGACTAAATTTATCTTAGACCTATCCTAAATGCATACAACAAAGCATGAAAAGAAGAGTGTAGAGAGGGTATATGACCTGCCTCTGTTACACCTAAAATCTACCCATCATCCTAATTTAGTGTGTACATCCCTGAAGTCACTTGGACTGATTGATCATTTGGGAGGATTGGTGCTCAGTTTGCACAACCTTTTGAGAGGCCGTCACAGGTTGCACACTAGAAACATGCGACGTCGCATGTTTCTCTTTAGCAAGGTGCAACTAGGTCTATTAATGGGCAAAAATAGCCATTTCGAGATCCTTCTCGAAACTTGCCTATGTGGTGGCTTATCCCTGATCTCTTGGAGAGCTGGTACTCGACCCCTAACCTATTCGGAATATCCCCTATCTCTCTCAACCTATGTTATCAATTTCCCTATCCACTTAGTCCTATATAAGTGAGTCTCACTCCCATACCAAAGGGAGGAAGACTAAGGTATCCATACACTGGTGAAATCTACCTTGGAGGAAGACTAAGGTATCCATACACTGGTGAAATCTACCTTAGAGGAAGACTATGGTATCTACATGCTCGTGAAATCTCTCTTGGACACTTTCACTCACCTCTTGGAGACTCTCATGGTTCCTTGGAAGGGCTTGGCAATTGGCTTGTGTGGAGAAGGGATGCTACGTTAAGTCATTGGTTGTAGTTCTATATCTCTATAATCATGTACTCCTCTATTTGCAGTAATACAAATGCTTTCCACCAATATCGTTTCTAATGTGTAATGATGTTGTGTTGTTTACCTGCTTAACTATTTACATAGATCTCTTATTGTATAGATGCTCTTTACTCGTTTCTCTTTTCTGTGTCTTGACAAATCTTGCAGCTTGGATCTGACGACCATGGGACGTGGAGCAACATAACAGGAGAAAGGATAGCGAATCAAAGAGGTAAGACATCTAGTACTTGATCCTTAAGTAGATCTAGGAAACACATTTGTAGTTTGTTTTATTTGTTCTAGACTCGCATTGAGCTAAGGAGATCCACCTTGCCTCCGGTCGAGTGGATTGTCTAACAACAAATCTGGTTACCATATTGGAGAGTATTCTTGTTTAGTGATCGTTAATCTGAGTCATTTTCAGTTGATTACTTGTCACAAGCCTTGTTGTCATTTCTTGTGCCATTTTCCTTCTTAGAATTGATTCCATTATCAGATCTTCACGTTGAAGATCCTGATCTTCTTCCTTTGATTTTATGCAACTCAGTTTCAAACCTGTTGGTGGTTCATTATTAGGAGATCTGATTCAATTTTGAATCTAGAACTCACCTATCGCACCTGGGTAGTGAGAACAGAGAGACACTGTGTGTTTCTGAGTCTCTGTCCTTTGTCTGTTGCTCACTCGTCGCAGTCTGTGCACTGGTAAACTTTGATAGTGTCGCACCGCTCGTATAAGTAGCCTACGATGTCACACTATCTGCAAAGACAGAGTGCGTCGATCTATCGAGACTTTGCATACAGGCATCCATTCCCTCATTTGACAGTCTGAGCCTTGGTCTGATGTATAAACTCCCTCTGTGTTGCAAGATCTAGCCAGAGATCCCATCCTTGATTTGTGTGTTTTGTTTGGCTTGTTTGTATTGGTTTTTGGGTTTTTTGAGATTTGGATTCATGTTTGGCCCTTTGAGTCAAAACTAGTATTTTTCTTGTATTTTTAAGCGAAATGGGTTCTATTTTTGAAACAAAATTCCCCCTCATGGGGGGGCCATGAATCGTGCATCCTTCAGTCGTTTTGACCCATCTCAAGTTTTTGAGATCATTATTGGTTGAGTGTGATTGGCTTGTTTTAAACACTTGAAGAGTGTGGGATATCCATGTCTTTTTGAGCCTCTCTTTCTTGGGTTATGCATCTTGTTTCCCTTACATGCTGAGCTATTCAATCATTTTTGGGAAAGATTGATTCTTTGTCTCCATTTTAGTTCAAAGAAAAGCTTGATTTTGCCACTCTTTTGCTATACTCATGAATTTGGAAAACATAAGTATTCTTCTTGCTTTAATTTGATCATTTGAAATTCTTGGTCCCACACTCATAAGAAGAAGAAAGATTCATTTCAGATTTGTATGCATTTGAGTTAGATAAGATTGTTAAATGCTTTCCTTTGTCTTGCATTTGATTGGAAACGTTAGTGGAATCCTTCTTACCATAGCTTAGATGTGTCTTTTTCAAGTGTAAAATATAGGAAATGAGTTATAATCATTGCATTTGGTAGATTTTGAGCCTCTCTTGAGTGCCTTTGAGTTGTTTGGGTGCTTGCCATTTTTATTTGGAAATTTCTGAAATATTAGAGTGCTGTAGATATCTTCTCACTTTCTGTATATAGATATGAAAAGCGTTGAGTTATCAAATATCATTTTTGGTACATTCATTTGAAAATTGAAAAGTGCTTCATCCTTTTGTCTTACACATTGTTAAGATTAATTGCATCTTTCATTTTCTTTGCGCTCTTTAGCTAATTATTGCAGAAAGTCAGAGTTTTTGCACTCTAGGAAGGAATTCTTCTTTTCGCTACTACTTAAGTACTTTTGGTTTGAAAGAAAGAAAGATCTCTCCTTACCCTAAGTAGTTTTCATTGAAAAGGAAAGGAAAATGTGCATTATCATGTAGTTGAGGATTCCATTATGTTTACATTTATGTATTCACCTCATGCATCCACCTAACTGTACATGATAAAATTAATGCTAGCTTAAGTTAAAATCATTTAGTAACTGTGTGTAAGTTAGAGACGTGTTCCGGCGTCCTTAAGCGTGGAAACTGTCGTTATTTGCCAGCACTGTAGTCCGGGGGTATTGTAGTCTTCCACATACATCGGTATATTGAGCTCCTTCACGTACCCACCAAGTACCATAATCCATACTTGGTGTATATCGAAGGGTGTATCACATACTCGACATGTATATCGGAAGATATCATGCCAATGACTATGCATTAGAAAGCACCACTACGGATTTGAGCTCCCACATACCTTGTGTATATCGGGAGACACCATTAGGATTCCTGAAACCAACCGAGTTAACCATTTGGCCATCTTGGCAAAGCAATACACCGAGAACAGCACTCGGGGAGATTAGCACGCACATCCTGTCCAAGTAGTCGGGTATGCAGGCAAGGGTATGGTCCCAATCCTCCTTGTCGCGTCATATTGTTGGAACCTGCAGTATATTGCAGTTTGCGATGCCTTGATAATCCCGTGATATTCCATACTTTGAATCCATTCCTATTCACACAGTTTGCTTGTGGCTTTTAGACTTGAATAGTGCTTGACCTGTGTGGTACTTTAGAGACTCTTAGGAAGTTTAGATATGGAAGATTCTCCTGGGACTAACAACCAGGAGGCACCTTTCCAAGGTATGCCATTTGTTATTCCCCCTTGTGGAACTGTTGGTCCTCCCTTCATGGCCACGTTGAGTCTTCCGGGATTGACAATAGGATTATCAGTATGGTTATTCTCCAATCCAGTTACACCAAGTGCACCAATCGTGTCGGACCTAGGTCCTTCGCCACATGAGCATCAATATCATGATGGCCCTTCTCCTTCTCCATCGAAATTTGAATCGGCTTCCATCTCTTCCTCTTCTCCTATTGAAAACTCTGATGTTAGTAAGAAGGTGAGTGTGAAGAAGAAGAAAAGGAAGACTAAGAAGAAGAAAGATAAGAAAGAGACCAAGCATAAACCATCTGCCTCTGATGGCACTCATTATATGAGAACACCTCACAAGCTAAAGTTCCCTTGCAAACTTTGCAAGGGTGATCACCTTCTCAAGAATTGTCCTAGTCTTTCCCGTGTGTCAGAAGTGTGGTCTAAAAACCCCAAACCTCTTGTATCATCAACCTTTGACCATCATGTTGATGATACTCCCTCGACTAGTGACCCATTGGTGAAGGGTCGGAAGAGTAGAGCTACAGACCCTTGCTGGATATGCAAGTGCTTGCACCATACTTTCCTTTGTCCAAGCATGGATGAAGCTTCACAGTGGTTGGAAGATATTACTAGTTCTCAACAGGTGCTTCCAACAAGCGATAGTAAGTTGTCCCTCGACCCCCCGCTGGTTGACCAAGTGGTCAATTCAGTTTCATCTGTAATTGATCCCACTCTTCCTTCCGAGAGTGAAGTGATTGAGTCGCTATCATCTCCACTCGATCTCGCTCTTTCATTGGAGAAAGTTCAGAATGAAACAGTCACCATGACACAATCTTCGTCGCATTCTTATCTTCCAAGTGAGAGTGAATTGGAAACCGCTGATGTTTTCCTAGTCAGTTCATAATGTCCTAGGCAAGGGGAAACCCTGTCCATTCCTATAGGACCCCCCCCAAGTACTGAGGTCATTTCCTTTGATTGGAATGGTCTAATAGAATCTCGTCTTCCTTCGAGTATTCCTTTTCAAATATCTGTAGGAGTTTTCGATAAGGAAATATTTCATACTATAATTGATGAGGGAGCTTCTATTAGTATTTTATCCTCAACTGCTTGGCAAGCTATAGGTTCGCCTCAGCTTGTGCCAGTCACTAACCAGATTTTGGCTTTTAATAGAAGGCCTACCGGACCTTTAGGGATTCTCCCGTAGTTACCTGTCACATTGAGAGGTAAAACTGTTTATGTTGATGTCATGGTTGTCCAAGGTCCTTTAGATTTCAATCTACTCCTTGGACGTGATTATGTCTATGCTATGAAAGCTGTCGTGTCCACAATCTTTCGAGTGATGTATTTTCCCTATGATGGGAGGATTGTGACCATTGATCAACTTCCCTACGTGACACCCACTCATCATATGACTCCTAGTCATCAGACTTCCCTGAATGTTCGACATGTTTTAGTGGTTTCTTCCCCCTAAGGATGGGGGGTACGAGCATGGTTTATGTTATGTTTCAAGCTCGTTCAAAAATGAAACCAACCTTCAAGCAAAGTTTCTCTTTGATTTCAATCTTGCATAAAAATGAAACCAATCCATTAGAGCACAGTTTTATTCTATCTCAAGCTCATTAAAAAATGAAATAGACCCCTCTTAGCATAGTTTACCTTTGGTTTCAAGCTTGCATAAAAATGAAACCATCCCCTCGAGCATAGTTTTATTCCATTTCAAGCTCGTTAAAAAATAAAATGGGCCCCGTCAAGCATAGTTATTGTCTATTTGAAGCTTGTGTAAAAATGAAATAGATCTCCCTCCCATCGGTTCGAGTCTCTCGCTAGAGTTAGAACTTGAACCTTCATTTCATCTAATTTTTGTTTCCCCCCCCTTGGTGAAAATTTTCATATTAGTAGCCAGGTTGGTAGTTGGGTTAGAAAGCAACATTTTCAGACAAAATGAAGCTTGGGGGGCATGCCACATGGCGTACCGTCAGCAATCATGTTGAGGGAACACTACCATGTTAAGCCGCTAGCAATCATGCTGGGGGCATTTTTCTAACCTTTGGGCATCATGTTGGGAAGGAACCCGTCAATGGGACTTAACCTATGAGCATAGTTCCCTTTCTGTGTCAAGCTCTTTAAAAAATGAAACAAGTCTTTTGAGCAGAGCTCTATTCCTGTGTCAAGCTCGTTAAAAAATGAAACATATCCTTTCCCTTTGAGTCAAGTCTCCTCGTAGAGTTAGGACCTGAACCTTCTTTTCACCCGCCTATGCCTTATGCAGATGAAATGAAGCTTGGGGGCATGTTTTCAACCTCTAGAAGTTGCATTGAAGTCAACTCGATCACCTCTCCACACCACGTTGGAGCTAAGTCACGTTAGAAATTCACTGACATTAAAATTTTCCTCAACTCATAATGCGAATATAATACAGTCATTTCTTGTGACCACATGCAGATGACAGAGGTTTAATGAATCCTATTAACATGTATTACCACTTCATGTCGGTTCCAGGAATACTGTTATTCATACCACATCGTATTCCTTTGGCAGAAAAAAACATCTATGCGATTCATTATATCAATAACATGATTTAACCATAGTTTACCTCTCGACAAAATAATCTCTCCGACCAAACATATACTTTGTTCATGAACAGTATATCATCATATTTTTTGATCTCATAAAAGTATAACTTTAACCACTCCTAGTATCCGGATCATGCCTAGTAATAGGCATTGTATAAAACAAAAAGATATACTTTCATCATCTGCATCTCATCAACAACTTGGGTACACATGCAGGTTTTTAAGTATTTGTGATGGTATGGGACAAGTGAAAATTATTTTCCCTTATGCTTGACATCTTTAGATAGAAGTATAATCATGAGGAATTTGTGGCAGTAGCATAGTTATGCTTTCCTCAAAACTAGAAGATATTAAATATCTCAGTTACACATTTAAACACGTTGGCTCCTTATGCAATATGCACCTTTAAAGTATTTACTATAAAGGTCAACAATATTATAAATTTATAACCTTTCTCGTGAAGACAACTTTATATGAAGAAAAGAACTTAACCGTTGAAATCCCAAGACCACCCTAATTTCTAAAACCTTAAAGGATCCTTAAAACTTACTTGCAATCAAAACTTAATGGATCTTTTACAAACCTAAGTTTCTTAGATTGTCCATCTAAATTTTATACTTGGAATTCTTGACATATAGGGTCAAACAAATTTGCTTAGTTATGTAAAAACAATACAAGATATCAACCATAGAGACGGTTAATAAATATTTTGAACTATCAACAGATTAGTAGAGTTCCTCGGTTTTAGCATATACATCCCCTCTAAATCCTTACAACTACGTAAACTTTCAAAATGTTCCTTTACTCTACTTTACAAGGATTTAATTCTTAAATCCTTAACTCCAAAAGTTGGACTATGTTAACCCTTTTAAAGGGTATTTTCCTATCTTTCGAAGAAACTGGTTTTTTTTTTTTGTATGATGAGACATTCATCGACTAGGATTAGACTAGGGTTATCAATAGAAGATCATTCAAGTACCAAATGAAACTTATGCAATGTTCACCAATAGAATATCATTTGAGTATCAAATGAAACTTATGCAATGTTCACCAATAGACACTGCCATTTTAACTCTTCGGCAACATGGGAACATACTTACTTGCAATTCCAAGGCATTTTGTCGCTTACCTTTAGGTGATTTCTTTGTAAATGAAATTTTACCTTTGCGTTATAGAATGTAGTTCCTTTCCTAGTTTGACGAATTCGTATTTGTTTTCCTCGATTGAGCCTAATAAGCCCGAGTGTTTGCAACCTGTGCTCTGATACCATATGTGACATACCCAAAATCAAAGAGTTAATATTTGCGTGAATCTTGAAAGAACTTATTTGATAACATTAACAATATTGAAAGTTAACATCCAAATTTACATTCTTACCGAACTTAAGACTCTAGTCATTTCCTCCAAGATTTAGACAAGATCCATTTAGTTATCACATTACTAAAGTTATTGCAATTTCTTTAAAAACTTCCTTGAACAACATATGTAAATAAACATTGCAATTGTGTAGTAATTTCCTTTGAACAACTAAATAACTATAAGAGTCTCCGAACAAATTAACTCATATCAAACATTGCACATTGTCATGAGTTAGTAAACCATTAATAATAATACTAATTGTACTTACCCATAATTTAAATACCTCGGAGTGAATTATCACATGTACGTACCGAATAGTATTAACTAACTCATTTCACAATTCATACATTTACACATTAACAACAACACCATCATCAAGATTCTAGACCTTCATGGCTTCCTATCCAGTCTTCCTCTTCCCTTAGTGGATCTCTTTCTTGTTGTTTTAAGTCGCGTCATGCCCTTCTCCTAAGCTGAAAATAATGTTTAGGACATAACATAGAAATGCTTTTCAAGGTCCACAGGTGGGGCCTTGGCCTTGAGCTCCTCACCCGGGCCACTTACAATTTATCGCATATTTACAAAATAATAGGATATAAAAGAGAGGGATATCACATTACTCATGGGATTGGTACGACTCAGAGACAACTAGATTACCCAACTATAATACAAGACTCAAATAGGTGCATGTTCAAGGGTGACAACAAACAACTGCCATAATATTTCCAACAAAAATGGCCCATTTTTCCCAAATTTTCCCCAACCATGATTGGTGAGTACCTCTTTGTTTTTAACGAACATGAGGAGGATAACAAATACTCACCATAGCTCATATTAGATGAATCCCTCATCATATTTTTAATGAACCTGAAGAAGGATAGGTTCGGTCCATATGGGTCCTTCGATGCATAATTTTATGAGTCCAAAGAAGGTAAAATGGGTGATATTTTCACATTTAGAGAGTCTGAAAAGGATCTGAACAAGACTCCAGGATTATTCTTTCTCATATATTTAGTCACCTACGTCTAAAAATGGATAAAAAATATGAGGGAGAACTCTTCTAGTCAAGGTTGACTAGAGTATACCTTTTTCGTTTTTAGTCCATGTGGTCCAAAAAATGGGATAAAATAACACCAGGTAGACATACTTTCAAATCTTTTTACGAGCGTGAAAGAAAATAATATCACGAGACAATATTTTAATGTTTATGGAGTTAGAAAAGAGCTTAAAGGAGACTCCAAAGAGTTCCTTTTTTGTAACTAGTCTCACGACACTAAAAAATGGATAGACTATCACTCAAAAGACACCTTTGTCATGGTTGATGATCGAGTGTGACAAAGACAAAAAGTAAACCCATCACAGTTTTCTTTTCATAAATAATCTACCTAGCCCAAAAAGAAGAGAAAATAATACTAGGTAGATACTTTTTCATTGTTTTATGAGTACGAGAAAAGTGGACTAGAATCAACACCTTTCTCACTTGATCTTAATGAGCATGACTATGGTATCAAAAACGCTTGAAATATTTTTCATGTTCCAACTAGACCATGAAAAGGGAAAAAGTAAGCATGAATGAATAAGGTCACTAAGAACAAAGAGAGTCAATTCTCCATAGAATCCTGTAACTTGACAAACAATGTGTTAGAGACCTTGATGAATCTCCTAATCAAGCCAATAATTGAGATAAAATAACTCAAACAAAAGGGACCTCAATGTGAAAAGGGATCAAGTAAATAGTTTTCATATGTAAAAAGAGGAGAAAGTAAAAACAAAACTCATTTTTACCTCTCAATTTCATTTTGGAGCAGATTCCCCCCCCTTTTAAAGGAAAATTTGGAGTGTTGATTTTTGGAGATCGATGGATTCAATCGACAAACCGTTTGAAATAAGTAGTTCTCTTCACTGTGCTCTTTCATTTGATGGTTCAAATTGTCAATTCCGTGCATGTTTGGATTAGATTTGGGCCAAACTAGGGCCTTAAAAGAATCTCTCAAGATCAATGCTCCCCTACCAAGTTGAAAGGGGCATTGATATGGGAGATCATTGCTTCCCTAACACTAAATTCTAGGATCAGTTCCTTGTAACCTTCTTTAGGGGGCATTGAGTGCAGTTTTCAGGTATGTTTTGCCTATTTCTCATCCAAAAAGCATGGGATTGAGCTCCAAACTTGACCATTTGTTTGTCTTGTGATGTACAAGAGATATTTGGCCAATAAAAGCATAATTATTGAGTGGAAAGAGTGTGAAGATGAAGTTGAATATATGATTTCCTTACATGACCGAAACACCATGGCAACACTTAAAAACTGCGGGTTACTCAAGTTATTTAAAACATAAGGAATGAGGAAGCAAGTAGTTCTATTAAACCACTTAATCAAGATGTGGAATGTGGAATACCAAGCTTTTCATATTGGTCCTCATGTTCTTGAAATAGAACTAGAGGAGATTTACTTCCTCACAGCTCCAAAAGAGGAGCGCCAATCACAATAGTTGGACATCGGGGAATAGATTTGTCTACCAAGGAATATAAGGCTCAATTTTGTAGAGAGGGGGATGAGAAAAATAATGGAAGGGTTTCAATTGAATATATTACCAACCACCAATTGTGCATGATTTTGTTCACAATCACAAAATTGGCAGGTACTACAGGGCCACACATTGCCTCAAAATCTCAGCTAGTATATGGTGTCCAATGTCTTGAACCCAAAGTGTTCAGTTGGTGCATATATTTATTGGTGAACATGAAGCATCAGATCACCAGATGCAGGGAAGGGAGACATAAACAATTCAAATATGAATCTCTTTTAGTATCATTCTTCTTGGAGCGAGTACTTGTAATGCATCCATGGATAGAGATGCCTCTTTATCCTCCATCCAAACTACATATAGAATGATGGAACAATCACATATCTAGGTTGGTTGGTCCTTAGATACTTTCATTCGACATTGGATTCTTCACTTGGTGGTGAGATCCGATTATGATGATTGAGGACTACCCATATATAGGGATGGATTTCAAAGGTGACCAAAGTCCAATGCTTCCACCAAGAGCATGACAGGATATGATAGGTATAACTCTAGAAAACATGATCTTAAATAATATTTTTTTTGGATTTTTATGTTCTTTAATGTATTTGTTGTACAAAGGGGATCTAAACATGGTCATGTCTTCTATCGCAAATGAAGGGGTAGAGTGACTAGTAGGATCATCTTCATTAGACCATTGTGGAGAGGTTCATGGGGAAGATGATATTGACGATGGATGGATTCATGACATGGAAAAGAACATGCTCAATATGGGTGTTCCCCCCATGCGGATGTGAGAGGTTCCTTACCACCTTTAGAGGCACACTTTCACAATGCCTGAGAGCATTTCCCACTTCTTATGCTGAACAACTCAAGTAGTTAAGTAGTTGTGTGTTTGGCACGAGAACAACATGCCCCATGATGATTTACATAGTTTGATGTTCTAGTTATTATCTTTGTTTTGTGATATATATGATGTATGGGTAGTATAGCTTAAAATTTCCCCTATGTACTTTTTGAGCATATGATGTGAAATGTTTTTGCAATTATATATATGGACCTTATTTTGGCTATTTATTCCTAAATGTGGTATTCACATGATGATTTTTTTTTTGCTTTTCTACAAGTTTTTTTATGATGGATTGTTCATGTATGTGGTAGATGCTAATTTCTAACACGAAATTAGCTAGAGAGTCAGCTACAAAGTTAAATTCCCTTATATGTGTCGATATTGAATATAATCAAATGATCGTTCAAAGAGGAAAATCCTTTGGTAAATACAAAGTAATGTATGATCATGGATAGAATACAAATAGTTTAGTTGAGAAAGCATGAGTTTGGAGTCAACATCAAGAACCATATGATATATGCCAAAGGAGGAATATTTGGTCAAATCTCAATTACGACATGATATTTTGTGACATTATTGGTCGCAAAACTAAGGCAAATCCCTCATGAACTCACTAACTCGTCATTGGGGGAATACACCACCCACGCTTTAGAATCAAGGTTCTGGGTATATTGAATAGCAATGTATGCAAATCAAATGTATACCGACATCTGCACATTCAAGAACAAAGTGAAATAAGTAGTTGTAGGTGAAACAAGACCACACAGAGAAAGGAAGAAAAACCACACCACACCAAAACACACCAATCATTTAGGTACAATTATGTACAAAATACAAATGCAAGATGGTCCTAAGCACAGTACCTTTCAGATAGATCCCATTCCGAGGGTCTCCTAATGAGATTCCATCATGTTCAACTAACTCATAGGCACCTTTTCCTAACACTCATTTGACGATGTAAGGACCATACCAGATAGATTCGTACTTTCTTGCACCCATGTTATCGTGGATTTGATCAAAAAATAAAACCATGTCGGGATGAACCTTCATTGAACACACGAGGTTGGAAAGATTTATCATATTGAGATTTGATGTGTTTCTTGTGAGCCTCATTGGTAAGAGCAACGGGTCTCATCGGGTTTTTCCAAATACAAAAATGTTCTTCGTTCATAGAATCATTTCGTAGAAGTTCGAAGACTAGTTTGAGAGATGGAATCTCACATTCAATAGGTAAATTTGCATCCAAACCATAAACCAATTGAAATGGTGTAAATCCGATAGTGGTTTTTACTGAAGTCCTATAATCACAAAGTGGTGAAAAGACCATCAAATCCGAATTCAATCTATGCATGCCCACCATGTGTTGGATCATGGTTTTCAAGACCTTGTTAATCGCCTCTACTTGTCCATTTTCAATCAATAACTACAATTTTGTTACCTCGGCAATTTAGTTGAAATTGACATTATAGTTTCGTTATGGTCAAAGGAATTTTTATGTGTTGTGCTTATTCAGCGGGAAGAGAGGTGTAAATGTATCGATGTCCGTTGATTTTTGGCGTGCACTTGAAAGTCGGTGCCAAACAGGCTGTAGTCAATGTTCTTAATCATTTTCAGTTTGATAGAACTAAGTTATGAAAAATATTAATCCATTAATTCTTACGTGTTTCAAGGCCCACATGTAATAATTTTAACCTGATCTTTTTTTTTTACTTGTGCTGGTGTTTCTAAGGAAGCTGATTATATCACGGATTTTGAGATTAGATTTTCACAATGGATTGCCCTTTAAAGTTTTGTAATGCTGCATGGAAATTGAAGCCTATCAAACGTACCACATTGATCCTGGTTGTCAACAGCGAGCTTGGCTTCTCTTGTGAATGACTAGTAAGCTTCGCACCACATGTCATATATCACAGTTATGTGGAATTAACGCCTCTAATAACATTAGGTCTATCACACTTAATGGAATTACTCACCCCCTATTAACATTATGTTAATATGGAATTACTCACCCCCTATTAACATTATGTTGACCCTCTTGCCTCGAGCAGTAATGTGTGATGCAAGTCTATGGGCCTTTCTCCATTGTTATAGTTTCGATGATGGGGCTATCCATGAAATCTTTGAATTTGATCATGGATTTTATGAACTTATAAGTAATCATCTTGCTAACGTGTTTAGTGCATATTGTTCCCCGCATGTGACTACTGCATATTGTTCGGTTTTTATTACTACTACTAGCTAACCTTCTTACATGCATGATCCAAAGGGTCCGGTGAAACTAATAAGCTGAGTTTGACAACCGATATATGTCCCAAAGTCATCACACATGGGATAAGACTTCACAAATTTTGTAGCAATTCAATATTTCACCCTGGCCAACCTAATTCACATGATCGGAAAGGAAAACGTATAGTCACATTTATGTGACACTTTGCTTATCTGTACTTGTCTTATTCCATTTAAGTTCCCCTTTCTTAAAATAATTTTAATGATCGAGTGTTCCAATGCATCTATTCTTTATTTTCCTCCAAACCAATAAGAATAGGACAATCCCTAGCGTCTCAACCGAAGTATGTGGATTTTCTTACAACATCAGAAGACTTTATTATAAAAATAGCAAAATGGCATCATCCATTACAAATTACATAAGCTATTACTCTGCACTGAAGCAGCTCACGAACGTCTACAGCTAAATGAGTAATATATCCATCTTCTCCATGATGTCTCTCTAACCCTATTAACCTGCAAGCAAACATGCACATATTGTAAACTTGAGATGTGGCAAAAGACTGCACTGCAGTTTATCTATACACAGCAATAAATGTATACTTATAACACCAATAACAACCAACAGTAGCAGGAGTAAACTGTAAACCTATACAAATTCTCCGTTACTAGATAGAGGATTTGGGATTCTAATTGTCAATGCTTACTGACATAAATTTTCTCCGAAATGGAATGAAAGACATATATTGTATAAGAAATATCGTAGAACAAACAATACATATAAAGAATAACAGCGTACCTTATCAAGTTGCTATGCAGAATCTAATATGGCGGCGGCGGAGGAGACTTGTAAGAGTGGTGGTGTATAGGTGGTGACGGGTAGACGGGTGGTTTGGGATGGGGAGGGGGGAAAGTAGGTACTGCTTTGGGGGGACTAGCACTTACAACATGGGTTGGGGGAGGAGGAGATTTGTACCCGTATGGTTTTTCTGGTGGGGACGGAGTTGCTTTTGGTGGTTTGGCCAATGGAGAAGGTTTGTGATGAGGAGGAAGAGGAGTTGGCCATGATTTTGGTGGTGAAGGAGGAGGAACGGGCTTGTCAACTGGTGGAGGTTTGGCGTATGGAGCAGGAGTTGGCTTTGGCGGAGGTGGGGATTTGTACTTGTATGGAGGAGAAACTGGCACCGCCTTAGGAGGAGGTTTCTCCACTACTGGAGGCTTGGGGACGACTACCGGTACAGGAGGCGGCTTGTGATGGATTGGAGAAGGAACGTGAGATGGAGGAGGAGGAGATTTGTAGGGGTAAGGCTCTGGCGGTGGGGATTTAAAGTATGAAGCAGCTGACGGATTCGCAGCAGAAATGCAGGCAACAATGAGAAGCAGGAATAAGTTGCAAACGAAAGTCATCCCGGCACTTGCCATCTTTTTGTTTGGCAGTAGAGAGCTCCGAAAGCCGAACTGTGTCGTATAAGATGGTCATAGACGAATGGTATTTATAGCAATCGAGAAGGGATCAGAAGATGAGGATGTTTGGTTAGAAGTTTTGTGATGCAACGTGGTATTTCATATTCTTGCAGAGCACGTCTTCCTGACACTGACATGAGGGGAAATTGTTTTGTTTTTAGGAAAAAAATTCCAAGTTAAATGGCTCCTTTAACGTCTTGTCAATTTTTTTTTCAAGAAGTGGTTGATTGAAACTCAGTTCCCTACGGAGCTTCCTATAGTCCAAGTTCCAACCAGGGGTTAAAATTGCCGCGCGTTTGCCCCTTTTTGGCTCTTTTTACCGTAAAATACATCTCATTGTGAAAGAAACACGTGCTTCATTTTTTTCAGAAAGTCAAATTTACCGACAGTTCAAAAGTTAACCTTCATTTATATTGGTTTATGACTGCATATTAATGTTACAACCAGTGTATTAATATACAGCTGTAATGATGGAATGTTTTCAACTTTTATGTGTATATAGTCTATAGTACAAAGGTTCAATAGAAATGGCAGCCAATGAGAGTTTACAAAAGACGAATTCCTAGAGATGACTCATAATTGAAAACTGGACTTTTAAAAGCTCATTTCTATAATTAATACAAGCTAACAAGGAAATTAATACAACACGAGCCATGAAATGGCGGCAATGTCCTTGACATTGTCCATATTGCCATTTGCTTTATATTGGTTTATGACTGCATATTAATGTTACAACTACTAAGATACAGTTGTAATGATAAAATATTTTCAACTTTTATGTACTATATAGTCTACAGTACAAAGATTAAATAGAAATGGCAGCCAATGAGAGTTTACGAAAAACGAATTCCTAGAGATGACTCATAATTGAAAACTGGACTTTTAAAAGCTCATTTCTATAATTAATACAAGCTAACAAGGAAAACATACAACACGAGCCATGAAATGGCAATGTCCTTGACATTGTCCACATTGCCATTTGCTTTATGTACATAACAATGCGGGAAGCATGATAAATACAATGTATATAGGTCTTGACATTTTTCTTACTGGAACAAGTTTGAATACGTTGGAATTGAATCATAAACTAACATGTCTAATAAATTCTAAATATGAAGTAGAGAGTGCAAAGTTTATAAAGGTAAGAAGGAACATCCTAGTCATTTTTTAATTTGTTAACGTATGAAAAGAAGTGTTAATTTTTTAGCATCAATTCAATATGATCTAGGATCTTAACTGAGAGAATAACATGTACAGCATATCAATCACAAGAAGCAATCACAAAAGACAATAGACACACATAGTTTTCTTGGAGAAAACCATAAAGGTGAAAAACCCCAATAACTTCCTCAGAGATAGATAGAGCAATGATACAAAACCCAAGCATAAGAGATAATCTCTTAGTAGCAGCTTCTCCTCCTCCACTAGTGCGCCACTCTCCAATGAGTGTATAAGTGAGAAAGTGAATGATCAAATAGAGTGCCTTCCGCACTCTATTTATACATGACTTGACTTGCCTAATAACCTTACTAGGTCGGCCTCAACTTAATCACATAATGTAATGCTGAAACGACCGACCCCACTAGGGTGGTCTAATAACCCTTTAACCCACATGACTTATACAGGGCCGACCCCATCAAGGTGGTCTAATAACCCATCAAGTATAAGTTACGACACTTATAATATAAATGACGACACTTCTATATAGAGGAATAATAACATCTCTATAGGAATACAATATACATATATGAAATACATTCTGAAGTTACAAATAAATCAACACTCCCTCTTAACTAGGAAGGTATTTCTCGACACATATCTGTTGAAATATTGTAACTTCAAAGAATATTATATTTGTATATTATTTATTCTGGAGATGTTCCATACCTCCGTTGTGATTATACTATAAATCCGGAGATGTTTATTCCTCCAAGTTGGTTGTGGTAACTAGGGTTATTAGACCCACCATGTGGGGGTCGGCCGAGTCAGTTATAATGCGGTATTTAACCTAATGGTTAAATACGAGCCTACATGTACTTGTGTAAAATACATATCAGAGTAGTGTATAAATAGAGGAGGTGTGTTCCTCATTTGATACACTCACTCACTTGAGGATAGCGCACTTGTGGAGAAGAGGTCTGCTATCATGGAGGAGGAGATCATGTCTCAGGGTTTCATCTTTGTATATTGCTGGTCATCTATATTGAGGAAGCTTTGCTGGGTTTTCTACCCCATGAGGGTTTCCCAGGATAAATCTCTGTCTCTTGTGTTTATGCTATGCTTGTTGTTTCTTCAGTGATCCTGTATATGCTATTATTGTGAAATGGAATGTAATGCTGCTATTTTCTGTCTTAGCATATTGAATTTTAACATGGTATCAGAGCTAACCTGAAGGAAGGCAAGGTATGGCACTTACGACACTTGCTTTACTTACGACAATTTGAAGGATAGGGTTTTACATAGCAAAAACCAGTCATCGTAGAACTTTCGCTATAAATCCGTTTTGGCGAAGTTTTCGGATCTGAAATTGTTACAGGACGAAGGTTAAATCTCCAGGTACCTTGTGTCCAAAGGACAACCTCTAATTCGTTGTACTTTGTGATTTATGATCTGTACAATATAGGGTTTCTGCCTCTTCCAGATCTGAGTCAAAATCAGGTGACCTTGGGAAAAAGGTCATATCTTGGGCTACGAAGCTCCAAATGAAATTTCGTAAAAAGTGACAGGTAGTACACAGTCTTTAATATCAAAGAAATTTTTTTTCAGAGGACGAAGTTGAACCAGTGACACGTGGCACTCCGTACAAGTTTGCTCTCCTGTATTATCCCATAAACAGGTCATGTTGCGACACTTGGCATAACTCTCTCTCAGAGAGTCCAATTGAGGTCAGACCTGTCAAGATGAAAAGATAACAGGCCGAGATACCTCAAGAAATTTGTTCAGAGTCCGAAGTTCAAACAGTGACACGTGGCACGCCGTACAAGTTCGCTCTTCTGTTTTATCACAAAACAGGTCACGTTGCGACATTTGACATAACTCTCTCTCAGAGAATCCAATTGAGGTCAGACCTGTCAGGATGGAAAGATAACAGGTCAGGCTATCTCAGAAAACTTTTTCAGACCCTGTGGATTGAAAAGTTTGGAGTTACACCAGAAACAATCAGGTACATATTTCTGTCAAAACAGAATTATTTTTGAGTACCTTCATTCATGGCTTCCGAAATTTAGGGCTTTGAAGAAAGTTGGAATTTTTGTAAACGGAGACCACGGCTGAATGCTACTCATCAAAATAGAAATTTAGAGACCAAGATCAGATTTTTTGGTTGGGCAGAAGGCCGGGCTTGATCAAACCCTAGTTCGGGACTTTGATCAGAAAAGTGGAAAATTAGGGCTTCTGTAAAAATGGGAATTTTTGAAATCTGTAACCATGGCTGGAAGCTCCTCAGAAAAATAGAAGCTTAGAGATTTGGATCAAACATTTTGATTGGGAAGAAGAGTGGGATTCATCAAACCCCAGTTCAGGGTCACGTCCAGTGAATCCAGAAGTTTCAAAGGCAAAATTGAGGAGTGAAACTTTGCAGTTTTGAAATTCTGAATATATCAGTTTGATCAGCTCATCAAGGCGCATATTTCTATCCTTTCGAAAGTTTGAAATTCAAAGTTTGAATTTTTGGGGTTTCTCTGACAAACCCATATCCAGCTCCAGGTCCAGTTCTTGCAAATCAAGTGGATAGGGTTAATCCTAGAAGAAGATGGATTGGTCACCTGCATAAGTGAAGGAGTTCCTGTTTCAGAGGGAGATGAGGCTAAGGCTTTACATAATGAGATTACAAGCGATCTCGACAGGTATGACTCATCGAGGTATGTTTTGAGATTTGTTCATGATTAAGTTTATGGTATGTTTGTCTTCATGTTATTACGGTTAGTACAATCTTGATTTTAGATTTGTTGTATCACCTTAACAAAATTATGAATGCATGATAGAAGATATTCATTGGTTAGGGTGTTGACACTTATGATTGTACTAATGCATTATGATGTTGTGTGAGGTTGATGTTGTCTGCTAACAAGATACAGGTACATCACAAAAGACAAATCAGGTTCTATGACCATGAAAACATGAAGACAAAGACTCATCCATAATCTTTGTTCTACTTAAGAGGTATGTATGACTTTGTTATATTATGCTTAACCTATGAGACATGCAGGTTCTAGCTCAGGATCTCTAAATCATTGAAGAGATTGTTTAGGTATGTTGTACATAACTAAGTAGGTATACTAACCCAGGTATGTTTCCCATGAATCTTACCTTGTGTTAGGATCCCTTATATAAGTATACTTGGTATGATTGGTTATGCTTATTCATAAAGTTAGTAATCAAGGGATTATGCATATTATGTCCTTTATCTTGAGTGATGATATGCATGAGTAAAAGAAGACTTCCCTGAAATCTTGAATACTAATGTTTATTAACTATAATCATGACTATACATTCTCAAGATTATTTAGAACTATAATGTTTTGATAACATTTAGAACATACTAATGGGTGTATGTTTGTGTATGAGATCATGAGGATGACATTTGAACATGCACAGTGGTACAGAATGAATAGAAGTTCAAAAGACATACAGAAGATCAAGCGGGAGGCAACCACACAAACATAAAAGATAAGTATTTGAGTTGTTATTTGAAATAGTAAATGATATTGCCTGTAATAGGTTGTATGCATATTTGTATTCCTATAATATATCATGCTGAGTGTAAATATTGATAGAACATTGAATTGTATACTACTAATATGCATATGATTGGTAAATTGGACAAACATTCCATTGTTGCTTGTCTAGAATGAAACCTCTTTGCTGACATGCTGAGAGTTGTGCACACTCTCGATAGTATGTTCTGGTAGAGATGGAAGGCATCTAGATAGCCACTGTATGCATACAGGATATGGGAAAGTGTTGTGCCAAAGTATTGGTCAAATTAATTGCAAAGCATGTGATGAGGTACATAAAGGATACGATAGACTTTGATCTATGCTATCTTGGAGATCATGACTTCAGATGGCTACTCAGATGATGTTTGGGAAGAAAGTGTATCAGACAGGAAGAACACATCGAGAGGATGTTATAGTCTTGAATCTGCCATGATCTCATGGTTCAGCAAGGAACAATCTAGTATGGCTCTCAGTACTGCTGAAGCCGAATATATATATAGCTGTCTGCTCTGCCAGCTGTGAAGCAGTGTGGCTTCAGAAGCTATTATATGGAGTGTTTGACTTAGAAATGAATCAAGATAGAAAATCTTGTATTCCACGATAAGTCAATAACACATAGAGATCCGATACTTCTATATACGAGATATGGTGCAGAGAGGAGCTATCAAGCTCGAGTATATAAGCACTGAGGATCAGATTGCTAATATCTTGACTAAACCTCTGTCTCGAGTAAAGTTTAAATACTTCTGAGACAAGCTTGGTATAGTCCAGAAGGACCCTCCTCGAAAGGGGGAGTAGCATAGTATCTGATAACAAGTCTGTCTCATTAATGATGAGGTTACCTATTTACTGCACTTAGCTACTTAGAATTATTTAGATTTAGAACTCTTATATATCTTTTATTTTAGATGTATACATGTTTTTGATGTGATGTATACATGTTTTGATGTTAGATGTATTAGTGAGAATACATGCTAGATGTATACATGTTTTGATTAGTGATGTATACATGTTTTGATGTTAGATGTATTAGTGAGAATACATGCTAGATGTATACATGTTTTGATTAGTGATGTATACATGTTTTGATGTTAGATGTATTAGTGAGAATACATGCTAGATGTATACATGTTTTGATTAGTGATGTATACATGTTTTGATGTTAGATGAATTAGTGAGAATACATGCTAGATGTATACATGTTTTTGATGTGATGTATACATGTTTTGATTAGTGATGTATACATGTTTTGATGTGATACATGCTCTTGGATATTTGTACCTGTATAGATGAGAATACAGATAAGGATTGGATCATCCTTGGACTTTCAGTCCTAAAGAGAGCCGTAGACGTGAGGTCTCCGAGAATGAAGTCCTTGGTGGACTTGAAGGGATTGGATCATCCCTGGACTTTCAGTCCTAAAAAGAGCCATAGACGTGAGGTCTCTGAGAATGAAGTCCTTGGTGGACTTGAGGGGATTGGATCATCCCTGGACTTTCAGTCCTAAAAAGAGCCGTAGACGTGAGGTCTCCGAGAATGAAGTCCTTGGTGGACTTGAGGGGATTGGATCATCCCTGGACTTTCAGTCCTAAAGAGAGCCGTAGACATGAGGTCTCCGAGAATGAAGTCCTTGGTGGACTTGAGGGGATTGGATCATCCCTGGACTTTCAGTCCTAAAGAGAGCCGTAGACGTGAGGTCTCCGAGAATGAAGTCCTTGGTGGAATTGAGGGGATTGGATCATCCCTGGACTTTCAGTCCTAAAGAGAGCCGTAGACGTGAGGTCTCCGAGAATGAAGTTCTTAATGGATAGTTAAGGGGATTGGATCATCCCTGGACTTTCAGTCCTAAAGAGAGCCGTAGACGTGAGGTCTCCGAGAATGAAGTCCTTGGTGGACTTGAGGGGATTGGATCATCCCTGGACTTTCAGTCCTAAAGAGAGCCGTAGACGTGAGGTCTCCGAGAATGAAGTCCTTGGTGGACTTGAAGGGATTGGATCATTCCTGGACTTCAGTCCGAAAGAAGAGCCGTAGACGTATGTCTTCGAAAATGAAGTTCTTGGTGAACATGTGAAGGGATTGGATCATTCCTGGACTTCAGTCCGAAAGAAGAGCCGTAGACGTATGTCTTCGAAAATGAAGTTCTTAGTGAACATGTGAGGGGATTGGATCATTCCCGGACTTCAGTCCTAAAGAAGAGCCGTAGACATGAGGTCTCCGATAACAGAACGATAGGACTGGATCGTCCCTGGACCTCAGTTCAAAATGTACGTGACAAATCCTAGAATTGCTCTAGGTTACATCCAGCATGAAATAGGGCTGGCTCTGTAGTTGTGATACATCCAGCATGAAACAGGGTTGGCTCTGTAGTTGTGATACATCCAGCATGAAACAGGGCTGGCTCTGTAGTTGTGATACATCCAGCATGAAACAGGGCTGGCTCTGTAGTTGTGATACATCCAGCATGAAACAGGGCTGGCTCTGTAGTTGTGATACATCCAGCATGAAACAGGGCTGGCTTTGTAGTTGTGATACATCCAGCATGAAACAGGGCTGGCTCTGTAGTTGTGATACATCCATCATGAAACAGGGCTGGCTCTGTAGATGTGATACATCCAGCATGAAACAGGGCTGGCTCTGTAGATGTGATACATCCAGCATGAAACAGGGCTGGCTCTGTAGATGTGACACATCCAGTATGAAAGAGGACTGGCACTGTGGTCGGGATTGAAGTGTCCCTAGACATGAGACTTGTCTTAAAAGAGATAAGGATTGATCATCCTGTAATATGATCGTGTGATGACGATGCTGCTGATCGTGTGATGACGATGCTGCTGATCGTGTGATGATGATGCTGATGATCGTGTGATAACAATGCTGCTGATCGTGTGATGACGATGCGACTGACCGTGTGATGACGATGTGACTAATCGTGTGATGACGATGTTGATCGTACGATGATGATGCTGATCGTGTGGTGATGATGCTACTGATCGTGTGATGACGATGCGACTGATCGTCTGATGACGATGCTGATCGTACGATGATGATGTTGATCGTGTGGTGACGATGCTACTGATCGTGTGATGACGATGCTATTGATCGTATGATGATGATGTTGATCGTGTGATGACGATACTGATGACAGTGATGATATCGATGCTGATGATCGAGTGATATCGATGTTCCAGTAACTAGTTAAGTTACTGATGATGATGAACTGAAGAAAGCTTTCGATGATATATAGATGTATCATGTATGATGTTGATGACTCCTTGCTCGTGCAGATACTGTTATAATATCCTTCTCGTTAAGGGGGAGTGTTGAAATATTGTAACTTCAAAGAATATTATATTTGTATATTATTTATTCTGGAGATGTTCCATACCTCCGTTGTGATTATACTATAAATCCGGAGATGTTTATTCCTCCAAGTTGGTTGTGGTAACTAGGGTTATTAGACCCACCATGTGGGGGTCGGCCCAGTCAGTTATAATGGGGTATTTAACCTAATGGTTAAATACGAGCCTACATGTACTTGTGTAAAATACATATCAGAGTAGTGTATAAATAGAGGAGGTGTGTTCCTCATTTGATACACTCACTCACTTGAGGATAGCGCACTTGTGGAGAAGAGGTCTGCTATCATGGAGGAGGAGATCATGTCTCAGGGTTTCATCTTTGTATATTGCTGGTCATCTATATTGAGGAAGCTTTTCTGGGTTTTCTACCCCATGAGGGTTTCCCAGGATAAATCTCTGTCTCTTGTGTTTATGCTATGCTTGTTGTTTCTTCAGTGATCCTGTATATGCTATTATTGTGAAATGGAATGTAATGCTGCTATTTTCTGTCCTAGCATATTGAATTTTAACAATATCTGCTAGCACAAGTCTTCTTCTCTGGATCATCGTCACTGGATCATCGTCATCGAATCATCGTCATCGTTGCTGTTGCTATCTCAATCAATCTCCAATCTACTCATCATAGGAAGTTCTATAGAGCCAACCCTTTTTCATGTTGGATGTAAGCCCACCACCTGCAGGTCTTCATCATCAGTGGCCATACTGTGCAATCCTTGGGAATTATTACATGTGTCAACAAAACCTCGCAAGAGCATCCTAGGACTGATTACGAGCACATAACTCAATCTATAGGATCTCCCAGGACCTTTTACATGCCACTGCACAACCTGTCCATGGCCACAGAGTATCATCCTGATACTCATGATCATTGTGATCATAACATCATTCACAAAGCACAACCTAGATGCACATCACACAGGTCTTACATTCATTGGCATGGGAAGACACACTTCAACCATCTGTGAAAGGCTCAACACTTATATCTACGCCATGGGAAGACACACTTCCACCATGCGAGAATGGCATCGCACTTACATCCATAGCCATGGGAAGACACACTTCAACCATGCTAGGAATGGCACAACACTTATATCGCAGCCATGGGAAGACACACTTCAACCATGCTCGAATGGCTCCAACCCTTATATCTGCACCATGGGAGAACACATCTACCACCATGTGAGAATGGCTTCAGCCCTTACATCTGCACCATGGGAGAACACATCTACCACCATGTGAGAATGGATCCAGCAATTACATCACGACCATAGGAGAACACATCTTCCACCATGTCGAAAAAGCCTGGCAATTACATCGTGACCATGGGAGAACACATCTACAACCATGTCAGGAAAGCCCATGTGCATCTATGTCTTCGGAACTCATCACACATAATCCAACTGATTATGTAATGTATCCACCTGATACATATCATCACATATGATCATCTTGATCATCATCATATCATCATCCTGATGCATATCATCCAGAGTATCATCCTGATACTCATCTCACATGATCCTCCTGATCGTCATCACTGCATCGTCCTGATGCATATACATATACATGATCCAACTTATCATACCAAGCATCCAACTGATGCATATACATATACATGATCCAACTGATCACACCAAGCAGTAACTAGAGCATCGTCCTGATGATCACCACACGACGCTTACATCCATAACCATGGGAAGGATCCTACTCTCACCATGCTTGGACTGGCTCCTACAGATGTGTCCCATCACTTCTTCCTCGAAGTATATTCTATCTGAAGAACACCAAGCCTCTCTCTGAAGTAATCAAACTTCACTCTGGCTAGTGGTTTTGTCAACACATCTGCAACCTGCTCATCCATCGCAACATACAGGAGTTTCATTGCTCCTCTCTGCACCATATCCTTGATATAGTGATATTTGATCTCAATGTGCTTTGACTTGTCATGGAACACCGAGTTCTCAGACAGCTTCACACAACTTTGGTTGTCACTAAAGATACCAATAGCATCTAACGGGAGATCAAATAGCTCAGACAGTAGCTTCCCCATCCATACTGCCTCACAACTAGTCGAACAAGCTACAACATACTCTACTTCAGCTGTACTCAGTGCTACATAGGATTGCTTCCTACTAAACCAAGAGACCACACCTAATCCCATACTGAAGCAGCACCCCGAAGTGCTCTTCCTATATGCAGCACTACCTGTCTAATCTGAATCAACATAACCCTCCAGGTTAAACTTTTGATTCGCATCATACTTGAGCCCATAATCAACTGTACCCTTCGGGTACCTTAGAATATGCTTTACAGCAACCAGGTGAACACTTCTTAGATCCATCAGGAACTAGCTCAATGTGTTCACTGCAAAGCAAATATCTAGTCTCGTATTCATCAGGTACGTCAAGGACCCAATTATCTGATGATACATCGTGACATCAACCAGCTCAGATAAAGCATCACATAGAAGCTTCAGGTTTGATCCCATAGGTGTGGCGATGGCCTTGCAGTCCATCATCCTGAACCTCTTCAGGATCTCTACTGCATACTTCTCTTGTCCAAGGAATATCCCATATGCACTCTGCCACACCTCCATGCCTAGAAAATAGTGCACCATCCTCAAGTCCTTCATCTCGAACTCGGAAGCAAGCTTCCTCTTTGTATCGACAATCAATCTACCCTCATTGTAACAAACAGGTCATCCACATACAAAAGTAGTATCACTGGATTTCCTTCGTCAACCTTGTAGTAAAGGTTGGAATCTACTTTACTCTTGGTAAAGCCCAAACTGGATAGGAAACTGTCCATCCTACCATACCAAGTCCTAGGAGCTTGTTTCAAGCCATACAAGGCTTTCTTGAACCTGCACACATATGACCCCCTGTCATGTGTCTCAAAACCGAGTGGCTACTCCACACACACTTCCTCCTCGACTACACCATTCAAGAAAGCTGTCTTGACATCCATCTGGTGTATCTTCCATTTCATCACTGTAGCCAGAGCAAGTAATGGAAGTGTATTTGGATACAGGAGCAAAAGTCTCTTCATAGTCTATTCTCTCTTTCTAGGAGAAGACATGAGCTACAAATCTCGCTTTGTATTTCTCTATGCTACCAACTGCAGCATGCTTGTTCTTATAAATCCACTTGGAAGTCACAACAAACTTCCCTTCAGGTCTTGGGACCACATCCCAAACATCATTCTCCATGATCGACTGGTACTCTTTGATCATTACTTCATCCCGGATCCTGGGAACTTCATAATATTCAATAGATAGCTTTGTTGTTGGAGTAAATGTTGTAGTCCTTCTTTTGTAGGTGATGGTATACGATCTTTCCTACAAGACAAGTTAAATTGCATAACTAGAAATATCTTATAGTTTTCAAAACAAACTCTTACACATAAAGAAATATGTCATACAATCATGCAATTAATTTAGCCAATGCTTCAATACAACATTTATCTATATCCTGTAACTTTCTAGATGTCTTCCAATCTTTACCAGAACATTGTTAAGAGTGTGGACAACTCCCAACATGTCAGCAAAGAGGTTTCATTCTAGATAAGTAGCAATGGAGTGTTGTACAGTGCCATAGGCCACGTACCCATTACATGCATTTTAGTAGCATACTGTTCATTAATGCAATTATTCTAATATGCACAACCTAAGTCTAGGAACATAAGTATATACATCATTGAACAATATTATTTAAACAATCAGATATACAAGAAATGACAATTCAAATACTTATCTTTGTTTGTTTGTTGTGTGAACTCCCTCTTAATCTTTGCTTCCTTGCAGGAACTATTGGAGTGTGCTCCCTCTTGATCTTTGCTTCCTGGATTACCTGTCCTTGAACTTATATTCATCCCAGACCATTATGCAAGCTTAAGTGTGCACTAGTGTCATGATTAAGCCATCTTCAAAATCTCATACATTCATTAGTATAATCTCAACACAAAATATTCTTAAACATGTATAGTCATGATCATTTCAAACACAGATAATAAGCATTAGTATTCAAGGTTTTAGGGAGTACTTTTTTTACTTATGCATATTCTTATTTGACCATAGGACTCTTCTGGTTAGTCATATCATCAATCAAGGTAAGAGACATAATATGCATAAACCCTTGATTACTTAAATTTCTAACTTCATGAATAATCATATACAAAAGTATAAGATCCTAACATAGAGTAGGATTCTAACTTGATATAGGAAAACATACCTGGTCATCATATTTGCTAGTTATGTCTAGCAATGTTTTCTTGTTCTCTTCAATGACTTGCATAATTTATAAGTTAACCATTGTAGAACCAAAATATGCATACCTCTATGTGATCCATGACTATGGAGGAGTCTTTGTCTTCATGTCACCATGCTCCTGATCTAGAACTTGATTTGTACCTTCATGTTAGCGGATAACATTTTCCTCATACAACACCACAGTGTATTAGTACAATCAAAATACAATCATAAGTGTCATAACCTTAATCAATGAATGTATTCTATCATGCATTCATACTTTTACTAGGGTGATAAGACAAGTATAAAATTAAACAAGAGTATTACTAAACTCAATAACATGAAGACAGTCATATTATAAACTTAATCATGAACATATTTCAAAACATACCTGTAAGTCATACCTGTCAGATTGCTTGTAGTAGTTTTTGTTGTTGTTCCTTTTGTTCTTAGCATAATCTGAGGAAAAGTGTCCTCTTCTTGATGTGGGTTGTGAGAGCTTGAACTTCATTCCCCATCTTTTCTTCTCGAGCTATAATTCGAGCTTCTTCCTGTGAGCATTCTTCCCATAGCCTATTGAGTGAGATAAGTTTCTTCCTAGCACAAATTCCTTGGATGAAGGAATCCCATGATCTAGGGCGGCCATTAAGAGTGGTCATTACCACTTCTCCATTCTCTATATCTTCTCTCACAGCTTCAAGTTGTTCTTTTATCTAGGAGACCCTTGAGAAATAAGACTGCATAGTCTCTGCATTATGGACCTTGCTATTCTTCAATTGATTCCTCAAGGTCATCTTCCGATTTATGTTCTTCCTTTCAAATAGCTTGGTCAAGGAATCAAACATCTCTTTGGGTGTCTTCAGAGATGACACATGTGGTATGAGTTGGTCTTTGATTAAATCAATAATGATCCTCTTCGCCTTGACCAAGTTCTTCTTGTGTAAGGCCTTGGCCTCTTCTCCCTCTAGAACTGGAATCTCTTCACTTATATAAGTGTCCAACTCATTCTTTTCTAGGATTAACCCAATCCTATACTTCCAGGCTTGGAAGTTATCATCCCCTTCAAGTTTATCTTCAAACTTCATGTGGTGAGACATTTTCAATGAGAAACTTCAAATAGAAATAAAATATTTAGGTCTTACCACCTGGTTTGCTGAAAACTGGATCTGGAGCTGGATTAGGGTTTGTCAGAGAAACCCTAAAAATTCAAACTTTGAATTTCAAACTTCTGAAAGGATAGAAAGATGCACCTTGATAATCTGATCAAGCTGGTATACTCAGAATTTGAAAACTACAAAGTTTCACCCCTCAAAATTGCCTTTTAGATTTCTGGATTCACTAGGGAGGACCCCGAATTAGGGTTTGATTTTCCCGGAGCTTCAACCAACCAAAAAGTTCGATCTGGTCTCTAAAATTCATTTTTTCAAAGGATCTTCCAGCCATGGTCTCATATTTTAGAAATTCCAACTTTTGCAGAAACCCTAATTTTTCGGCTTCACTAGAGAGGACCCCAAAATAGGGTTTGATTTTCCTGGAGCTTCACCCAACCAAAAAGTGTGATCCAAAGCTCTAAAATTCCATTTTTCCAAGGAGCTTCCAGCCGTGGTCTCAAATTGCAGAAATTCCACCTTTTGTGGAAACCCTAATTTTTAGGGCCAAAATGAAAAGTGCTCAGATTTGAATTCTGATTGGACAGAAAGATGAGCCTTGTTGAGGAGAGTCAATCCAGCATCCTGCCTTTCAAGATCCGTGGAGAGAAACCCAAAAAATAAGAAGCCCTAGCTTTCGCAACTCCATAGTGTCTTCTTCTCAGGTTAGCTCTGATACCATGTTAATTTTTTAGCATCAATTCAATATGATATATGATCTTAACTGAGAGAACAACATGTACAACATATCAATCACAAGAAGCAATCACAAGAGACAATAGACACATAGAGTTTCCTTGGGGAAAATCATAAAGGTGAAAAACCCCAATAACTTCCTTAGAGATAGATAGAGCAATGATACAAAACCCAAGCATAAGAGATAGTCTCCTAGCAACAGATTCTCCTCCTCCGCTAGTGCGCCACTCTCCAATGAGTGTATAAGTGAGAAAGTAAATGATATAATAGAGTGCCTCCGGCACTTTATTTATACATGACTTGACTTGCCTAATAACCTTACTAGGTCGACCTCAACTTAATCACATAATATAATGTTGATAGGGCCAACCCCACTAGGGTGGTCTCATAACCCTTTAACCCACATGACTTATACAGGGCCAACCCCATCAAGGTGGTCTAATAACCCATCAAGTATAAGTTACGACACTTACAATATAAATTACGACACTTTCGTATAGAGGAATAATAACATCTCTATAGGAATACAATATACATATATGAAATACATTCCAAAGTTACAAATACATCAACAAGAAGACCATGCCAAGTAGTTTCGGTGACAACAAAGAGCTTTTATGCAATAAATTTATTTCAATAGCAAATAAAAGGGCTACCAAATATGTTGATGGTAAATTGTTTTTTCTACATAGCACAGTAAACATCTATGCTTATTATAATAGTTACAACATGAATGAGGAATAACATAATGTACAAACTCTTCCAAAACAAATTGATGGGGAACATCCTAGACATTTTCCCCTATGCCAATGTATCAAAAGAAGATCACGCCTGTTTGTTTTGCTGACAACAAACAAATTTAAAGGCAATAAATATTTCAATAACAAGGGAAGGGACTGCCAAATATACTGAAAGTAAATTGGTTTTTCTGCATAACACATTAAATATTGATGCTTACTATAATAGTTACAACATGAATATAAGAAACAACACGATGTAAAAACTCTTCCAAAATGTATCAATGCAGCAATCAAATGCTTGAAAAGTATATCATCTGAAAGAGAAAAATTGTAAAATAGGAAAAAACGTCTGTATGCCTGGAGAAGCATTCAAATGAAGTTGTGTTTCTCAATATATATTTATATATTTTTATCAAAATAATGACAATAGATTTTTCCAACATATCAGATCCATAGGAAGTGGTTGTATACATTGGTACAAAACAGTGGCAATTGACCATTCTACATGTAAGGTCATGCCATAAGCAATTGTTAAAAAAAAATTGTATTCCCCACTGGGGAATGTTTCATTTTAAAGCCAAGGGAGAAAAAACTAGTTGAAGAAGTTGTAGCATGGGCATCTATCCATGTTCACTTGCTTTTACTTTAAGGCCAAGAAAAGAGAAAAAAAGGAAACCGTGGTAAGACCATGAATATATAAAAAAACAAAATTTTAATAAAGCCTTTTATTTTCTTTGTATGCAAGCAATTCCCAATCTGTAGAAGTATTTTTCAAACCCGGATATCTCCTTCGCAAAATTTTAGTTGAAATCATCATGGTCAGTAGTGGCAAGGTTACTGAAATTTGTTTCCTGCACATTGAAAAAAACAAAAATATTATCATCGAAAGTATTTGACAATTGGAACTAAAACATGTTTTTACAACTAAGTAAAACGCGAAGAGTGATTGCAATGAGTGGAAATATTGCTCGAACTAGTACACAAGAAAAGTAGGCACACAAGTATTATGAAGCAAGGTTTGTTGATCGATGCAGAAGATGAACATTTGCAGCAAGATACAAAGGATTGGCTTCTGCAAGGGACTATTTGTGTTTGTTCTTCATTTCTAGTCAAGATGGGATCTATATTCACATCACAACCATGATGAATTGTGGTGGATCCAAACACATAACACATGAAATCTATGATTGGAGCATTTACAAGTGCAAAGAAAACATTAAATTTGAGGTGAAAACAAAAATTGGAAGGAAGTTTCAAGTTCATCGTTGCAAGAAAAAGAGATGGGGAAAAAATGATAGAAATAAATGTTCAAGGCAAATTGCAGTAGAAATATAAAAAAAATGCACCTCACAGAAACAATTGACATGTGTTATTTTCATGGTAAAAGACATAGACAGGTCTAGATGGAAATTCAAGCGGTCTCTTTAGCATGGTGGAGGTAAAATGAAGTAGACATGTAGAACAGATCTTGGATGCGCATTCGATGTCTTTATCTGGTCCAGTGACTTTTTTGGGGTATGGAAAAAAAACGTTTTTTGAAGAAAACTATATGCAGATAAAAAATTATGGTTGCAATTGCAAATTACAAGGATATGGATACAACTGAGCATGTCAAATGAAATAGAAAAAAAAAAAGAGAAGAGTTGAACCGTAGACAATGTGTATTGACATTGCAATTTAGGAAAGCATAATTATTCACTATATACTTTTTTTTTCTTAAAGTTATTTAAGAATGAGCTATCGAACCAAAAGTAAAAAAATGATTTGGATTTGTTCTTCGATGATCTATATCTGGAGAGATTTGCTTGCAAAGATGTATATGACATCTATTTTTTGCACTGATATACGATGTTGATATTGCAAAGAAATGTACGTTTGGATATCTGCCTTATATGGATGTTCCAGGGCTAATTGAAATTGCTATGGAACTGTGAAGGAATCTAGGGGTGGAGCCTTGTAATCTACATTGCCATGATTTGTTTCTTGTTTGTGGAAACATGGGCTGGGAATTTTTTTCCTCTGTCTTTTTTAGTTATTTTGACTTGTGGTAGTTTTGAAATCTTGTTGTAATATTTTATGAATGGTGTTTAAAAATAGTTGAACTAAAATGCTGACAGTTCATAATGGCAGTGCAAATTGCAACGTTTACAAAGAAGAAACAAAAAAGACAAATCGTTTGGAGACAAAGGCATGGAATGAAATTTTCAAAGGTTGTACAGACTATTGTTGTGTACAGTTTTGTTTTAAAAGAATGTTTAATTGTCGCATTCATAGATCGATGAATATTGTATAGTTTGCTTTGATGCATACTTGCAAATGGAGGAGTTCAAACATGGTCTATTGTTGTTTTTTCAATATATGTGGTTCTTTGATCTATTTCAGATTTTGTTGTTTACATGAAGAAGGCCTAAGATATAGTCTGGTTTGAGGTTTTTTGCAAGGGTGCTACATGTTTCCAAGAAAGTTGGAAACTTAAAACTTTTACTCTGATGTGTTGTTAGAAATGTGCAATGGTTTTGTCCCCATGTGCTATTGCTAGAACAAAGACAACAGCGCCAAGCAGAAACAAATTCTAGCAACAGATTTTGGTTCTATATATCGTTCTTCAAAATTGTTTCTAGTTCTATGAAATAGACAGTATAGTCTACTAGCTCCATAGCTATCTATCAATGGATTAATAAAACTAGAGTGCTACTTGAAGCAGTAGAGAAGGTGTAATACAAAAGTACAAGGAATAAATAGTTATGGTGGATAGAATCTCTTTTCACAAAGAATTATTTTAACAAAATACTTGAGACATTTTGCAAATATTAAATGAGGACAGATGTTAGGAACTTGTGTCGACCCTTCTCTTTACTTTGTTAGTATATTTTTGTTGGATGCATATGCTTTGTAAGTTATCCCATAGTGTTATATGTTCCATGGTATTGATCCTTGGTTTGTATTAGCCCATAGTATTATCTGTTCCATGGTATTGATCCATAATATTGGACGCATATGCTTTGTAAGTCATCCCGTAGTGAAAAAATGAAGATGGGTATCTATTTTGGGTGGTCTCGTGAGAAAATAATTCTGGTTTTTTCATATTTTTCAACGTCGGGCGAACAAAGTGATATTTTTGTTTAAAATTTCACTTTGCAGTAAAAAGAAAAAATTTATAGAATTATGTTAGCTTTCTATTCATAATTTTTTCAATTTTTTTAATTAAGATTTGATATGTCGATTTCGCAAATGTTTGACAGTGTGTTCTTATAAAATGAAAAGACTACAAAATAGTTATGATTTGTTGGGCCACTAAAATCGTTGTTAGACTTGTTTTTTGCAAAAACATAAAATGTTACGACAATCTACACACAATGTACTAGTGCTTGACTATAAGTTTGTAACCAATGGATCTATATACTAATTATTATATTTTTTTAAAGTCGATCAATGGGGAAACTCAGTCAATTTTCAACATCTTTTTTGTTGCACCACTTTTATCTCAATCCGTTATAAAAGTAAAAAATCTACGAACACCCTTTTGAAGTAGACACGCCAATTAAGAGTCCCACATTTTTTTCAATTTTTTTGGTGCTGTATTTTTAAAGTTATGGATTTTTCTTTTCACCATTTTTTTAAAGAGTTGAATCCTAACTCGACACGTGTTACGAAAATAAAACTTAAAAAATATCAGTTCTTATCTATATACAACAAAATTTATACCCACGTAAAGTAGATTCAATGATGAACCTACTCGTATCAAGTCCGACATTCGTTTTTTTGTGTAAGAGGTGGTTTTTCCCTTCCGAAAATGGAGAAACCTGAAAATTCTGCAGAAATGTGAATCTTTCATGTTTCAGAGAATATTCGGCCGAAATAATTATTCGGCCGAATAAGTATTCGGCCGAATAACCTTTTTCCGTAACAACACCGTCAATTACAATGAAGGTTATTCAGCCGAATAATGAAACGGAAAAAAAACTCGTCGGCCGAAAAAAAAAAAAAAAAAAAAAAAAATTATATTTTCTATACTCATATAAATAAACCTAAATTTGATTCATTATTTTCGCATGTTTTAACTTCGCATATTTTTTGTCAAACTAATTTTGAAAGAAGGAGACATTTTTTACAAAAGGAGGTTTTTACAAGGTATGTTTCTTCTTTTTTTTTTTCTTCTTTTTTTTCCGAAAGGCACATTGAAGGAGTTTTTTTTCTAAGGCATATTTGCAAGGAGTTTTTTCAAAATATTTCTTTTCTTATTGCATATTTGCAAAGAAGACATTTTTTGTAAAAGGAGGTTTTTACAAAGTATGTTTCTTCTTTTTTTTTCCAAAAGACACATTGAAGGTGTTTTTTTTCTAAGGCATATTTACAAGGAGTTTTTTCAAAATATTTCTTTTCTTATTGCATATTTGTAAAGAAGACATTTTTTGCAAAATGAGGTTTTTACAAAGTATGTTTCTTCTTTTTTTTCTTCCAAAAGGCACATTGAAGGTGTTTTTTTTCTAAGGCATATTTGCAAGAAGTTTTTTCAAAATATTTCTTTTCTTAGACATGTTTGCAAGGATTGTATTTAAAAAGTATGTATTCCAAAGTATTTTTGCAAAAAAAATGTATTTTTCCTTCTTATTTCTTTGAAAGGGATTTTTTCTAAGATTTGTTTTGGTAAGATAATTTAGAAATGATTTTTTTCCAAAGTAGTTTTGCACTTTTTATTTATTTGAAAGATGTTTTTTCAAATAGTTGTTTTGCTAAGGTATTTTGCAAAGGGTTTTTTTTCCAAAGTAGTTTTCCACTTCTTATTTATTTGAAAGGGGTTTTTTCAAATAGTTGTGTTGCTAAGGTATTTTGCAAAGGGTTTTTTTCCAAGGTAGTTTTGCACTTCTTATTTCTTTGAAATTATTTTTTTCAAAGAGTTATTTACTCAAAGTATTTTTGCAAATAAGTTATTTCTTTACAATGGTTTTTTCCAAGATATATTTACAAATAAGTTTTTTTTCAAAGTACTTTTTCCTAGTGGCTTTTTTTCGTAGATATTTTTTCAAAGAGGTTTTTTTCCAATGATTTTTACAACAAAGATTTATTTACAGGGTGTTCTTATTATTTTCCAATGGGTAGGTAATTTATTGTCAAGGAGTTTCTTATTTCTTTCCAAGAAGGTTTTTTTCAAAGAAGATTTTTGTTCAAAGAGTTTTTTCAATGGAAAGTTAATTCCAAAGAGATCTTCTTCAAAAGACTCTTAACCCCAAATGGACATTAAATTGACATAAATATATTAAAAGGGGTTAAATAAATATTTATGATAGGAAAATAAGGTGGAACTTGGTCATGGAGACACACTAGTGGTGTGGGATCTACATAAAGCTATATTCTGCATGCCACATGGCATTCTATTCTCACTGATTTGAATCCAAGGTGGAGTCCAATGATATTGGGGAGTTGGAAGGTCAATATACTTGGCATGAATCAATGAAGTTCGAATTGGAGTGGAAGAGTAACTCCCATGGAAGAGAAAGAGGCATTTTAGAGCTAGTGGGACACTTGGACTAGATTCCCTAGCTCTATGACAACAATGATGAAGATGCTATGACACATATTAGATCCCTTATTCAAAATCCTAATGTTTCCACCCCAACCTAGGAAACTAGTAGATTGGTGGATTTTTCTCTTTTGAAATTTATTTGAATGGGGACATTACATATAATTAATGACATAGTTTGCGGAATAAAAATTAATCCTTTAAGTGATGACTACATGATTCTATTATAGCTATAGTTTGATTTAATAACTGTCATGAATCCGTTATGATTATGGTTTACCCTTGTTGCAACCCATCTTGTAAACTTGATATCGTTATCGAAACGGTCCTAAACCTATTAGCCAATAATACTATGGTAAGTCGATATGAGTTCTTATTATTTTTCATGTTAATTCAAGTTAGTACCATGGTGGAATAAATCAATCTATGGCCTAACTACTATGGTCAAATTGACCCACAATATGGTACTTAATCTAATCGTTAACTATGAATTATACTCTTTTGCATATATTTATACCAAATCCTATGCATATGTTTTATACCACGAATATATAAAAGTTAGATTGCTTGTTATGATATTCTATCCTATGACTACATTTATACTATGGTATTCATGCTTTGTATAGCGTAACCATACAATATCTATAATATATTTGATATGATTTTGTCTTAATTAACGCAGGGTCTCTGCTTTTAATGCAAACCAAAGTTTATGTGCCCAAGTGCGAGTGAACTTGTGTAGCCATGTGATGGAATTAACGAGGATTGGAAGTACCTTCCAGCTCCTTAACGTGGCTTCCTTTATGCCATTACATCCATTCTTGGGATGGTAACTAATCTTTCCAAGTTTTATTTGGACAAGGTCAACGAGTTGGTTCATTGTTGTTTTTGGTCTTGGGGTTATTCTGCTGCGTTGCAGAGCCTCGGCTCTACATAGAGCTTCCCTGATTGGGATGCTATTCAAGTTCAATGTCAAATGATGGTTTAGCTCTGTAACTTGTTAAATGTATCAACAAGCATGGGGTCCTCCTTATGGAGTGCGCGCAGTGCTCTTACGAGGGATTTCCCTCCGAGATGAGTGTATTCGCTCGGCTCTATGCTCTGAGGAAGGCTCTTTGTTTTCCTTCAGTTCAATTTAAGAGTTAGAGCTTCGCTCTATGCCACTTCCATTCTTGGATCTATTTTTTATTTTTGTTATTGGTTGTGGTTGGCTTTGAGCATGGAGTTTTTCCTATGCTACTGCGAAGCCCTCGTCTCAAGACACAGTTTCGTCTTAACACTGTGATTCGCATCTCAAAAATGGTTAAACAATGTTAAAGGTTCCCGTTGCACTTCTAGGTAACTAAATACCTAACTCCTGGAACTATTTTCATTTTTTCCTATGCGTTTATGATTATAACTAACTCTTGGTTTTGAACTGTGTAGAAGCGAGGAATTGAGGACACTCAGGCGTTTCGGGTTCGGTGCTTTGGGTTTAAACTTTGAACATTGTAAGTAATAGCGCATAAGTTTATGACCAATATTTATTTAATTTTTGCAACCCTAACACCATGTCTAACTATTGTTCAATGATGAATGTGTTTGCAGGTGGTGTGCTGCTACCGCCGCAAGGGTTGCAAACATGGTATGTTTACTTTCGTCATTTTTTTGGTTAATGTTGAAGTTTGGCATGTACAAGCCATATATACACTTGGAATTTTTACATCGTATTGTGGGGATTATGCTTTCGCATTCTCCCATTAGAATACTTCTCTATTAGAGCAATTTAAGGTAATCTTTGGGGTTTTCTCGACTCAATAATTGGAATACTTATCATTCTTATCTAAAGAGTAGTTAGACTCTATTTGTAACTAAAAGAGGCCTTTCGGCTCTGCATTAATGTTTTTAATCTAAAGTTAAATAACCTCTCAGCTCTGTATGTGAATATTTTGACTTATGGATTCCATGGATACAAAAAAGATGATTATTTTAGTATTGTGTTTGGTACTTTATGTTTGATAAATCGTAGTGGCAATGCCACGCATTTTCCCATGCATTAGTGATCTCATTGATGGAGAAGGGTTAGTTATTTGACTCCCTTGTATCCTTCGAATTTTGTCGAGGACAAATATAATGGCCTTTTGGCTCTGCAACGTTTTGAGAATAAGCCTCTCAGATTCACTATTCTTGAAATAACTCTGTGGATGTTTATGGTTTACATTGTTCAATGTTTTTGATACAAGGATATGATTTTTGATTCTTTGTTTTATGTATTGAACATTTGAAATATTTCACTATAGCATAAGTAATGTTTAAGAATCCATTTGGCTCTGCGAATAGAATTTTTTGGTTTAAGAGATATGGAAAATACTTTGAGCTATATTTCTCTGTGTGTTTATATTGATTATTCCATTTTGACTATAAATAAATGAAATTTATGCTTAGTTATATTGTTTGTACTCAATCCATTTGACTTTGTTTGAGTTACTACAATGAATAATATATATGGTAAATTATTTTCATATTATTTAACTCTCTTTCATATGAATAATACACTTGTCATTTCTCCTTATGGTCTAGCAAACACTCTTTGAACATCTACTTCAGATTGGATTATTCTGTTTATATTTATTAAATAATAATAAGTGTTCAAAATCCTCACCCAAGTGTCTTTGACCACACTTGGTCAAAATAATTGTTCAACAATAATTAAAACAATATTAAAACATATTTAATATTTAATCAAGGTTCTAGGGGTTTTACAGACCTTGATCTTCTTATCAATGATCTTTTATATAGAATCTTTAAAAAAATTGAAGTATTCAAATATTTATGAATTCAAATTTAGAAAATATACCCAAATGAATCTAGAATGATAATCTATGAATGTTAATATGTATCTTGCATTATTCAAAGATAGGTGAAGAAGAGGTCCTAATATGTCACAGTAAATTAACTCAAGAGGATATGAGGCTCTCTTTTCCTTTCATATTTCAAACTTGTGCTCTGGATGCTTACCAATCAAGCAACCTTGATAGGTGCCCTTAGGAAATCTAATGTTTGTAAGCCCTTCAACCATTTTCTGATTGTCGATTTCTTGCAAATATTTTTAGTTGAGGTGCCCAAACCTCTCATGCCAAAGTATGCTCACTTAATTTCCATGAGTAATAATTACACTTTGTTTTGCGTAATGCAAGAAATCAAAGAACTCATAGAGTTTAGAATGGTGATCTACAATGCCTTGTGCAATGAGCTTCCCAGAAGAGATCTCTTGGATTTCAACCACATTAGGAGTAAAAAATACTTTCTTTGGAACTAATGGGTCATTAGAGCACATCATTTAAGTATTCATGATATAGATTGATCCTTCCAATCCCATCTAAGGAAACTTCAGAATCATCTCCCATTAGGATAGAAGGCCCAACAGTGGGTTTGAATTCAGAGAATAGATCCTTGGATGCAGACATGTATCTGGAGGATCCAGAATTTGTGATGAAGGAGGATGCATTCGAAGTGCCAACCATGTGTGCATGAAACCTCTCTTTGTCCTCTCATTTAGGATCATCTTCTTTTCTTCTATAATATTTCAGTACTTGAAGATGGTTTTTCTCTAGAAGATGGGCCATGAGATCAATGGTTTTCTTCATGCAAGCACTTTCTGGATGAAAACCTCTATTGCAGTATGGACATTTGGTCTTCTCTTTAATGTTTTTCTTTCCTCTCTCTGGATTCGAGGTTCCCTCTGACTGTTTGGGAGTCTCCCTTGACTTCTGATCATAACGTTTCTTTTTCTCACCCTTCTGCTTTTGTTTAACATTCACATTCGTTCCTTCTCCTGCAACAAGATCTTGATCCCTCATTGGTTTTATTAGTCCCATCTACACTAATTTTTTTTGCTCTTTGTGAGAGAGAGGATGAATGCATCTAGAGTGAGAATTTTCCAATTTGGGATGGATATATTTATTGTTTGGAAAGTGGAAACAAACACAGAATAATCCAATCCCAATTTTGAAAGAATAGAAAGGATCAATTGCTTGTCTTCCTTCTCAATTCCACATAGTTTTAGCTACACAACCAAGTTCTTGAATCTTTTGAATAAATATGTAATGGATTCAAAACTATCGAGGCTCAGTGAGATCAACTCATTTTCCAATTGATGTCCTCTCAAATCATCATGTTTCCCAAATAAGGATTCGAGCTTTGTCAGAACCTCCTTGGGAGTTTTCAGACTGAAGAGATGAAATATTAGATATTTGGAAACACCGAGGACGAGAAATCCATATGCTTAATAAATCTTGTTTAGATACTTGGCGCCCTCTATAGGACCATTTGGTTCAACCTAAATGCACTATAACTCTCTATAGAGAAATCTATTGTGTTGTTGGTATGGGATTAGTCTGCAGGAAGTGCGGAATCCGATAGCTGCGAAAGGGACAATCTGTGAAAGAAGGGTCATTCACGGAGAATGCGGAAGTAGTTAGTTTGTTAGTTAAGGGTCATGTGGACCATTTTGTAACCACTTAGTTTTGTATAAATAGGAGTATGACTGGAAAACTAAGGGCATCAATCTGGTGATGAATAGAGCAATCAACCTTTTGAGTTTTGATCCAGTTGTTGATCTATTTTGTATCCATGATATGGTCTATTGACTGTTTCTGCGAAGGAAATTCCACAAGTTTTAATGAATGCATGACGATGTTCGATTATGGTGCTATCTGTGTCGTCATTTTTGTTAAATGATGAATGTGAATGTTTGTTAACTGTTTAATGATCTATGGGTTCGGTAATTGTTGTTCATGCTAATGAGTAGTTAGATCATATTGATGCAAATTTCTATTATGTGTTGATGAATATGAGAATGATGAACTGCTAGCATAGTGTGAAAGATATAATATCTGGTTTCTTTGAGTGCAATGTATGTTTGATGCATGTCCTCAACTCCATTGTAGAAAATTCATTTCTGCAGCCCCCTTTTGCATCTCGGATGAGACTTCACTCACTCTGTGAGTGTTGCTAGAAAGTGTAAAACCTTTTTGGGTCAGTGCGTAAGGGAGTTCGGTTGATGGTTTTTTGATGACAGTGCGAAGTGAACCCTTGTCGACAGTCGTTGTGTTAACAAATGGTTGCGTTTCTGGGACCCTGAAGAGGATATGTTGTGGCACCCAAAGAAATCGGAGATTCAAGAGTGGTTTGACAGAAGGACAAGAATTCGCAGAAAAAGAGAAGCAAAACCCTAGACAAGCGGTAAGCGGTTAGTTGCAGAAGTACGTTTATTCAGATATCCATGAGATATTTTTCTGCGAGTTCCTAGTACTGCTGCATGAGTGGTTAGCGTAGCTAACATTCCAGAAGCACTATTTCCAAAAGATTGAGCCTGACCATTGGCCAGTAGAACTGATTTTACAGCTGAAACGTGTCAACAATATAGTATCAAGGGTTGTCGATTTCTGGGTGGATAGTATCCTAGAGGTATATATTACTGAGTTCACAGTAGACACAATGAAATCGTATATCGATGCAGAAAGGAGTTTCTTCAAGGGACCAAGGGGAAGGTTCTTACTGTTGCGAAAACTGTGGATTAAGATGCTCGTCTACAAAAAGGGCATATTGAGGATGACTTTCGATGAGTAGAATGATAAGTGTGTGGAGGTTGTGGGTATCGCATGAATGCGGATCCAATCGAAAGATGCGGGGTAGATGGACATGAGCGACGATGAGTTTCTAAGTGAAGTTGATGAAGAGTGTGGTACCTTGAGGAGCGGGGTGATATTCTGGCATCCTGAGAAGAAGAGGAGGACTGAGAGAGAGTCTCCTGAGAGGACCGAAATGGAAGACTGTGAAATGGGACCATAAGGGATAAAGTGACCCTATTGTGACGAAGACGGTGACCAGGCTACCTTAGAAGTAGAAGAGGGAGGGATCGTAAGTTACAACATATTTGCAACCCCGCACACTACCTAGAATTTCATAGGAAGAAACACAAGCTCTTCACAAAGCTGCCCTATGTGCAACAATAAAAGTAGTGCATCAGTAAACAATAGCAGTAGAAACGTTAGAATGGAAGACGACACAAAAATGCCTACTTTCCAGGGGAACGAAACTGAGGATCTCGAGCAATTTTGGTTTTTATGTGAAGCAGTATGGACTGTCAAGCATGTCCAAGATGAATATATTAAAAAGGGAGAAATAGTGATGACCCTTAGGGGCCGTGCGCTAGATTGGTTTATGAAGTTTACAATAGTTGCAGTGGGAACACTGGCCAAGTCATTGGAGCAGATCAAAGAAGGAATGATTGACGAATTTAGGAAGCTAAAGTAGGAATCGCAATATGTCATCAAGCTCAAAAAAATCAAGCAATACCCAAATGAGAGGGTGTGGGAATTCGATCCACAGTACAAAACATTGATAGCGAATTTAAGTTTTGGGATAAATGATATGAAGCACAAGGAGTGGTTTATCGCAGGATTGGTACCACACATCTGCAGACCACTAATGCAACAGAAGGTTGTGACCAAGGCTAAAGCATTGGAGATTGCAATGAAGTTGGAGGCTTCACCAATTGGCGAAACAAGGTTGGGAATGGATCGAATACAAGCACAGCTGGAAATCATGATGATCCAATTGCAAGACATAAAGAAAGGGAATGAGGCTCGTGAAGATATCTAGTGCACCAGGTGTAGGATAGAGGGACACCACGAGGATCAGTGCCCATACTTTCGAGAGTACTTGCAATCTGGTGCACCAAATATCCTCAGTTAGGGAGGGTTTCCTTGGTGTCATATTTGCAAAACGAGAGGCCATTGACCAGAAGAGTGTGTGTATTTGCAGATGATGGTGTCGAAACCAGAGAACTTGTATTGCAGGTTCTGTAAATCGGTTGGCCATGATGAAAACAACTGCAGAGCTTATGGCCTACTCTAGGAGAGGATTGCAGCTTCATACTTCATTGAAGGAGAAGAACAGGCACCAGGTCAACAACAGCAGCAGTATAATCAACCACCATCCTAATATAATAACTAACCGCAGTAGTATGATCAGGGGCAGTATGGGAAACTGCAGTATGGTTAGCCACAGTATCTAGCGCCGTAGTACCCACCATATGGACCATCGCACCAGCTGCAGTATGGGAAACCACAGTACCCACCATATGGCCAAACACATAGAGGGGATAGAGGAGGATTCCACGGAGGCTGAGGTGCTAGCATAGGATGAGGAGGAGATGCTGGATGAGGATGAGGACTGATTATATGCTATAATTGTGGGAAGAAGGGACAATATTAGAGGGATTTCCTGAATCTAGCGCCGCAGTGCACTTATTACAACGTTGTGGATCATGGTGTTGAAGATTGTCTACAGCTCATCGCAAAATGGCAGACCAAGAATCTGCAAGCACCTCCACAGAACTAGAATCAGAATCCATCACCGGCTATACAGATGATATCCACGGAGTCTAGAATATGCCATGCGACCGTTCGGAGTAGTGACATGAGGAGGAGCTGTGACAGGAACTGACAGGTCACGAGATATTGTCTGACCAACAACATAGAAAGAAGCAAGAGGCAATGATACAGAGGAGGGAGTTACCTCTTCGGGAAGAAATTATCTACGATATGCCACTGACGTTCAATGTGACAAAGTCGTGGGGGAAGGCTAACACCTTAAAATCCTTCTTGAAGAGTTTCCTGGAGTTGGAAAAGGATCAGGATGTGATGGAAGAGATATCCAATCTATTGAATCGACGTGAGGGTGAACGCCAGGAGCAAAAGGTCAATCGCATACATAAGAGGAAGACAGGGAGAGAGATGCGAATGTCGGCAAAAATTGGAGCATTTGATGTCGACTTAATTATATTGGACCCGGGGTTGGACGTCAGCATTCTAACCAAGCAGACATGGGAAACAATGGGGAAACCACATTTGGCCTGGTCACCAGTACATCTACGATTAGAAAATCAGAGTAAAGTTACTCCACTTGGTCGGGTGTACCAACTTCCAGTCAAGATTGAGGACCTCAAGAATTATGCATATTTTGACGTAATTGAAATCGTGGAAAATACCATCCCCTACCTAGACCTGCTAGGGATTGACTGGGCAATCAATAATCTAGCTATTATCAACTTCAAGAAGCGGACTATGTCATTTGAGAATCGCAAGATGAGGGTCGTTGCACCTCTGGACCCTATGGAAGCGCAATGATACGTTGAACTGGCAAGAGATGAATTTATGGAGGGATTGGATAGCGTATACAACATATCCTAGGATTACATTAATCCTACCACAGATGAAGAATTGGGATGGCGCAGTGTTAGTTCAGCGTCATCGGATTCGAATGAGGTGCTCGATAATTGGCAAAACCGGATGCATGAAGTGTCATTTATAAGGTGTGCACGGATCACACAGTCACTGCGATGGGTATCCACAGAGGAGTATGCGCTATCAACATATGAGGGATTTCCCAATTTGAGCACCTTGCTCAATGAATTTGAGGAAAAAGTGGCGGAACCGCAACATCTATTGGCCTTGGAGGAAGCCTTGAAGGCTACTCCTGCACGCTAGTGGGCGGCGCACAAGTCTAATATCACCACTTGGCCACTATATCGCCACTTAATGACGGTTATATTCGATGATGCAGAAGGATATAGAGGAAGGAATTTTGATGGAAGAAGTGACCCATAAGAACATTTGGCTGAGTGCGAAAACAAATGGGGATTACAAGCAAAAGAGGAATGGGTCCATGCATTCGTTCACACACTGGATGAAGTACCGCAGAGTTGGTATGTCGCAGCAGAACTTCGTCGTAGAACGACATCTTGGGAGCAGCTAACAATTGGATTCAGCCACACATTTTGTTTCTCATATGAGAACCCCTTCATCCATAGTGCGCTACAAGTGATCCACGAGAAGATATTTGAAGTAGTACCAACAAAGAAACCATTAGAACTTCGGTGGATTGCAACACCCGAAATGATGATCGAATGCTATAACATCATAGGAGAGCCTAATGATGAGAATGATCTGAGGGCTATGCATGTACCAGATTCGGAGGGAAGTCACAGTGTCAGGATACCACAAATACCTTCCAACAAATTCTAGCAATTGCTGAAGATCAAGAAAGTAAACATTACGTCGGAGGAGAACCCAAAGTTTGCAAGCATTGGGGATTATTGGGACGACTCAACTATTGCGAACATGACTGATCTGTTGCATGAGTTTCAGGATCTCTTCGCAATGAAATTATCAGAGATGAAAGGATTTTCCAGGGACTTAGGCGAAATGAAGACCCCCCCCCTTGAAACCCGTTGCAAAGCCATTCAAGCAGCAGCCCTACCGTTTGAATCCAAGGCACAAGGAGAGAGTGCAGGCCTAGATTGAACGGATGTTGGAGGCAAGCATCATAGAACCAGTATAGGAATCCGAGTGGATCAGCTCGATGGTGATCCAGGACAAGAAAACTGGTGAGGTTTGAATCTGTATCAACTTGCGAAAATTGAATGATGCATGTTTGCACGACCCGTTCTCGACACCATTCACGAATAAGGTGCTTGAAGGAGTAGGAGGTCAAGAAATATACTCATTTATGGATGGGTTTTCAAGCTATCACCAGATCAAAATTGCGAAGGAAGACTGGAATAAGACTACATTCATCATAGGATGGGGATGCTTTCAGTATATAGTGATGCCATTTGGACTAAAGAATGATCCAACAATTTTTTCAAGATTAGTAGTTTTGGCATTCAAAGACTACATTCATAAATTTATCGCCGTCTATATGGAAGATTGGACAGTGTATGGGTTGGTCAAACATCACATCGCAAACCTGAGCCTAATGCTAGAATGATGTCGATAGTACCATATTTCATTGAACCTGAAAAAGTGCATCTTTTGTGCTCCGTTCAGGATTTTGCTGGGGAACATTGTCTGTAGGGAAGGAATGTTGGTAGACCCGACAAAGATTGAAATTATTGTCAACCTCCCAGTGCCGACAATAGTCAATCAATTGAGAGTGATGTTGGGCCACATGGGCTACTACAGAAATTTTATCAAAGGATATGCAGCAATCACAGCACCAATAGATATGTTGTTGAAGAAAAACACCAAGTTTGAGTGGAATGAAGAGTGCCAGAAGAGTCTGGACATATTAAAAAAAAGATGGTTTTTGCACCCATATTGGCATTCCTAGATTGGATGAAGGAGTTCCAAGTTCATGTCAATGCATCATCAGTTGCATTAGGATCCATCTTGTCCCAACCCGAAGAAGGCGACATCGACCACCCAATAGCCTTCACAGGTAGGAAGTTCTCTACTATGGAGAAGAATTATACAACCAAAGAATGAGAAGGGTTGGCGATGGTCTACTCCTCATAGAAATTCCGATGCTACCTATTAGAGGGCCACATTAAAATGTTCACTGACCAATCAAAATTAAAATACCTGGTGAATAAGCCCATGTTGGGGGGGAGATCTGTCGATGGTTGTTACTATTCCAGGAATTTGATTTCGAAATCATTGTAAATCCAGGCTGACTGAATGCAGGACCAAACTACTTGTCACAAATCAAGTTAGGGGAAGAGCTAAGGAGCCTTGATGAAGGATTGTCGGATGCTCAGTTGTTCAGGATTGGCATGGTCGATGACCATTATGAACAAGTCATTCAGTTTTTGGCAACATGAGAGGCACCAGAAGGCTTCACTACCAACCAAAAGAAGTCGTTAGTCATCATAGCTGCATATTTTCAATTGATTGTAGGACAATTGTATAAAATGGGGCCAGATGAGATACTTCGACGATATGTCCTTCCGCACGAACATGAGAGGATTCTTGCGGAAGCTCATGATGGGATCGCTGGAGGACACTACATAGGACATGCCACTGCGAGGAATATCCTACGAGCAGGACTATGGTGGCCGACGATGCATGGAGACACTACGAACTATGCTAAAAGTTGCGATGTATGTAAACGGACAGGAAAGCCATCACAAAGGGATGAAATTCCCCTAGTACCCCAAATAACACTATAAGATTTCGACAAGTGGGTAGTTGACTTTGTGGGACCCATCAACCCACCAAGAAAAAGAATAGGGTCGTGCTACATCAACACTGTGATAGATTACTTGACGTGATGGGAAGAAGCGTCGTCGTTGAATGATTTCTCATCTGCGGCGACAACAAGATTCATGTTTGACAATGTGGTCACTCGGTTCGGGTGCCCAAAAATACTGATGAGTGACCAAGGGACTCATTTTGTTAATCAGACAATCGCAGTGATGACGGCGAAATTTTAGATTTAGCACAAGAAGAGTATCCCCTATCACCCTCAAGCGAATGGGACAGTTGAGGTGTTCAATAAGATATTGGAGCATGCGCTCATGAAGGTATGCAACTCGAATCGGGACGATTGGGATTTGAAGATCCATGCAATACTTTGGGCGTATCGCACAACTTGTAAATGTTTGACTGGCCAGACACCATTCAAACTTGTATGTGGGAAGGAAGCCGTAATTCCAATGCAGTATATCATTGCAGACTCTGCGTATTGCAATTTTCACAGGCATGGGCGACGATGGAGCATTAGAAGAACGATTGGAACAATTAGTAGAGCTCGATGAGGACCAGTTCATCGCAGGATTTCATCAGAAAGTGGAAAAGAATCGACAGAAGGCCTGGCATGATCGACACGTTAAACAAAATCACTCTCAGCATGGGGATACAGTTCTACTATATGACAGCAAGTTTGCTAAGCACCCAAGTAAGTTACAAATGCATTGGTTAGGTCCCTACATAATAAATTTTGTCACTGACAGAGGTGCGGTGCAACTCCAAAGTTTAGATGGGGTATTGTTTCCAAAGTTAGTAAACAGGAATCGGTTGAAACCGTATCGCCATGTTCAGGCACATAGTGGCTGAGAAACACAGTGAAAAAAAAGAAAACCAATGATGACAAAAAGTGGGAAGCATGTGGGAAGCATGGCCAACTAGATTGCTCGTTGATGCTTTGCACGTTTTAGGACACGGGAGTCAAATCCAAGTCTGATCATTGTGGATCGACATCACTGCAAGATGACAAAGAAAAATGATGAGAGATTCGGCTGTTTGTGGATAAGATTTTGCAAATGATGAGCAAGTGTCAAGAAGAAAGCATAAATACCGGTGTAAGGATTGCAGAACGCAAGTCGAAGTAGAGAGAGTTTGAAGAGGAGAATTAGTAGGTTGTATGATGCAAGTCAATAAGTTAAATGCAGAAAGTTAGGAATTCGAGTGCACAATCCGAAGGAAGCCATGGAAAAGGGAAGTGAGATAGTCGCAATGGTGCACTTCATTTCGAGCGGAAGCACTCTAGGTGCGCTGAGAGAAAGAACGACGATCGTGCATGAAAAATCAACAAAGGAAGCAGCACAAACACTTGGGTGGAGCAGAGATGAGGTATCAACCGAGATGTCTAAGAGTGTGGTAGTATTTAGAAGGGATGAGGTTTCCCCGACCACCAAAACACCAGGGGCGGAGGCCCACTAGCTCTGGCAATGGATGGTCAAATGTGTGAAACAGATGTGCAAGAGTAGCTAGCCTGTTTCACAATTTGGCGACAACGATGAACTTGTCCCCAGGTTGCAGAAATCCTGAAGCGCCCAAGAAAGCACACAAGGGGTATATGATCAAGGTTTCATGAGACTGTAGGATGAGTTCGAGGTATATGATCAAGGTTTCAAGAGACTGGAGGATGAGTTGGAGAAGTACATGACAACGAGCTCCAGACGTCAAGAATAGCTTCAGATGTTTAGCACAGCAACAACCGATACCAATACAAAATTTTTCCAGTTGAGATGGCTTGAGGCAGAGCCACAAGCTTGTGTTGGGGCCCTATTGGCACAAGATTAGTCCGCGGGAAGTGCAGAATCTGACAGTTGCGGAAGGGACAATCTGCGAAAGAAGGGTCATTCGCAGACAATGAGGAAGCGCAAAAGTAGTTAGTTTGTTAGTTAAGGGTCATGTGGACCATTTTGTAACCACTTAGTTTTGTATAAATAGGAGTATGATTATAAGCCTAAGGGCATCGATTTGGTGATTAATAGAGAAATCAACCTTTTGTGTTTTATCTAGTTGTTGATCTATTTTGTATCCGCGATATGGTGTATTGACTATTTCTGCGGAGGACATTCCGTAGGTTTTAATGAATGCATGAATATGTTTGATTATGGTGCTATCTGTGTCATTGTTTATGTTAAATGATGAATGTGAATCTTTGTGAAATGTTTAATTCTCTATGGGTTCGGTAATTGCTATTCATGCTAATTAGTAGTTAGACCATGTTGATGCGAATGTCGATTATGTGTTGATGAATATGCGAATGATGAACTGCTAGCATAGTGTGAAAGATATAATCTATGGTTTTTGCAAGTGCAATGTATATTTGATGCATGTCCTCAACTCCACTGCAGAAACTTGTTCCTGCATCCCCCTTGTGCATATCGGGTGAGACTTCACTCACATTACGAGTGTTGCTGGAAAGGGTAAAACCTTTCTGGGTTGGTGTGTAAGGAAGTTCAGTTGATGGTTTGTTGACGACAGTGCAAAGTGAACCCTTGTCGATAGTCGTTGTGTCAACATGTGCATGAAGATATCCATTTGTTCCTTCCATTCAAATAAATTGGAAGGATTGAGCTTGGGAGTCAAACTTAGATCCATAGTAGCTGACTAAATGCGCTTCTGATGATGGAATAACCTGCAAAAATAATGGAAACATAGTTGGAGGATTGTTTCTGAATTGAATGAACACTACTTTAGTTCAGTAGGAACTTTTATCTTGATCCTTACACTTGGCTAGACCTCAAAGGATTTCTCTAATGAATTCAATGCAATGGCACCAAGATTTACTATGGAAATCCATAGGCTTTTGGTGCTCTACTGATATCAGCTTCTCAATCTATTGTTGCAACTGCTGCACTCAATAGCTCTCACAAGCTCTAATACCATGTGAAATTCCATAGGGGTAGATCACTGAGCTTGAACAAACCTCACAATTTCACATAATAATTACTGAGAAGAATTAGACAAAAAAAAAAGATCAATTCACTCATAAAACTGAAACACACATAAAAACTGTTATTGATACATTAATCAGCTGTAAGATGGAAATAAAAAAGTGTTACAATGGAGTGAATTTGATACACCCAAGAGGATTAGTTTGCATTGGAACCATCTCCCGATAAGGTTTAGTGGCCATTGATGATGAATAATCAGTTAACTGAGGTATAAATGAGCATAATTGAATCATGTGGGAATGAAAATAGGGGAGGAGACTCCAAGGAGGTGCATAACTAACTTTCAGTGGTCAAGGAGGGTGCTCATATACTTAGTAGTAGTCAAACTAGGAGATACAATCAGTTAATTGAGAAATCAGGGAGACAAGGCACCCCAAATCATGGAATTGACTATGTAGTATCCTAAATCTAGGCATGAGGATGCATTGGAACTCTAGTGATGTAAACAAGGCACTCTGATTGGATCGGAGGGATAATGATGGCAAAAAGCAATCTCTTGGGGGGCCAACGTAAGGACTAGGTGCTAGGAGACTCAATTTCTAATGCATGGATGCATGCATACATGCAAAGCATGCAGGACCAAGATAAGATGGTGAGAATATTCCAACAATTTGATGAGAAATGACACAGATGGAGCAAAGTGTTCAAATATAGAAGGAGAAGGGTGCCCCGAGCTTCAAAATGAATGTTTGTAGCATCAGGAAGACATTCCCGTAGGATATTTGGATGACCATATATTTTATTTGTAGTAAGTTCCTTAGGTAGTTCATTAGTGAGCCGAGGAAGATACATCAGGTAACTATTGAGCATGTGTTGATATACTTACGTGGCATAGTAGGATATGGCTGAGATATGCTTCCAATGGTGACATTATATTATAGGGTTATTCTGATACCGATTGGGAAAAAGGTGTTGTAAACAAAAAAATCACCTCTGGACCTATTGCTTCAATTTGGGATCTGTCATGATTTCCTGGTGTAGCAAGAAGCATACCTTAGTGGCTCTTAGCACAATAGAGGTTGAGTACATTGGAGTGAGTGTTCTAGCTCGGGAAGTAGTATGGCTACAAAATCTCCTTGTTGAATTGTTTCGACAGATGCTAGAGCTAACACTGATTCACTGTGACAACACAATATGTGTAAATCTTTCAATGAATCCAGTATCTCATGACAGATCGAAGCATGTGGAGATCAAGTACCACTACATTAGAGATATGGTGCAGAGGAGAGCAGTCTAGCTCTAGTATATTCCTATAGACGAACATATTTAAAATATACTCACCAATACTCTTTACAAATTGAATGTAGTGTACCAATCATATTTTATTTTACACTAGCAGACTCTCCTAAAAGACTTAAGGAAAAACAGTGAACACTAGTGACTTGACTGGTTGTAGGAAGGTAATTTCAAACAAATATGGAAGGAATTAGGATCATTCTAGCTGAGAGATCCTTTACACAATGTATTGGGACCATTAATGTTTCAAACATAAGCTATTATGCAGTCTACTCCAAGGCTCCTAGGAACCCTATCATATGCAAACTAGAACTTCAACTTTGCACTACTTGAGAACCAGTGGCGAAGCATTTCGACTTAGGAAGGATTAAATACATCAATTGAATGTCGAATATCATCTTAATTTCACTCCATCAATTTTTAGGAAGTATGGTGAGGTTTTCAAAGAAAACAAGCAAAATTGTCTCTCAGGACTGCACAACTACTTCAACTTCAGGATTTCCCAAACAGGGGGATAAAGCTACAAATGATTTGTTTTAGAAATGGAATGAGTTTGTTGACATTTTAAGTGATAGCATCAATTTAAATAAATCAACTTGGAGTTTTAGAAGCTCATCTATTGCTCAAATACTGAAAATTAGTTATTTTCCATGGAAATCTAGATTAGGTGCAAGAAATTGATCTGAAACTCATACTTCTCTTTATTAAATATGAATAATGAACTTCAAAGGTTCAAAATTACATTAATGAAATCCATAAGAAGCTGAAATACATCTCAAATAATTATCAAGAAATAAATACATAAGAATAATAATTCTCCATCATAGAAAGACTATGAATCATTATGATTTCAAATGGGAGTCTTCTCAATATCAGCAAAAAATATCGAACTTCACTAGATTAGACTTCAGGACCTGCAATAAACTCAATGTTGAAGAATGGATGTCATCATCCTCTCAGAAGAAGTAGGGGCACATCTTCCAAGTCAAATAGGAAAAATTGCTCTCAATCCTATACTCAAACTGTCAAAAGATGGGAAAGTGGTGTGCACCCCTTATTTTATATACTTGAGGCGACTTGTTGAGAAATTCATCTAGGTTAATGTGCTATCATGGAGTGGATAAGGATAGATTTCTTTCAAGCTTTTCTTTTTTCTTTGCTTTCTTCTTTTGCTTTATCCTTCTTTTGCTTTTCTATCCTTTTTTTTGACTATTTTTTTTTCTGCTTTTCTTCCTTATCCTATTTTTTATTTATTTTCTTCAGTATCCCACTTTCTAATTTTATATGCTTTTATGCTTTATTATGGTTTTGCTGAGATTACTACTTTTCTTCCTTGTGCCAGCTTTTCCTTTCTTTTTCCTATTTTCCTAGCTTTAACTGCTTTCAGCTTTTCTTCTTTTGCAAGCTATCTCTTGGTCAAATCTTATCCTCTAATGCACCCTTGTGAATCATTATCCACTTTATTTCATTAAAATAATTATTTACTAATGAAAAATAAATTCCATTAAGTGCATCTCAAACTTAAGAAAATAAAATTAACACCTCCTAATTAATTAATGCCTTAACTTTCAAAATTAACCCCAAGTGTATGAAATTTTCTCCTCAACCCAAGGGATTGATTGGGTTAGGAAATCAATCCAATGAACATCAATGAGGGGACATGGACGTCCTCCCCTCCCAATATTTCCTGTCCCCAAGCAATTTCAATCTTGGATGTTGTAAGATGTGTTATCCTTCCCATGTAGCATCCTCACTAGGAAACCCTTTCCACTTCACAAGATAATTTTGGATAATTCTATTTCTCCACATGTGTAGAATTCTTTTTAGGAACAAGAACCATTTGCCTCTCATCAGTTGGAAGACTATCCTTTGATATGATCACTTGTTGCAAAACTATTTCCATGTAAGAAGAGATATAAAGCATAATGTACTCCTTTCCTCCCTTGGGAAACCCCAACTCACAAATAATATTTCCAATAACCTTATTAATTTTGAATGGACCGTAGAGGATTATCCTTAACTTTGCAACCCATTCCCCATTCAACAGGGATGGCTCATATGGCTACAATCTTTGATGTGCCAAATCAACCACCGAGAATCTTAGCTCCCTCTTGATCTTATCTTCAAGCACCTGCTACTGATTCTGGACTATTTGAAGAAGGATTTGGAGTGCCTCTTGGATTCTTTGATGCACTTGGGTCCAAGCCTTTTCTACTTTTTCATTACCATCCTCATAAATCCGATCCATATAGATCTGATTTTTATACCAATACCAAGGTTGGAATAAATACATTCCATTGGACAGGTGGGAAGGAATGTAGGAGTAAAAGTTTCCCAACTTAATTACTTTCTTTGGCCAATCAAGAATGGCCCCAAACTGATCCATATGTGTCTTGGTACCATATTGCTCATTTGCATGACCAATATGCAATATCCCCATCATTCCAAATTTGTATTTAGACAACTTTGCATGTAAAGTTGTCCCTGTCAAAAGGGTTAGCATAGTTCCCAAATGGTGCATGCATTCTTTCCATATCTTGCTACAAATCAAAATGTGATCAGAAATAAATAATACGAATGCTTACAAAGTTTCTTACCAAACACCTTGTGCTTGCAAGAGTGGAGTGTAAATGGTGCATCATCCATTTCAATGGCCATGTATAAGGTTCCATAATGATCACACCGACAACATCTAGTTGCCTCCTGTAGAACGTCTCCCTTCAAGCTAAACTGGTGATGGCCAACATGGGAATCAAAATTGGAGAGGTGCTTGTCCTTATGGATTCCATTCCTTCCCTTTTTCAAGCTGATTTTGGATGAAATTGGACTCACATGGAACCTTTTAAATCTTGGTTCAATGAATTCTTGGATGTTCCTTCTATTTTCTCCTTTGCACCTCTTCATATGTTTGCAAAGTTGAGTGATATTTTGTGGAGATTCTACTCTCATTTTAAGAGAGGGATCAATTAAGAAATATTCATGGGAATCCCCCATATGTTCCTTCATGCAAACTGACTTTGGCACCCAATGGATAAATTCTTCCCTTATCACCAATTGTTCCACTTGGATCAGCTCCTTTTGAGACTTGTATGCAACATTGCCATTGGAAAACTCTACTACTAAATGACCTCCCCAAACAATTGAATCTTTCAAAGAAATGAGAACATATTTCACTACCTTCTTACATACATGATCAAGCTTATAGATTTGAAAATTAATTACAATTATTTATTTCCAATCATTATGCTCCTTTGGTTCCATACAATGCACCCAATTGTTGGGATCTACCTTGACCCCATACTCATTCTCCACCGAGTGTTATATATATTTGGCCATGGTATGCATGATGGTGTGGATGGATACATTGTCATAGATGGAATGGGGTCTCCCATGTGGCTTCATGTTTCTTCTTCCCAAGGAAATGAGATGATTTGAAATTGGGATCATGTTTGGTGGTTTACCCAACTTCAACTTAATCTTGTGCTTCTCTCTTTTGTCAGGTGGTCTGCCAAATGGAAGGTATTCAAGAAACCTCTCATGTTATTGTAGTGACTTCCATATGACCCCAATATGATGTAAGTAGTCCATCCTTGTTTTGTGAATGGTGGTGAGGCCCTTAGTAGACCTCACAATGTCTCCATGCTTCATTACGAATATCATGCCATGAGATAACTCCTCATCTTCTATGTAATGTTTTCTCCAAGGTATGAATGGAAATGTATTGAAAGAATCATATTGAAGCCATAGATGCCTTGGATGATTCTCATTGAACATAAAAAAACTCAAATGCAACAATAGATCCATCACTAATGCAAAAATAACTCTTACCATTGTGAGCTAGTCTTGCACAATCTTGGGTGTCCATCTCAGTGATGTAGCTATCCATCCAATTCAATGATGAATAGGATTTTTGTCTTGCTGATACAAATGGGATCTAATCAACCACCTTCATCAAGTGTAATTATTCCTTACATGAAAGAGGCTCATAATATCTCTGGAGTGAAATAGGTCCTTCGTAATCATCTTGCAAGTGAGTGCTTTCTTAAAGCACTTGTAAATCTGAAGACTCCTCATATTTACCTCGGACATGATGCTGCCCAAAAATTTCATGTGCACTATTAGACACACACATTTGATAGTTCATGTGTTCTCATGAAACTCTTGAGACTCATGCAAATTCTCTTCTAAAAATTCAACCTTCTCAAAAATTTGGATCTCAACACTAGAAGGATATTTTCTACCAACCTTCTCACCAAAAGTGGCTACCATATAAAAATGAAACAAAGAAATTTGGTGAATGAAAAAATAAGAATCGTTTTAATACCTGTGTGACACCTCTATATCTTCATGAGATGGAGTGGTGATGGCACGCTACTCCACCAAATATTCAGGTTCACTCTCAACTAGAGTGTGGTTGTCTTTTTCTCCATAATAATGGTATGAGATTGCTTGAAGGGTTGATCTTTTCTCTTCCTCCAAATATTCTCCACAAGTAGTTTTGCCTCTACCAATCCCATCTTTGATATCCCTTGTAGGGATGTTAAAATCACCAACAAAGAAGCTTGGGTGTCCATGATTGGATTCAGTCTCAAGACTGTGAACAACCTCTTGCATGGTGGATTGGACTACCCTCTTCCAGTGTTCCTCAATCTATTTTGTGATTCAGTGTGATATTCTTCATATTGATGCAAGAAGGAATTGGTTCTACAAAAATAATATTTACCTTTCTTCTTTAGCTTGAAGTATTCTTATTCTTGATCAATGCATTCATTAGAGGAACCACATGGCCCTTCTCTTAGAAGACTGTTGCTCCTCTCCTATGATGGATGATTGTTATTGTGATTTTTATCCTTCAAGATAGTTGATGCATCTTGATCCTTTGTAGCGTTGGTTTTAGTGCATGTCATGAATCTCCCATATATAGATGGCTTGTTCTTCTTGAGATAAGTTGAATTTTGAGTAGACCTTCTTAATTCAAGATTGTCTTGACAAACACAGTACTCCATGAAGGACAATTCCTTTCTGCAATCAAAAATCAATTCCATGTAGTCATTACACCTTTTTATATATTTGATCGTCTCATATATATTCCTCCCATAAGAAAAACCAAGGAAAGACATGGTGGTGTTTTCTTCAATAAATCAAAGAAGCGCAGCCTTACTGCAAAGATTAACTGAAGCAGTTGCCAGTATCGTGCCTACAAATTCTTCCAATTGAAATATTAATTTACAAATGAATAGAATAAATTGATATGATGCCTTTGTAGTGTACCAATCATATTTTATTGTATACTAACTGACTCTCCTACAAGACTTAAGGAAAAATAGTGAACACTAGTGACTTGACTAGTTGTAGGAAGGAAATTTCAAATAAGTCTGGAAGGAATTACGATCATTCTCGATGAGATATCCTTTGAATAATGTATTGGGACCATTAATTTTTCAACCATAAGCTAGTCTAGAGTCTACTCCAAGGCTCTTGGGCACCCAAGCATATGCAAACTAGAACTTCAACTTGGCACTGCCTAAGAACTAATGGTGAAGAATTTTGACTCAGGAAGGATTAAATGCATCAATTGACTGTAAAATATTAGTTTGGTTTCGCTCTAGCAAGTTTGAGGAAGTTTGGTGAGGTTTACGAATCAAACAAGCAAAATTGTCTCCTGGGACTGCACCACTACTTTAACTTCAGGATTTCCCAAACATGGGGAGAATGATACGAATTCTTGGTTTTAGACATGGAATTTTTTTTCGCATGTTAAGTGATAGCATCAATTGAAATAAATCAATTTCGGGTTGTATAATTTCATTTATTTCTCAAATATTGAAAACTAGTTATTTTCCATGTCAATCTAAACTAGGTGCAAGAAATTGATATGGAACTCAGACTTCTCTTTATTAAATATACAAAATGGAATTCAGAGGTTCAACATTACATTAATGACATCCATCAGAATCTGGAATACATATCATAGAAGTCTCGGGAAATAAATACATACGATGAAGAATTCTCCATCATAGAAAGACTAGGAATCATCATGATTTCGAATGGGAGGCTTCTCAATATATGAAAACAAGCCTGAAATTCATTGGATTGGACTTCAAGACCTAAAATAAACTCAATGATGGAGAATGTATGTCATCATCCTCTCAGAAGAAGAAGGGGCACATCTCCCAACATGGAATAGGGGCACAACTGCCAAGTTAAAGAGGCAAAATTGCTCTCAATCCAATTCTCAAACCGTCAAAATATGGGAAAGTGGTGTGCACTGGAATTATTTTATAGAATTGAGGTGACTTGTTGAGAAATTCATTCTAGATAATGTGTCATCATAGAGTGTATAAGGATAGCTTGCTTTCAATATTTTGTTTTTGCTTTTCTTTCTGATTTTGCTTTATCCTTCTTTTGCTTTTCTATCCTGTTTTTTTTTCTTTTGACTTATTTTTCGTGCTTTTATGCCTTATCCGATTTTATGCTTTTATCTTATTTTCTGCTTTAATATGCTTTTCCTGAGCTTTACTGCTTTTCTTCCTTGTGCCAACTTTTCCTTTATTTTCCCTGCTTTCCTAGTTTTAACTACTTTCATCTTTTCTTCTTTTGCAAGCTATCTCTTGGTCAAATATTATCCTCTAATGTTCCCTTGTGAATCATTATCCACTTTGTTTCATTAAAATAAATATTTATTAATGAAAAATACAATCATGAACATATAATAAATAGATCACATACATCACTAGAAGGTGCATTTGCAACACAGTCATCCATAATTAATGGAAGAGGAAGAGGAAGATCAAATTTTAGAGGGAGAGGAAGAATTTATTCTAGAGGAGGATGCAACAGTAGCCTTGAAAATGTTGCTGGTAGAGGTCAAATTCAAAACTTCAAACATCCAAGTAGCCAAATATTTGATAAATAAAAAATACAATGTAATTACTGTAAGAAATTAGGGCATTTTGCTTATGAATGTAGGAAGAAACAACATGACCAAAGCAAGCAAGGTCAAAGCCAATCAGGTAACACCGACACTTTCACTAGTACAATGTTTTTGGCATGTGCATCCCCTATTGAATGTAATATTGCAGAAGAAATCCCATGCGACATATGGTATTTAGATTCATGTTGCAACAATCGTATGTCTGGAAATTTAGATTTGTTTTCTAGTTTAGATAGATAAATTCAAACTTATGTTACACTTGGAAACAATATCCAAATCATTGTTTTAAGCAAAGGCACTATGGTATTCTAACCAAACAAGGGGAGCAAAAAAATATGCATGATTTTTATTATGTCAAAGGTCTAAAATATAACTTAATTAGCATTGGAAAACTGTTACAAAAATGTTATTGAGTTTACATGGAAAACAATCATTGTGTGATTTTCGACAAATATCCAAGCAAACAATTGATAGCTAAGATGCGAATGACAAACAATCACTTGTTTCCCTTTAGGATAAGGACTGATATGAAGGGAATAGCAACTCAAGTTGTTCATGAAGCAAAGAATGAGCAACTAGAGTAGCATTTAGGGAGGAAAGTAAGAAATAAAAAAATATAGTGGTGCAGAGATACAAGGAACATTTCAATCAGAGGTTCAAGATGAATCATGGCTATGGCATTTCACATTCGGTCATTTGAATTTTGGTGTGCTGAAGCTATTGCACATGAAAAATATGGTGAAAGGTTTTCCATTAATTGAACAACCATAAAGAATATGTGAAGGATTTATTTTCGACAAGTAGCGTAGAGAATCATTTCCAGTGGGAAAGTCATATAGAGTGCACACACCACTTGAAATTGTGCACTCTGATATTTGTGGCCCAATGCAAACACCATCCATAGGAGACTCTGCTTATTTTTTTACATTCATTCACGATTTCACAAGAAAAGCATGGATATATTTTATGAGACACAAATCTGATGCATTTGGCTGCTTTCAGTAGTTCATGACACTTGTAGAGAAGCAAAGTGGTCACTTCATCAAAATATTAAGGATGGGTAGAGGTGGTGAATATGTCTCAAATGATTTCCTAAATGTTTGTAAATCTCATGGAATGCATAAGCAATTCACTGTGCGGTATACACCTCAGTAGAACTATGTCGCAGAAAGGAATAACGGAACCATCATGGAAATGGTGCGCAATATGATGGAATCCAAGCATTTTCCATATGAATATTAGGATGAGGCAGTAGAAACTACTATATACATCATGAATACACAACAAGAAAATCTATCTTTTAGCACCACAAGTTAGCACCACTTATATATTGTGATGCTAATGTGGTGGTATTGGCACCACTTACATTTTTGTGGTGTTAAGGTGGTGTTATTAGCACCACTTACATTTTTTGGTGTTAAGGTGGTGATATTAGCACCACTTAAATTTTATGGTGTTAATATGGTGTTATATTTGTTGATATTATTGGAAATTGAGTTTTTCTTCATTTATGTTAAAAGAAATGCCATGTTGGCAAGTACCATAAAGTGGTGCTAGCCTTTTATTGGTGACATGGACATGTACAAGTAGGATTTAGTTATGAGGATTTGCACCATAAACATAACAAATTCGCAAACAATTATTATGTAAATAACTTCAATATTTAATTTTTGTTTTATCAATTCAAATAAATGATCAAAGATTAATTTGTGAGTTCTTGCACCACAATCACAACAAGTTCAATTTATTATTTTTAGAATATTTAAGCAAATAAATTCACATAATTCATTTATGAGGCTTTGCACCACAAGTACAAGTTGTTCACAACTAATTATTTTGTAAATAGTTGAATTCAATTATTCATTATTAATACTATTTAAACAAATAAATAAAAACAACCATTTTAATATTATTACTATTATAAAGTACTAATAAAATTTATTTGAATTGAAATTTGATTATTTAATTAATAATATTTTATAATATTAAATTTTTTATGGAAATTTGTGCCATTATTAGGTTTTTAGAACAAGCCATGGGTCTCAATTCATGGACATGATCAAAGGAGAAAATCTCTGCCTAGGGACATAAAAGAAGCTTTTAGGAACCTAGATACAAGAAGACATGACAAAGGTGACGATAAATCTTCGTAATAGTATTCCTAGCTTCTACATATGGGCATTCACACTATTATAAGGTCTTAATCACTAGGGATAGGTCCAGTGGTTGAGAGAATAATCCTAGGCCTTAGGATAAAGGAATCTTAAGCATTGAGAAATGTCATGTTCACAAGTACCATATAGTGTTGCTAAGCTCATATTTGTCACATGGACATGTACAAATATGATTTAATTATGTTAATTTACACCATAAACACAAGAAATTCATAAATAATTATTTTGTAAATAATTTAATTCAACTAAATTTAATTCAAATAAATGCTCATGATTAATTTATGAGGTTTTACACCACAATCACAACAAATTCAATTATTTGTTTTTATATTATTTCTACAAGTAAAGTCACATGATTCATTTATGAGGTTTTGCACCATAAGCATAAGAATTTCACAAAGAATTATTTTGTAAATAACGCAATTCAATTATTCATTTTAAAGATTATTCAAGCAAATAAACACCTATTATTCTTAATATTGACAAATAATTAAAGACAACCATTTTTAATGTACTACTATTAAAAAATATTAATAAAAGTGATTTGAACTTAAATTTGAATATTCAATAGGGTATATATTTAATGATCTTATTAAATTACTTGATGGATATTAGTATCATTATTAGGCTTTGAGCACAAGGCATGAGTATCAAATCCTTGGACATGTTCGAGGGAGAAAAACTCTTCATTGGGTCCTAAAAGAAAGTTTTAACACACATGTATTCCTAAGAATATTTTTAACATCTATGTGTGGCAATTGATGCTATTATGAGGTTTTTATCACTAGTGATAGGTCTACTGGCCCTCAACCTAGTTAAGAGAATCAACCCAGGCCTTAGCCTCAATGAAGCTTTTAGGCCTATAGGGATAATAATTATTTGTTGAGGCAACACAAATTACTTTTTGAGAAGATCTATGGCCTTATAATAGGGATGATGGGGGAATTGGAGGAAATAAAACTAGGTATAAGTCTTAATGGCATAGACATGATTAAAAGATGAAACTCAGGACTTGAACCTTAGAGGAAACATCTAAGAATATAATATTAACAAACTCATAGGAGTAAACTTGGTCTTAAACCCTAAGGTAAGCTTTAAAAAAAACTCATGAACTCCAACACTATCCTTGGAATTTGAGTGTTCATATAAGTGACACTAGGTATGAAAACCTCTGACATAGTCATGGGAGGAATCACTGGAATTAGGCCCTAAAGGAAGGTTTTAAGCATATCGGGCTAAGAGCAATGACTCAAACTATCACATAGGATATTATGCTATATATAGGATATCGTTATTAATAAAGTGGAAAATGAGTGGAAAACAGTTGGGGAACAAATTGAAATAAGTATACCCTAATAGAAGTTTATTGAGGTAATTGGAAATGATCAGGGGCATTAACCATAGCATACACCTTGTAAAGTCGATATTTGGCATAATATTAGGATATGGGAACAATCAAGAGTTTTTCATAGTGGGATGGATCTCAAGGCCTTGACTGCATCATAAGGAGAAAGTAAGAGCCTTATGTAGGTGTCCAAAGGCCTTTGTAGTGACATTACATGGAATACGACCATGATTGTATCCCTAAAGAAACCATTAAGGCATCCAAATCCATTGAGGCATTGTGTACCTTGGTCTTATGGCCTTATGGCCTTGGACTATATCAATGGATGAGACCTAAATCTTAACCCCTAAAGGAATTTTCTAGTCATTCAGGGGTAAGAAGTTTGCCTCCACCAACAACATATAGCCTATTGAGATTATCATTAGCCTATGATTGAGGATGTTGGTGACATTAGGTGTTTTTGTGTAGTATGTCCATGTAGTGAGGCCTTAGGAGTGATGTTCTAAGAAGAAGACCGTTCCTTTATCCTTAAAGAAATAATTAAATCATCCAAATCCATGAATTATAATACCTCAAAGCCCCATGAATGACTTCAAAAAGGTATCCATTGTACTATGTATCTAAGTCTTATGGCCTTAGGGCCTTCAGCATCGTTAATGTAGGATACGTGAACCTTCACCTCTAAAGGAAGCTTGTAGACATCTAGGGGTAAGAATTTTGCCTCCACCAACTACACACAACCTCCTAATTGTATAATTCACATATGATTGATGATGTTGTTACAATTAGGTGGCTTTAAGTAGTATGCACATGTCTCAAAGCCTTGGGAATGATGTTCTAGGGAACAAGACCATGCCTTTGGCCCTAAATAAATCATTGAGGTATCTAGAGCCATGAACACTACCTAAAAGCAGCATTTATTACTTCATATGGGTATCTATGGCATTATGTATTTAGGTCTTGTGGCCTTGGGGCCTTGGACATGGTCAAGGGAGGAGACCTAAATCTTGAGCTCTAAAATATTCTTATATCCATATAGGGATAAGAAGATTTCCTTCACTAGAAACACATGGCCTCTTAAGGGTGTCATTGGCTTATGACTGATTATGTCATTTCCATTAGGTGGTTTTGAGTAGTATTTACCTATCTCACGATCTTGGAAATGATGTTTAAGGGAAAATGAACATGCTTTTGGCCCTAAAGAAATGATTTAGGCATCGAGAGTGACAAACAATGCCTCAAGCACCATGCATGACCTTGCATGGATATCCATGCCACTAGGTATCCATGTCATAGGGCCTTGGGTCCTTTGACATGGTCAAGGGAGGAGATTTGAACCTCTATCCCTAAATGAATGTTCTATCCTTCCAAGGATAAGAAGACTGCCTCAACCTACTACACATGTACTCTTGAGGGTATCATTGACCTATGATTACGGATATTAACACTATTATGTGGTTTTGAGAAGTATGTAAGTTTCTTAGGGCCTTCGGAATGGTGCTCTAGAGAAGAAGGCCATGCCTTTGGCCCCAAATAAACCATTGAGGAATCTAGAGCCATGAACAATCCCTCAAAGCACCATGCATGAATTTGCAAGGGTGTCCATTGAGATATTTATCTAGGTCTTGAGGGCTTGGACATGATCAATGGAAGAGACATGAAACCACCATGAACGTTAGCCCCTAAATAACATGGTCAGTGGAAGAGACTTGAACATAGGTCCCTAAAGGAAGCTTCTATCCATCCATGGCTAAGAAGGTTACCTCCACCAACTACACATGGCAGCTTAAGGGTATCAGTGGTCTATGATTGGGGATGTTGATTGCATTAGGTGGTTTTGAGTGATAAACACATATATTGGGGCCTTAGGAATGACATTCTATATAATAGGACCATGCCTTTGACCTCAAAGAAACCATTTGAACATCTAAATCCATTAATAACGCCACAAAGCACAACACATGGCTTTGTACAGTATCCATGGTGCTATGCATCCAAGTCATTGGGACTTGGAGCATTGGATATGGTTAAGGGAGGAGACCTCAACCTTAGGCCCTAAAGGAATATTCTATGCATCCAAGGATAAGAAGGATACCTCAACCAACCACACATGGCCTCATGAAGGTAGAATTGGCTTATGATTGAGGATTTTAGTGCAATTAGATGGTTTTGAGTTGTATCTACGCATATCAAGGCCTTGGGAATGATATTATAGGGATGAAGACTATGTGCTTGTCCCTAAATTAATTATTGGGGCATTTAGAGACCTGAACAAAGCATCAAGGCATCATGCATGATTTTGTAGGGGTGTCCATGGTAGTATGCATCTAGGTTTCTGGCCTTTAGGCCTTGGACATTGTCAGCAGAGGACACCTAATCGTTAATCCCTAAAGGAATATTCTATCCATCTAAGGAAAAGGAGGTGGTACCCACCAACCACACATGGCCCCTTGATTGTATCATTACCCTATGACTTAGGATTTCAATGACATAAAAAAATTTTGAGCATTATGTAGGTGTCACAGGGCCTTGCGAATGATGTTATAGGGAAGAGGACCATGCCTTTGGCCCTAAAGAAAACATTGAGGAATTCAAAGCCATGAACACTGACTCAAAGCACCATGCATTACATTGGAGTGGTATCTATGGAACTATGTATTTGGGTCTTGTAGAATTGGGGCCTTGGACATGGTTAGTGGAGGAGACCTAAACCTAAGCCTCTAAAGGATTCTTCTAAACATCTAAAACTACGTAGGTTTACTCCACAACCCACACATGGCATATTGAGGGTATCACTGGCCTATGATTTAGTATGTTGGTTTCATCAGGTGGTTTTGAGAATTATGAAGGTGTCCTAGGGCCTTCAAAATGGCATTATAGGGATGAATACCATTCCTTTGGCTCTAAATAAACCATTGAGGCATCTAGAGACATGCATAATTCCTCAAAGAATCCCACATGACTTTCCATGGGTATCCATGGTGCTATGTATCTAGGTCTTGTGGTTTTAGGGCCTTGGACATGGTACTGGAAGATACCTACAACTCAAGTGATAAAGGAATCTTCTAACCATATAGGGCTAAGAAGGTTTCCTCCACCAACAACATGTGGTGTTTTGGAGGTATCATTGTCCTATGATTGATCATGTTTATGCCATTATGCGGTTTTGATAAATATGTATGGGTCCTAGGGAATTGGAAATACTTTCCATGGAAGAATACCATGTCTTTGGAACTAAATAAACCATTGAGGCATCCATAGCCATGAACAATGCCTTAAAGCACATTAGCATTTATGTACGAATATTCATGCCATTAGGGGCTTTTAAACACTAATAATGGGACTCAAGGCCCAATATGACATCATTAAGAAAAGAAAGCATAATTCCTTAAAGGAATCTTCTAGTCATCTACATCCAAGAACAATTCCTTTAACTACCACACATGACCTCATGATGGACTCAATTGCATTTGAGTGGTGATATGGATTCCATTATAAAATTTTGAGCTCTAGGTATTGATCTCAAGTAGCTTGACATGGTTGGGGTAGGAAAATTGGGCCTTAATTCCTAAACAAATATCCTAGGCATCTAAGGAAAGGATTGACACCTCAAACTAACACACATGGCCTCTGCATGGGTATATGTATGGCATTAGGTGGGTTTTAGTAGTCGGTATAATTCTTAGGGCCCTACAGATGATCAAGCGATGAATCCCATGTCTTATATCATAAAGGAAGTTTTAAGGCATCTAATTCCTAAGGTATGCATTGAAGTGCCACACTTGACCTCCAACATAATCCTTTCCCTCCAAGTGCAGATGTTAGCTCCTTTCGAAGGTTCACATCATTAGGTATGGACCTTGTGTCCTTCACATGTTAAGGGATGGAAACATTTTTTATGCCATTATGTGGTTTTAATAAATATGTACGTGTCCTAGGGCATTAGGAATACTTTCGATGAAAGAATACCATGCATTTGGCCCTAAAGAAACTATTGAGGCATCTATAGCCATGAACAATGCTTTAAAGAACCACTAGCATTTAAGCATGAATATTCATGCCATTAGGGGATTTTAAACACTAATTACGAGATTCAAGGCCCAGGAAATCATTAAGAAAAGAAAGCATAATTCCCTAAATGAAGCTTCTAGTCATCTACATCCATAATCAATGCCTTTAACTACCTCACATGACCTCTTGATGGATTCACTTGCATTTGAGTGGTGATATAGATTCCATTAGAATTTTTTGAGCTCTAGGTATTGAACTTGAGTACCTTAATATGGTTGGGTAGAAAATTGGGCCTTAATCCCTAAATGAATATCATAGGAATCTATGGAAAAACAAGACACCTCAAACTAGTACACATGGCCTTTGCATGGGTATATGTATGGCATTAGGTGGTTTTCAATAGTAGGTATAATTCTTGGGGCCCTATAGATGATCAAGTGATGAATCCCATGTCTTATATCATAAAGGAAGTTTTGAGGCATCGAATTCCTAAAGGACGCATTGAAGCACCACACTTGAACTCCAACAGAATCCTTTCCCTCCAAGTGGGGATGTTAGCTCATTTAGAAGGTTCACATCAGTAGGTATGGACCTTGGTCCTTTACATGTTCAAGTATGGAAACCAAAGCCATGACCACTAAAATAAGATTCTAGGAATCCAAGGCTAAATGTCACCTTGAACCACTGGCCATTATGAGGTTTAACACTAGGCATAGGCTTCAGGTCCCTAGAAATTCTTAAAAGAGAAAATGTTGGTCTTATTCCGGAAAGGAATATTTTATGTATCAAAGGTTAAAAATATCACCTTGAAGAATGACTCATGACCTCCTATGATGTATTTATTTTTAAGTGGGGAAATGTGTGCCATTAGGACTTTTTAAGCACTACGTATGGATGTGAGTACCCTAGACATGGCTAGCGGAGAAAACTCATGATTTGGGTTTTAAGGGACTTTCCTAAGCATATGAACCATGATCAACACCTTAAGAAACCACACTTGACCTCACGAGGGTATGCTTTATCTTTTGATATGGATCTCCATGCCATTAGTAGGTTGTGAAAACTAGGTAGGGTCCTTGGGGAATTGACATAGTAAAGGGAGGAATCCTAGGGCTCATGCCATAAACAAATATTCGATGCATATAGGAGAAAGAATGATGTCTCATGGGTATTTGGTTTTCTTGTTTTGTAATTGAATTTTGTCTTGTGCTTGGAAGATTGATTGGGGTTATGTTATATTGTGAATTTTGGTAGAGGTGAACCCTTCATGTAATGTTACCATGTAAACTAGTAGGTTGTAGTTAATGCCCCAAAGATCATTGCTACGCTACAGTAACCTAAGAGGTGTTAAAATTCAAATCCTCTCCAATGTGGGGTCTTCAACCCACCATGTCAACTAAGCAACTGTACAAAGTAATTTTTAATCTGTTGAATACTTAAATAAAACAGTAAAGGGAGATCTAATTGAATAGTTCACAATGAAAATTACTTGCTATGGTTTTGCAATTTGGGTAGCAAGCTAAGTCAGCTTGATTGTGGGGATAAATACATAGTTAATCACAGTTGAGGCGTAGGAATCTTGGGATGGATGACCTCTCGGGAAGTCTTTGTTAATAGGTGCAACCCTTGGAGGTGATGGTTTTAATACTATGTGATTCTTTCTCTACTATCATCACCACTTCTTCACCTTTGCGAACATCACTCGATTTAATGAGTGTTAAGTGGACTATTTAAAACCATGACAATTTGGTAAGTTGCAATTATATTCTTGGGATATGGGTTATAGATTAATGACTTACACTACATAGATAATCCCCAAAATGATATATCATATGTTGGATTGTGAAAGTCCCTTAATTAGTGGAATCTTGGCATGGGTGATCTTCTGGGAAGACTTGGTTAATAGGTGCAAGTCTTGGAGGTTATCATTGATGCTATGTGATTCATTTCATTAGTCTCAATCTCACTTCTTCACCCTTGCGAGCATCACCGAATGCAATGAGTGCTAAGTGAACTATTTAAAACCATGATAAATTAGTCAGTTGTGACTATAATCATGGGATATGGGATATATATTAATGACACACAACACAAATAATCCAAAAAATGATATATCATATGTTGACTATGAAAGCCCCTCAATACTTAAATAAAAGAGTCAAGGGAGCCCTAATTGAATAGTTCACAAGGCAAAATACTTGATAATGTTCTGCTAAGTGGGATTGATTGTGGGGAAAAATCCATAGTTAAGCATGCTTTATCCATAGGATTCTTGGGATGGGTGACCTATCAAGAAGTCTTGGTTACCAGTTGCAAGCCTCGGAGGTGATTATTGATGTCATGTGATTCATTTTGTTAGTATCAATCCCATTTCTTCACCCCTATGAGCATCACTTGATGCAATGAGTGCTACACAGATAATCCTAAAAATGATATATCATATGTTGGATTGCGAAATCCCCTCAATACTTACAATACTCCTTTTTCCATACCCAATGTCTCCACAGAACGATAATATTGACATGCTATTTATCAATGAATGACAAAGGGATTCTATCATGCTACAAGTGCTAACGTATTCCCAATCATGACATTCACAAAGTTTTTTACCAACAGCCTAATAACAACCTCCAAGATCACCCAACCAACAAAGTCTCATGAAAACAAAAACCCTCTAAAGATTACAAACAAAACTTCAATAGCAACAATAGCAACAATATTTATTGCAAATATATGCAATATATGAGGGATCTCATTATTACCTCGTTTTAAACTTTCAAGTTGAGTTTCATAAGAACCTTAGGTGGTGACATCATGCTTACTATGACCACTATGCTCACTAACACCTCTAACAACTAATGGAGAAAGAATTCTTATCACAAGCGTTAAGTTATGAAACATGTAGCTTTAGTTTGTCTTGGTCCATTGGATTAGTAAATCCGTATATGTTGTCTTAAATGCAATGGTTTAAGAACTCTATGGGGTAGCTTGTCCTTGCTTTTTTGTTGAAAAAAAAATCTTCTTGTTGCTTGTTTGGCGCTCAATGCTAAACGCATTTTCTCCTTATTCTGCCATTTATGCTCTGTGAACCCTCCTCTAGCTAGAGCTCTGCACAAAAAACACAAAACTGAAAATATTTCCTATATGGGGCACAAGGTGTTGCATCACTCGAATCTAGGATGAGTTTCGTAGGTGGAAGACCTGAGCAAATTATTTTTGTAGTATTTCTTACACGAGGTAAGCACAAATTGGTACTTTATGGTTTCACTGTTTATGATTTGTAATTATTTTAATTGAATCTGGTTTTCCTAGCTATCTTCCCTACTCTGTTTACCCAACTTATTTCCCCCCTCTGCCATACTCTAGCATTTTCACCCTGAGAATAATGAGCATATTCAGGATTTACAAATATATATGCCCAGTTGTTCCTTTGTTAAAAAACTTGGATACTTTCTCTTGGAAATTAAAGGGTTGAACCTGCCCTGTTTTTGTTCTTAGTTGTTCATTCAAGTTTTTATACCCAACGACATCTGATGAACGGCTAGGTCCGATCTAAAATACATAAGAAGGTTTAATATTTCAAATGGATTACTAAACACTATGACCCATTGCTTGTATTCTCCTCCAGTCCGTTAAAACCCACTCATTTAACCCAATATCCCTCTCGACCCAGCTTTAGTTTCTCTCAAAGTCTATTGGATTTGATAGTGAGACTTCCATTTATACAAAGCATAAGTTTATATTCTAAATGATCATTTTGGGGTTTGTTCCTCTTTTAGCACAGAGGGAAGTGAAGTGATTTACAGCGCTCTACCTCTTGGGTAGGGGTGGGGTGATCTACCAACACTTATTTGGAACTTGGTCCAATATTGGTGAAATGCATCTAGACATGTGCATTGAATGAGGACACTAGCACATGCTCGTATAGTCTGAGGTTTGCTATGCCATTGAGGTTGTGAAACTTGAGGATGCATATCTTGAGGTCACACAATTGGAAAATGTATTAAGGAATGGAGTTCGAGATAGACGCAACATAGAGGTGCATATCAAATTCGGTTCAAGATGGTCCTGTGCTAGACTGAGTAGCATTCACTGAAGCAAGTATTGTGTTTAAAACACATAATACTGGTCAAAGCTGCTTCTGCTTCATTTTTCCCTATCAATGTGCTCATGTAGATTGGACAAAATTCCTCTTGGCACTGTCATGTCATTTTCATTTTCATTCTGCTTTCACAGCACAAAATCAACATCTTTAAGTAATACATTAAGTACATAGAAGTTTCTTAGGTAAATGAACCTCAAAGATGGGTCAAAATTTTATGAAGTTCACAACCCTTCTTTCCTCTTATTTGGCTTTGAACTATATTAGAAGGAAAATGAAAATGATTGAATGAACAAGATAGAAGTCTCCATTTTAAGCAAATGGTAGTTGCGACAAAGATCATTTAGTACTTACAACAGCAACTCCATCTTCCTCTTGTTTTACTCTCTTCAGAGGTTCAACATTGGAAACAGGCATTGACCTTCTGCAAACCTTAGCAAATCTCTATCATTAGCAAATGGATTCACATAACAAACATTACTACAGTATAGCAGGGATCCTTTGGTGAGGAAAATAGGAAACAATAATTGGACTACTGCTAAAAACCTCCATGGCCACTTTAACAAAACTGGCAAGCTAGATAAGCTTCACCTATGAAAATACAGAACGTGATTTAAGAGATTATTATTGTCTGAATGAATGACTGAAAAAGTACAACAATTTTACGTGCATTGCTACAGCTATGAATATGTTAATGATTACTTGTTTTCATGCTTGAGAACAGATCTCTCATAAGTATCTGCATCACAAATTGGAGGCTTTCCATCTTCCTCAGATTCTGAACCAAAGTACTCCCCATCCCAGATATGGCATTTCGAGCATTTTTCCATGTCCTCTTCCACTAGCAGCAAAAAAGCTTATCAATGCTAGTGTGTTTTTTGTTGTTTCCCCTCCATAGATCATATTTTACATTGATTGGTATTTAATTTAAAGTATTAAAATTGGCAAGGTATGTGAGCAGCGAGAGGAGGCAGACATTTGAGTTGGGTTATCTGTATTGTTGCTTTCAGAGAATCCAAGTGCAGCCTTTGGCACTTTTCGAATGGTAGAAACAACATGTTTCAAATATCTGCAGAAGGAATTTCGAGATCTATGTAAATTATGAGAGAGATTGCTCTTGCTCTTTTATTTATGTTGATGTTAGCTTTTATTAGAGTAGTTTTCATGGAAATGATCTTCTGATTTAAAAGAGGCGTCGAAGAGGGAAAAATGGCTTGAAGTATATGTTTAATTTTACAAATCTTGGGCAAATTGGAATGCATTTATTCCACTCAGTTATGAGTGTACCATGGAAGTGCAAATGATGTTGACCTGTAATGCATTTATGCTAATATATAATGTTTATGTACTTGCAGGAACCCATATCTAATGTTGTAGCACGTCCTTCTCCAAATGATATTCTTGAGTAGCGTAAGTGTTATCCTTTATTTTTATATTGTGCATGATTTAAATTTTCATTCTTATTAAACTTTAGCATTAAAATTAGTTATGGATATGGTTTGCATGTCCTTCTCCAAATGATATTCTCTGCTAAGAGGGCAAAGTTGTGGCTGTAACAGTTTTTCCTGTAATAAGTAATTTTCAGGTCTGTTATTTGTTGAGATTTGTGCCCTAAGTAGAATTGATTGGTGTTTATTTTATTGGGCTGCCTTATGTATTTTGTTGGACAAAAGTGAAATATATGTTGCTGTAGTTTATATTTCAGAGTAAATGAATGGTTAATTTTTCCAGATGAGAACAAAATGTGCGTTTAATTTGTAGCATAATGAGTACTTTTGTGCATGCACTGCTTATTTGAAATCTAAAGAAGTATTGTCCTATGCCAAACATCATGAAGAATTTGCAAAATAGTTCTGATGACATTTTCCTTGAACTGATTGTTGGGCTAATGTGAATCTGGTGTTGAACATTGCAAAGAGTAGATAATTTTTTTTACTTTAAAAATGCATAAGATAAATAGGAGAAATTGCCAATCGAATTATCATTGTAATTTGTTCCAGATAGGTCCAGACTCCATATATCCCTAATTTTATGACATATTAGATCCTTACATTGAAGTAAAAGGAAGAACCTCAATATTGGATACCAAACATAGTCATGTGGGATCTAATCATGTCGGATAATAACCTTGTTTAAGATAATAGTGAAAACAAAATATTTAGATTATTTGTTGTTCTCAACATTGATGAGTTCCAATTGCAGTGGGTTTCTATTGAACAATATGATTGGTATTCTTGTTAAGTTAATTCTAGTTTTTCGAATAATATTCCATTGTGGAGGCAAGATAATATGTTATGTTAGCTATTTGGTTCTATTGTGTTATCTTCCCTTATTGTATGTATCTACATGGCAGAGGATTTAGAGTGGACGAGCTTGTCACAAGATACAGTTTAGGGCATATGCATCCATTCTGTTACTATTTCTTTACCCACATAAACCAACATAGTTTGATAGAACCATATGTAGTAATCAAAGAGAAGTTACAAATAGTTATCATTAGTGTGTGGACTGTAGATTGCATAGGAAAATTTCAGTACTACAGATTTTAAGCTTCTCAAGAAATTAAATTTAAATAATTTGTAAACTAGTTCTCTATCAAATTAAATTTATGTTGCTTAGCTAGTTACAGATTACTCTTTATGTGATATACCCGACTCTACATGTTTGTAATTCATATACCACTAAACTACCAAGTGCTAAATTTATGTTGCTTATCTAGTTACAGAGTCCCTAGTGATGGATCCAATTCCAGATACATTAGCCGTTATGTATTATTGTCCCTTCCAGCATATATTTGTTAGTTTTTGCTTTTCATGAAATCTTTTTAATATTTTTTTACTGAAAATATTTGTTATCCTTCTTCCAGGAAAGGCTACAGTATTTATATAGGAAGAGAATGGACGTGTTTGAAAAGAGATATATGTTTGCGTACATATCAGATTGTGTATTCAAAGGTATTTTAATGTTAGATTATATATTTGTAGTTTACATCATTGCAGAATGCTTATTGCTAGCCATGTTTCACTCAAGCTGTAATTTTTTGCTTTACCATATTTTTTGCAGAATGCTCCATGAACAAAAAGAAGGCTGCAACTTTCCGTCTGGTTGGGTTTTCAGGTGATGGTCACAGCGTTTTCACCAGGCCCAATGATAGCACTAACCACGTTTCAGGCTTCACAGATGACGAAACCAAGAATAGTTCTGAATCGCAGGGCGGTCCTCTCGATGCCTATAATTATCTTAAGCACTTCACCTTTTGTGGAGGGGGTTTATTTGTTCCCAGTACCATACCTTGGTTCGAATCCGTTACACAACCAGATGTCAAGGTAATAATGAATTTTTGTTTGACTTTCTACTTTTGTTTTTATTTTGATGAGCCGACGGTATGCCCTAAAAATGAATAATATAAAAGTAATAATGAATTTTTACATTATAATAAAAGAATATAATTTTTAATTAAAAATGTTTTCAATACATAAAGGTAGATATCTAAAACCAAATAATTTGAAATTTTGACATCAAAAGGGAAATCTATATTTACAAGATACATCAGAAGTGTATTACCTATGATGCACATGGTGGTAGACGTGCAACGTTTAAAAGTTTATTATCTATAATACACATGGTGATGGACATGGCTTTGGCTTTTATCACCAATCCACCAATACATGTAGATGGTGGACTCCCTACACCATTACAAACCAACCTTTGTAGTTAATTGTTATGTGTATCCACCAAAACATAAAAGAATATACTTTACGAATCAGAGTTAATAATTTCATTGATAAATGAATATAAATTAACATATTGTGTTGCTTGTTCAGGATTATGATGCATCTAATATGTCAGTTAAAACCAGTGATGGAGATTACTCAAATGTTATGAGTTCAAGCATATCTTGCATTGAGAATGTTGAGGAAGTTATTGATCCTGAAGTATTTGCTCAACTTGAGAATGGTGATCATGGATTTGGTTATGATGTTGAAGACTGGGAAGAAGACTTTGTCTCGAGTGGTTTCCATGCTATCAGGTGTTATAGAGACTCATCCTCCACAATCCCGGCCTTGATATATCAAGGATTGGCAGTTCTCAAAAAATAATGCCAAGAATCGATCAACCAAGAATAATGAAAATCCATGTAGCTGGAACATGAGTCTGACATTGGAGGAGAGATCACTATAGAAGGTCATGAAGAAAAGGGCAGAAAGCTGATCCTGTTCTGTGTGGCTTACTTTGTAGTAATAGGTGTATGAATATTAATCTGACTAGTATGATTTTGTCTTGAACATGGCCATTTGAGAGCTGCTCTATTAGTCCAAATATATTTTGATAAATTTTAATGTAAGTTCCATACAATGGATTTGATAGTATGATTTCCTTAGAGCTTTAGTTCCATTTGAATGCAAATAGAAAATACTGAAGGATGAAGTCATATTCCTTTTATCATCCATGTATTGTTTTGAAATTTGGATATAGGTTAGATTTTCCAGCAAGGGTAGTTCCTGATAAAAGCCCAAGTAAGGGAAAGATGAATACATGTGTTGTCCACCTTGTTAGTGTCATATGATGTAACATATTTTGTGACTTTCCTTGAAATATGCATGGTTAATAACTTAATATTTAAATGACGTGAATATTTTGACAAAACTGATTCCCCTCCTTCCGCACCTGTTAAACAAAAGTCAATCTATTCCTTCCAAATGGAAAGAATGCAATAAATATTCATGATGTTCGATGCATAATGGCCATTTTTACATAATTCTGAGAATCATTATCCAATACAAAAGTGCTTTTCATAAGCTATGATGAATATTATATATAAATATATATAATATGTGATTTATATTTTTTTTTGCACCATTTATTATTTTATGGTGCTTTGCACCACTTGTTATTTTATGGTGCTTTGCACCATATACAAGTTTGTGTATATTAAATAATAATAATAATAATTTTGGTGTTTTGTACCAAAAAGTGTCAATCCTTGTTGGATTGGTTTTGGTGTTTTGCACCACAAAACTTCAATCCACCTAAGATTGGTTTTGGTGGTTTGCACGATACACCATGGAATGCCACATATTCATTTAACACCAAAAACAACTTTTTTACAAACACCACTTTTGCACCATAAATCTTAGCACCACTTGCATATCCCCACATTATCACCACTTTTGCACCACTATTTGAAAATTGAGGATTTCCCAAATCCTTTACAAATAGTGGTGCTAATGTGAGGCTAAAATACCATTTTTCTTGTAGTGATAGGTTCCCAACAAGGACTGTGAAGAACAAAGTTCCTCAAGAGGTGTGGACAGGTATGAAACATAGTGTCTCTCATTTAAAAGTTTTTGGTTGTGTTGCATATGCACATATTCTAGATGAGTTGAGAAATAAATTAGATAATAAGAGACATAAATGCATATTTGTTGGTTACTCGGAAGATACAAAAGCATATAATTGTATGATCCTCCCACAAGGAAGGTCATAATCATCCATGATGTTGAATTTGTGGAGAATGAAGCATGGGATGGAAGTATAGAAAGTACAGTGAAAATTATGAATACTGTTGCACATGATGATATGATGGAGGAAGTGGTTCAGACACCATAAGAAACTCAACATGTCGTAGTACCATGCACCCATAGGAATACACACCATGTCACACCTCAAGTTACTGCGACACTAGTCGCATCCCAATCTGCACCAACAAGTACATCAAGAGCACAACAAACTTTAGCAAGCAATTCGAGAATCTCTTCATCACCATATCCAACTTTAGCAAGTTTGATGCCACGAAGAACAAGAAGTTTGCGTGGAATATATGATGTTGATACAACAAATTTATTTTCTATTATTGCATTATTTTCTCAAATAGATGATCCACTAACTTTTTAAAAAGTTGTCAAAAATTATGTATGGGCACAAGCCATGGATGAAGAAATCGAATGCATTGAAAAGAATCAAACATGGGAATTGGTATAGGTACCAAAAGATAAGGATGTAATAAGTGTCAAAAGGATTTATAAAACCAAGCAAGATGTAGATGGTAATGTGCAGAAGCACAAGGCAAGATTAGTTGCAAAAAGGTTCAAACAACAACTCGGCATAGATTTTAATGAAACTTGTGCGCCTGTTGCGTGCATGGATACAGTCAGGACAATTTTGGCCATAGCTACACACAACAAATGGTATGTATATTAGATGGATGTCAAATCTGAATTTTTAAATGGTTATTTGGAAGAGGAAGTATATGTGGAACAACCACACGGATATGAGGTTCCATGACAAGAAGGCAAAGCATATAGGATGAAAACACCGGGGGTTCACTAGCGAGGAAATATCATATCACGTCCATTCATATTGGGGGTTTGAATTCTCTTTAAAATATCAAAAATATATTGTCTCATATTAAGGGGTCAAGGGGGGGTTTTAAATTTGAGATAGTGATATAAATATTGGGGGTTATTTTATTCGGGTGGGTTTAGGAATAACCTCCAAATCGTGGGATGGATTCATACCTCCAAATCATGGGCTCAATTCATACCCACCTAAAACATAAGGACCCTCCATTTTTATTTGATATTGCTTATGTTCCTAAGTTTTGAATAAATTTGATAATAGTGTACCAATGATAATATCAATGGAAGTCTATTTGGAGTAGTGGCCTTGAGAAATCCTCATTTAATAGCTTATTTAGGCTTGGTTTGAATTCATGCTATATTGGTTTTCATCTATAAGTTAAGAGATGTACGTAATTGAGATTTTTGGAGTTGATCAATTGTATTGTATTTTTTGTAGGCATTTGAGAAAAAGATCTAACTCTTCATTTTTTAGGTTGGGGTTTAGGTTGGTATTGAGATTCAATCAAACCTTTATCCATGACAGCCAAGAAAAGTGAGATCAATATTTCTTGGCTCATTGGAACCAAGAAAAGTTAGATCAATCTTTCTTGACTAAATATTTCTTTCAACTTTTGTATTCTTCTTTAACATTTTTACATTGCCAGTTAGGAATGGTTGTTAGATTGAGTTATATTTGCCACATTCATAATTGTAATTTCAATTCTTATATTCAAGGAATCATCTTAGTATTGTGTTGGAATTGACATGAACATAGGTGAAAATCTAAACCCTTATTTACATACCCTATGTGTTATCGTTACCATGAAATGGTATCGTATAAGTTTCACCATCTATGTATCTTTATAACTATTGCATGCTTGAAACCTAACAATGAATATTTTCCCATCTCCTTTAAAGATAAAAAAATAGATATAACCCAAGAAAAGGTAACTAAATGTTGTTAAAGTGGAGGAAATTCATTGCATCTTGTGAATGACCCAAATCCAGGATATGCACATGATAATATGGTGTTATTAGAAAGTAAGATAATTTTTTCTATGTTTATTTGGGTTCAAACATCAATGATGTTTGTTTTGATAGGAAGGTATGGGAGTCCATCCACGAAAGGGTTTCAATTTTTCAATTTTATAGAGTTTAATTTATTAATCTTATAGAAAACATGAGCTCTCTATGGCTATACTTATATTTACATGATATAAAATTGGTAGATTGGCAGGCTGTGGTGTGAAACATTTGCAATTCTCATATTTTCTGAGCATTGCACTAACAATTGGACTATCATCCTTTTAAATTCTTTGTTATGTTGATATCTTGACCGGGTTTCCTTTTATGCATTTTTCCTTCACCAGTACTATTTCGTTGGGTCTTCCACTATCTAAAGCTACAAATTGATCAATCACCCCTGCAATTATGGTGGTATCATTATTAGCATTATACTGTTATTTTATTAGCATAATGTTTGCTTATACTTCTATGTGTTAGGGATCCTATTTGTTACAACTTCATAATATGATATAAAGGGGGTATTAAAACTGGGTTGATAAAAATGAATACATACAATATTTGGTGAAACTAGGGGTTTTATTAATTGGAAATGCATATTGGGAGGGGGGTTCAACAATAAAAATTTAGGAGGAATTTTCCAATATTTATTGAAATTAGGGATATTGTTTAATATCATGCGAACGATCGTGCTATGTAACAAGTTCACTGAGTGAACCCCCCGTGGCTGAAAAATACACTTTATGGATTGAAGCAAGCTCCTATAGCTTGGTACAGTCACATTGGCTCGTATATCATTCAAAATGGATTTAACGGAAGTGAATGTGAACCAATGATGTACGCCAAAATCAACAAGCAAGGTAAGATGCTAATTGTTTGGTCATATGTTGATGATTTAATATTTATTGGTGATTTTGGCATAGAATATTTTAAAGCAGTCATGGAGAATGAATTTGAAATGACTGATTTTGGGGCTTATGAGATATTTTTGGGCATTGAAGTCCATCAATCGAAAGATGGTATATTTATTTCTCAATCCAAATATGCAAATGAAATTTTGAAAAGGTTCAATATGGTAAATTGCAAATATGCCCCAACTCTAGTAATAACAAGACTGAAGTTAAGGAAGATGATCGATCAAATGTTGATCCCACATTGTTCAAAATGATGGTTAGAATCCTTATGTATCTTACTGCGACAAGTCTTGATATAATGAATGGAGTAAGTCTGATCTCAAGGTTCATGGAGTCTCCAAAATACACACACTAGCAAGCAGGTAAAAGAATTCTAAGATATGTAAGTGGCACAAAATATTTTGGCATTCTGTACTCAACTTCATAATATTTCAGACTTGTTGGAGACACCGATAGTGATTACGCAAGCAACAAGGATGATAGGAAAAGCACATCATGGTATACATTTCATTTTGGTACAGGAGTAGTGTCATGGGAAACAAAGAAACAACCCATTGCAACTTTGTAAAAAACAGAAGCTAAGTATGGCGCAGCTACAAGCGCTCCATGTCAAGTTGTTTGGATGCGTAGAATGTTAAAGGATATGTCGCAGACCCATGAAAAACCCACAACAATTTACTGCGCCAACAACCTATCCAGCGCGCTGTTAAAGAACCATATATATAAAAAAAACCAAGCACATTGACACCGGGTATCATTTCATCAGAGAACTGGTAAATAACAAATAAATTTGCTTCCGCTAGCGGACATATTTACAAAGCCATTGCCAAGGGACAACTTCTAGTATGTGTGTAGTTGTTAATTATACAAATGACTGATATTTACACATTCAATTCCAGCTCTAAAATATTTTTGATATTTTCTTGTTTAATGATCCCCATTTGCTCATAATTAAGGGGGAGTGTTGGAAATATTAATTATGAGCCGATTGTGTATCTAGTTTGCACCAACACTTTCAGTCATTTAGTCAGTAAATCTGTCAGTCAATGTGCCAGGATATGGAGTTCACGTCTCATTATATTTAAGTGGCTGCATAGTAGTTCAGAAGTCAAGGTTTTAGGTAGATCTCACTCAGAATTTAGTTACAGTATTCAATGAATCCATTTTCCTCGTCTTTGTATTTAAAATGAAAATCAGAGTCATTTTGTAATTCTGAAAAATGCTCGAGTAAGAAGGAAAAATAAGCCGAAGTAAGTTTTAGCATTCACTGCCGTCTCGGAGCTCAAGCTCGTGAAAATCAGAACACACGCTCTATGTAAAATATCCATAGCTGCCATTGTTATTTTGCTCGATAATATATTTGCATTTGCCCCTATATTATTTCGTAAAAGAGATCTTCATATGCACATATTTTATGAAATATGAATGTTTAAATCTTCTCCTTTAGAAAGAATGAAACATACTTGTGTTAAGCTTACTAAAAGGTGAAAAGTGAAGTTGCAAATCACCACTCACAAATCCAGCATCTTCTCCTAAAATATCTTGCACCAAGTTATAAGGGTTAGCAAAAGTTTACAAGGTAAAAGTTTTTACTTTTGTTTCTTCCTTTTATTTCAAAGGTGAAGTCAAGCTATAATCCGCAATTGTGAACAACAAATCTGCGCAGTAAATTCCAGTAAGTTGTAAATTGTAAGAACAGCCCAGTAAAATCTTGATCTGCATAGTCATGTAGGCCATACACCTGTTTTATTATCCTTCCATTTAATTTTAAAAGCATAAATGATAGTTTACCCCATTTTTTAAGATATATACATCTATGACCTAATTATATTTATATTATTACAACGAATGATTATTGTCAAAAAGTGATTTAAAAGAAATAATGGGACTATTAAGGTTTAATTGTTGAAGAACTGGCTATTTTACATTAACGAGGATGAAGGGGGATTCTCTCTTGCAGAGAGGATCGAGTTTTGCTCATACGGTTTTTGTTAATAGAGAACGAAAGGGGATATCATTTCGGGATGTTGAAAGAATATAGATCAGACAGAAAGAAGAAAAGGCCAAACTGAACAGGCGTAGCTCTAGACTGGGTATTAAAGAAACACGAGATATAGAGAAGGACGATTCCTTCCTCTTTCATTCTATATGCGGTTACAACTGAAGTGGGCTGTGAAGGAAGCCAATCCAAGGGGAGAGAGCTCCCCTTATTGTGTTTTGATTTACGTATGGAAAAGAAATCGTGCATTATCTATGTGTTTGTGCAAGAGAACGTAGTGGATTTCGATATTGCTCGTTCTATAAATAGAGGGGCGGCCTCTGTATAGAAGAATTGACCCTAAATTGATATTACTTTGCTTGTAAAGAAAACCATCCCCACTCTCTTTCATGCTTTTATATCTAGTTGCTATCTATTGAATGCGTTTTGTGTAGAGTGCTGGTTTTGAATTGGTGACAAACGACTTATTGGTAGGAAGGCGGTTTTGAACATATTTTACATCTTTTTTTTGTTGTAAGTAGGGTGACCTCCATGGGAGAGCATCAACACTCCATGTATTGGGGTTACTGTTTATTTTTTTCATTGCGGCGAGGACGCCGATCCCCCTTACTTTCAGTTGAAATGTATAATCTGGTTATGCCTCTACAACAAATGATGTTTGTACCATGATTTCATTGCATGAAATCGAATGTAGCTTGAACAATTACGAATTATTGTGATAGGGAGCCGGAGCAACCAGAACAAGATTGCTCCACTCTTATTTTATTTATAATGTTTTTATTTGTTTTATTACATTAATAGGTATTTATATCTTAGAATTCGGGGTGGATTATTATCTAAGCTTTTCCTAAATTGAAGGAGGATGAGAAAAGTGTACTCTCTAGATTGATTTTATATTCGTCCTTCAAAATTTGAAATAAACAATAAAAAAACATTGATACATGGATAACTAGTAGCTCATGCATAGAGAAGATAACAAGTAACAAATGATTTCTTCATGGCACTTAACTTGTGAACTATCGGTATTCACCAGCCTTCTTGAGAGTCAATCATTTTGTTTTTCCTAGATTGGAGGAGGATGGGACTACACTATCCAGATTGATTCTATGGGTGTCGTTCAAAATTTTAAATAAACAGTTATAAAATAAAATAAAAAATATCTAGTAGATTATGTAATTGGTAATTGATGCATGGATAATGAGCAGCCGTAGATCACATGCTTAACTAGAAGAAGGCTAGTAATAACAACAAGAATCTTTTAACATGCAATAACCCATAGAGGACAAGTAAAAGATAACTTGTTCATAGCACTTTACTTTTGGTCTATCTATGTTCACCAACCACAAATTAAGTAATTGTACTAAAATATTCAATTTTCTATTTAATGAAAAAAAGACAACCTTTTCATAAAAAACCAACCATAATTTCTACTATAAGACATATCGTGATTCATGTGCACACATTTTATTTACAATAAAGAGCACATGACATTTATCTCTATACAAGAAAGATGACTAAGGGTTGAACGTCCCTACTATTCCTCAAATGAAAAAGGACAAACTTGATAAAGAGATTGTGGCAATGCATATACACTATCTTGTGTATTGACATATTTCCATATCATCTTTGAAAGAGACCAATTCAAATGATTATCAATTCTTCAAATGTAACATTATGCTAAGAGAGACTTGAATCCTATTTTATTTTTTCTTTCATATTTAAGATTATAAATGGATATTTATGTGGTTTTAATCATAACACAATTTTCTATTAAATATAGTCAATATTTATACTTATAGGTATTTATATCTTAGAATTTTGAGTGGATTATCATCTATGTTTTTCCTAGATTGAAAGAAGATGAGATAAGTGTATAGTCAAAATTGATTTAAAGGTTGTTTAAGGTAGCTAATGCATAAACAACTCATAGCTCACACATGGATAATAGGTAACCACACACAACCCATTTAACTAAAGAAGATAAAGCATAGAGAACACTTAACTTGTGATCTATAGATGTTTACCCACCACCAATTAAATAAATGTACTAGTTTTAATTAATTGTAAAAAACAAACTACTATTTCAAAATGCTAAATTATACAATTAAAACTATAATTTTAAAATAAAATGTTTGTTAATCTAATTCTTAATAAAAAATAACTTTATTTAAAATGAATAAGTGATAATTTTTCGAAATCAGGTTTGTCCTTTTATTTGTTATATTAGAATTACCTATATAACATTTGTCTTTTTATGGGTATATTGGTATTTAAAATGAATAAGTGAAATTTTTTCGTAATCAGCTTTGTCCTTTATTTGTTATATTGGAATTATTATATAACATTTGTCTTTTTATCGGATATATTGGAATTAGCTTTATAACAATATCATTAGTGACTTTAACTATTTCCTTCTATTAGTAGATAATCTATATACCCTATGTGAGCTGTTTGTGTCAGAAATTGTTACTAAGGCTAAGGTAACAAGCCAACACAATCTCAAAGTAAAAAATCAATTCAAACTAGGGTTTAGAGTTTTATTTCATATGTTTTTGGTCATTGATTTCAAAAGCATAAAGGGAATACATTCAATAGATAAGCAACAACTAAATCATACGCATAAATCAATAAAGATGTATATATATCACAAAATCCCAACAAAAGACCGAAATGACATTCACACATAAAGGATAAGCATCACTGGAAAATTACACATAAACCAGAAATGAATTTATCATTCATGAAACTCAATAAGTTCAAAATGAAGCCAACACAGATGAAATATAGGGTAATGAGTCATATATTCATAGTTTCATCAAAAAATGCATATGAGAGTTTACAGTACCTATCACTGAACAAGTCTGGAAGTATAAGCAGCTTAGCAGACCTCCTAATGCTCTCCAAAATCAAAACCCTTACAATCTTTTTCCTTTCTCTCTAAATAGTTTTCTTCTCAAAAAAAAAAACAGTTAGGGTTTCTCCTACTAACTCTCCATCGAATGACTAGAATAGGTAAAGTAAAATTTACATTTTTACAAAATTACAAGTTTGCTAAAAATAGCAAATTCTTTAACAAAATGTCTTAAATGACCCTTAACTACTAACTGCCTCATATCTCTTTCGATGCCTCCACAAGCAAAGATATACCATCTGGACTTGCGGATCTTTTCTTCATTCTTTTATGCTTTTTCTCCAGCTTAGCTATCTTTTTCTGAAGGTGTTCATTTTCATGCTGCAAAGTTTCAACTGTCTTTTCCAGTTCTGAACAGTGCCTGTCAGCAGCCCTTTTCCTTCTGAGTGCTTCCTTTGCATCAACCACTAACTCCTGAAAATTGTCATGAACATCCTGAAGATCCTCTCTTAATCTTCTATTTGCCATCATTAAACCATCATTAACTTCCTGCATGTAATTCATTTGATGCTTATACTGTTTGACAGTCTTCTTTAAATTCTCCTTGTCAGAATTAACCAACTTCTCTATTGCAGCATCTTGCTCTTCATTAGGTTTCCAAAACATGTCAAACTTCTTAAATATTGTTTCTTCTGTCAATAGTCTCTCAGTAGTATCTTCAATGATGGGGTTTAGATCATCTGTTACCTGTATTGACTTAATCTCTTCTGTCAACAATTTCCCAGAAATGTCTTCAATGATGGACTTGGAGCTTTCTTCGCCTTCTACTTTTACTGACCTAATCTCCTCTTTTTTACCTGGCTGCAATTCATCTTTCTTTGATTTATCCTCCTCCATAGACTCTTCATCAGAGATAGTCACCTTATCAGTCTTCAATTTTGGATTTAACAACTTTTTCATGTTTAACCTTAGTTTGTTTTTCGACCTAGTTTTAGGTCTCCAGAAAGTAGCTGCCTCTCCCATCATTTTTAATTCCTTTTTTTGGTACTGAATAGATGCTAAATCTACCACTTCTAGTTTTTTGCTTTTCTTCTTAGGTTTTGTGGTTTTGTCATCTATAGCTTGATCTTCTTTAATTTCAGTTTTAACTACAATCTCAGGAATAGACTGCTCTTCTTCTAACATATATCCTTCATCATCCGAGATGATTGTGATGGGGCTTCTTGGCTAAATATGGATTTCTTCTTTAGCTACAGGAATTATTTTGATGTCAACTTTCTTCTCCTCCTGAGAATCTGGTACAGGTAGTGATTTCTTTTCAAGCAAGTCCTTTTTGTCTTCAAATAGTGAGAATTTGTTTTTAGTGTGCTCTGGAATTTCTTGGGGCTGACTGTCATTCTGTCTTTCTTCTGCTACCTGTTTTGTCACCTTCTTAACTTTAATCTCATGTTTGCTTGTAGGTTTGACTGAGTGGCCTAACTTTTGCATCATTACCTTTCCCTTGTCAGTCTGTCTTTTTGGTTGTTGATCTTCTCCTTTAGGATGAACACCTGACCAGAACAAAAAGAAGTCCCAAGTCCTTTCCTCATGCTGCAACACTGTACTGATGATCAGTTTAATGAGACCATGGTGAAAAAGTGACTGAGAAGTGTGATCATCATGCTGTTTTATCTTGCTTGACATTTTCTGCAGGCTTTTAAAGAAGAAGAAGGGCAAATTCATCTTAGAGATTCCTGCCATGTGTTGAAGGAACCTGAGATGAAATTTAAATACCAATGAATATCTTCCTTCACAGGTCACATAACTTTGCAGTATTCTTATGGGCTCAATCCACTCCCTTCTGAAATTTTGAATGAAGATACCCTTATTCCAGTCAGGAATCACATTAGGCAACAAATACCTTTGAGGTTCAAACTCGAAAGGTGATTTTTTGAACCAGTGCTCACCCTCATTGCTAATCTCAGTAGCTTCTGCTATTAATTCCACAGATAACTTGAAATTCAGAGCATCCATCATAATCATGTCATTCTTAAATGCCTTAGCAAACTTGCAGGTGACCTGTGTATCGAAGCCATCAATCCTTTTGAAAAACTTTAACCAACCTGCCTGCTGAAAACGTTCTACACAGTCAGGAAGCTTCTGAATCCAAGTTAAGTCTGTGGGTTCAGCCCTGTTGACCTTACCACTTTTGCCACTTTTTCCCATAATCTTCTTTTCAGTACACAGGCACAATCTGTCTTAGGTTTCAAGAATTGTTTTGTAAACTAATTTCCTATGCTTTGGGCTCTTTTGAAATTTTCTACAGACCCTTGAACAGCCTTTCAAATTCAATATTCTCTTGTCTCAACTCGGCAACTAAGTGAATATGTTCTCCAAGCAGGTCACTTCATGAAATTCTGATAATTATCAACAATGTCTAAACCATTTTCATAAACCAACCACACCTACTGTGTAAGAATGAGCATAATAGAAAAAACTGCGAGTCCTCTTAATGTTCTTTCCAGAATTTTGAATGTATAAGAGAACAAATGATAAAATTCTTCATTCAAACTGTCATTTGCATTTGCGAGACTGAATACTTTACATTTGAAACTATTCCGCTGCTCTGTTCATGCATATTGCTCACACTAGCTTCAAATAGTTATTTTTGTTGTGAAATGCTCATTTTATGATTTATTTTATCATTTCTAGCCAGCAATTTTTTCAGATAATTGTGCAGTGAAAAAGACCCAAATTTTCCAGCTGTGAGGGTTTATATCGGAATACCTGTCAGCTATGCATCTGTCGTGGTTTACAGCTTCTTTTTGGGGTATTAATGGTCTCCTTTTATGAGAATAGGTGTCCTCATATCATGTCTTTAACTGCTGATGGATGAATTTGGAAGCCCTAATTCTCGCTGGCGATAAACACACCTGTCTCCTCTCTTCAGCAACACAATCCACCGTTTTAGCAGTGAGCTCTCCTTCACGAACACTACTCCTCTGTAAGGATGCGTGTAACAAGAGAAATTTGACAGCTGACCGGGATTTGCTGATTTCTGTGCAACTAATCCCGCATACCATGCAATGATGAGCTTGTTTTACTTCGTGACTAGCAACCAGCTAAAATCATGCTCAAACTGCTGCAAACACGTGTTAAAACACTCACACAAGGTGATTAGACACCCCCATTATTCATCATGATTGAAATCAGTTCAAAAATTGGAAAAAACACAGACCGTGATATTCCTGTAGCGCGCTCTTTGTTAAAACTTTGTATAGCACTACAAGAATAACTTCTATGCCAAAATTTAGCAATTTTTTAACTTTTTGCTAATTTGTTAGAGGTTCTGGCAGTTATTTGGTTTAAGAGATAAGTTTAACCATTCTCTAAAGACATTAATGATTCTACCTTTGAACATATGACTCTTATTGACCCCCTTTACAATATAAAAAGTCACCAAAATCAAATAAAATCTGAAAAAGACTGGGCTCAAAACTTATTCAATCACTCATAAAGTTTCTAAGAAAACCAAAACTAAAACTCAAAACCAAAAATTTAACTGAGGTAGATTCAAATCAAACCAAAATTGGAGAAAATAACTCAAAAATGGAGGAAAATTTACTTAACATGAGCTATCTCCCTTCTTAACTATATTTGTCCACTAGTTTTTCCATTTTGTTTTTAGCCAACTCGACCTCTCTGTCCATTTCTAGCATTTACTATCTAATATTAAATGCTCGGGATGGGTTGCAATCTTCCTATGCTTCTTAACCTCGTCATGAACGTGTCATGAATTTCCAAACCTTTACACAATTCTTCGTGAATATTCTGTACTTTCTAATTACAATAATACTGTTAATACTATTTATATTTGATTATATGCAAAAACGATTATATGAAATTAAAAAATTACTACGCGGCAAATGCGCATGAAAGGCATGCTATCGTGACAAATCTGCACATACGTGTTTTCTTACACACGTGGAACACTTGTGGCGCTATTCGTTATCAAAAGAGCTTGATATGAGTGTTGGGTTCATCTTTTTCTTAGGAAAAAAAGAAGTTGTTTCAGCTACTTAACTCACATTCCTTTGAAAAAAGGAACGAAAGTGCTCTGCATGTGTCAAAATGCACCTAGACGGCCTTTCGGTGATGCCTTCACTCACGTACGTAACGTCATGATCTATTTCTATAGTTTTTCTTCGAAGTAAGAGTTACCAATTCGCAGAAGGCTTTGCATCTATTAAGTTACAACACTTGTTAGCATTGGATTTTAGTCAAATTATGTTAAAAAAGGTTTATATAATTTTTAATTTTAAATGTAGGGAAATTTTCTTCTTAAATGTAAATATAAAAATATAAAAATATAAAAATTTAAATTTAATTTTTTTTAATATAATCATTTATAATAATGTAATTCTAATAAAATCTAACTTAATTTAAATTAATATTAATGAAATATATATCTAAATTTATTTAAATCAATATAAATTATTATGTCCTTGACATATATGAAATGGGCAGAGCTATTCAACTGATCGTAGGGTAGATTAATATTCTCAATCTAAAGTTCAACATTTGAAATCAATATTTTATTTATTATAATTTTCAATTTTCAAATTTTCTATTGGTTAAACAGATGTGAGGTCAGCCTCGAAAAAGAGGAGGGGATTTCACCTGACATCTGTCCACCTTGATGTCATCCATCCCTGCTGTGACTAATGCGGATTGAGGTTCTTGCCATTACGTGTGTCAATTGCATTAATTGAAGCTTTTGGCAATTGGTTGATGGCTATGCATGTAGGGGTTGACGAAGGCTTGTGGTGTGACAGGGGTGGTCTAGCCCACTATGCCACCAACTGGAATTTCGTCTACATCCAGTTGCAGGCCATTCAAAATAGGGTTTGCAAGTTCCCAATTTTGTTGTGCTTTTCATCGAACGACAAGTAAAGGGGTTGGTGGGTTTCACTCTTTACCTTTATTCAAGAGGCAGTGGACACCTTCAAGCATCTGCTTTCAGCTGAACCTAAATCCATACCATTGCTTAGCACCTGCAATCTTTTGTTAAGTAGCCTGGTCCGACGGGATCGACATGAATCAGCATTGTCCGTTTACAGATTTATGGTTGAAGAAGAAATTGGTCTGGATGTGATAACTTTGAACATTGTCATCAATTCTCAGTGTCAAATGAGTAGAATGGATCATACCTTCAAAGTGTTTGAAGGAATATACCCATGATAGTACTGGTGTTTTCATGTTCAATTTCATTACTGGCTGTCACCACTCATCAAATTGCATAAAATTTGTATTATTGAAGACATTTGTTAATACTACAGGACTAGAATGAAAGAGTACTGTGAAGGAACGCTGGAGCTCTGTGGAACCTTGTTGTCCGTGCTTTCCAGAAGCCTGGGCCTACCTCCCGAAAATCTAAAAGAGGCTTTTGGAAGTGAGGATGGCATTGTGGTTTGCATCAGAGTCAACTATTATCCTGTGTGCCCACAGCCTGAATTGATTTATGGCCTGTTCCCACATACGGATCTTGGAGGAATAACCATCATACTTCAAGACGATGCCGTCAGCCTTCAAGTTCACAAAGGTGAGAATTGGGTGCCTATGCACCCAGTTGCTAATGCTTTGACATAATCCTAGGAGACGAAATGGAGGTCAGTGCTTCGATTTGTAATTTTTTTACCTGTCAATATTGGGTTATTACAATGGGAGAGTATTTCAAGAATTCTTTCTGTTTTACATGCAGATATTGACAAACGGAATTTACAAGAGTGTGGAACACAGCTGCGTTGTTAAACAGAAGAAGGAATGAATGTCGATCGTGCTTTTCTATAATCCTAATGGAGAGATGGAGATCGGGCATATAAAATGGAGAGAATGGATCATGCCTTCAAATTGTTTGAAGCTCATGGGTATATTCCAGATGTCATAACCTTCAGTACCCTCATCAAAGGGCTTTGCAAGGAAGGCGGGATGGAGGATGCTGTCAAAATTTTCAAACAAATGGTGGGCGAAGGACATGTCCCCGATATTTATACATATAGTAGCCTAATAGATGGGCTTTGCAAGATAGGGGAAACCTATGAGGCATTCGGTTTGTTAGCTGTAATGCCGCAGAAGGGTCATGAACCTGACACAATTACATTCACCACTTTCATGGATCGAATATGCAAAGAAGGTAAGCACCAAGAGGCCAAGACACTCCCATGTCAGATGCTGAACGAAGGGCATAACCCTGATGTTATTACATTTACTGCTCTGATGGATGGTCTTTGCAAAGAAGGCAAGTTGGAGGAGGGTACTGAAGATACCTTCTTTTTTTTTTAAATAGAAAACTCAGGAACTCAAACAGAAATCACCAGGCAATTGCCAACTCGTTGTCCATTTCATGTTTGTGGTTACGAGACGAGATAAAACTGAACAAGGGAGAACAATATCCAGAGATGCAATTATATGTATGTTTTTCTTTTTGTTTTAATGGTGAAAATGAATTTGAATAAGGGTATAATTCTTAAAGTTGGTGATTTAAGTGGCTTGTATCTAGCAGCCCAAGGCCGGAGGAGCATCGATAGGGTTTTCAATCTCATATTCTGTGCAACAAGTTGTTATGAAATTGAGCCAATTATTAGCTCGATATGAAAGAACCGGTCATCTATGGCTGATTGGGATTGCGACGTGTGAAACATAGCTGCATTGTTAAGTATTTCATGCTTCTATGGAGAATGAATGGGACCTGCAGCCTCTACCTATAGCTATCACATACATGGATCTAACAAAGTTCATCATAACCATTACTATTAACCTAATCATATTCCAGAACACTGCGGTATATTTATATTCGTAGTAACTGCATTGTGATAATTACTAGTATGTATCCCATTGATTAGGTCTAAGTTGATACAGGTTCAATCTTGTAATTGTTACATTATGCACAACATAGCCCAGCTTGATCACATGAACTAAGACCATTGGTATTCTAATCATACTACTTATGGTATAGTTATGATTACTAATCTATAATAGTCTTTGATTTAAACAAGGTCATTAAGCAATGAAACTAAGCTAATTCCATTGTTGTAATACAACAAGTAATGGTTCTGTTATCAATAGTTCAGGTTATATCACCATTAGTATTCCCATTGCTTATGTTGGTTCTAGTTAAGCATGAGCATGTATCGTAATAGCTTGGAGCTTACTTAATAAAAGCAATCAACTAATAAAACACAGGTAGTTATACTCTCTTGAGTGAATCACCTCATTAAGAGTATTAGGTTAATTATGCATATTAGCTAATGTGTAACAGTGCTTATAGTATTGACAGTAGTGTAATAGAATAGAGATTACCCATATATGGATTACATGTCTAATCACGCCTATTTTAATATGAGTACTACCTATAAAATAGGGTAAACATCATTAGAGCAATGCGCATTGGTTAGAATAACAACATACTACTTAGCTTGTTCATATTAGTGTAGAGAGCTTGTAATGTACCCACCCTTGGACCCAATGCAAGGAAGGGAACATGATGGCAAATCCTGGGGCTTTTACATAAACTCAGCCCATACATTCTATTTTAAAGCAAAGAAATACATGTGTGCAGATGTAAATCAATTAAACATGCACAATGGAATGAAAACCTCATCCACACACATTACATGATGCCATTCAATTTAACACAGCCAACAAATTAATACATTTGCAGAAGTAATTACATAAGAAAATACTCATCTTGATGTAATGTTGTCCCAACAACTAGCTATGTCACTGCAACGTTCCTCCCAACCATGGGTCTCTGCCCAGCCTGTATTATTTCAGCACTCAGAGACCACCCCCGAGCTGGGCATGATATCTACAAGGAACTTGGAACTCTCAAACCCTGCACGACCAAAGCAATCACGGGGGCTTCACTAGAAGACAATATAATATCACGTTCATTCATATTGCGGTATTAAATATTTATGAAAACCTAAAAATTATATTGCTTATATATTAAGGGGCAAAGGTTTTTTTTATTTAATGTAACAATACAAAAATACTTTGGGATCTTTTTTATATGGGTAGGCTAACAAATATCCTCCAAATGGAGATGGCAGGATCACGGACGGATGAGAAATCAGGTTGAGGCAAGGCTCGGGCTTACCAGTACGCAGGGAAATCGCGACTTGAGGCATGCTTGAGGCCAAGGGTTTCGTGGTGAAGTGGGTTTTCAGTCGATCATAGTCGAGAGACAATGGTCATTGACAACCAATTGTTACCAACAAGACTCAACAAGTTGCTACCAATAGCCTTGGGAGGCTCTAAGCCTCCAGGGCCTGTTATAGGCCCTCGATAGGCCTTGGGGGCTTGAATACCCAACCACTCGTGCCTATTACAGGCCTTGGGAGGTTTAGTTAGCCTCCTAGATCTTGTTACAGGCCCTGGGGGCTTGGATACCTAGCCCACAATAGGATTAGTCAACGATTGGGGAACTACAACATGCAATCTAAATGTTGTACTATGTGCATTGGCTTTAGTGACATACAAGAAGTGATCTCCTATCTCTTCATTAGACCATTAGATGTTGCAAATCATAATGATATGTGGTTGAGTAATTGCATTGTGGGTGAAGTAATGTGCATCCACGATATACATCGAAAGAAGCAAGGTGCATTGTAGAATGCATGTGGGGTCATAAGAGGGGTATCATATCAATATACTAGGTAGAAATATAAAGGGGTATAAAAAATGTTAATGAAAAAATTGATACATACAATATCTAGTGAAAATAGGTTTTTTTTTAAATTCGGAAGGCATATTGGGAGGGGGTAAAAAAAAAAGATTTTGGAAGGTATTTTCCAATATTTAGTGAAATTAGGGGTATTATTTCATATGTCATGAACGAACGTGGTATGATAGTTGTTTATTGAATGAAGCCCCCGTGAAAGCAATGGATACCCATCTCAACCCCAACATTCTTCTACACATAGTAGCTCAAAACTAGCATGGATACACAATTCAACCATGGATTCACAGAATAGGGTCTATGGGTTTTCCCCAAAACCTGGGCACACAAAAAAACGGATTGTGGGAAGAGGGAATCAACCCCAGGGAAGAAAACCGATTTCTCCCACAGATGTATGAGCATTTGGTGGGCCAAAATGGCCTCAACTAAACCCCACATCGTTTCCCCTCTCTTCCCCACTGTTAGCCACAACAAAAACACCCTTCCTAGCTAGGAAAACGAAGGTAAACACAGGAAATTCATGGATGGAACTGCCCAGGTAGCTCCCAACTCGTGAGGGAGTAAGACTGATGGTTGAATAATGTCTTGGGGGAAATTTCGTGGCCCTTTACTTCCCCAAGAATCCAGACACGAATCTCTAGGAAGGGTGGCTTGCCCATACTCGAATTTGGGCAGCCATACCTCTCCATTCCCCAAGGCATTAACTACCTCAACCAATTCTTGGGAGAAATGAATGATTGGGTACAAAAGTCAACATGGGTAGTTGAGGGTTCATGGGTTCTCTCATTGACACTTGGCTTGACTCAATTGGCTCAAGGGTTTCAATATCCTCCTCCCAATTCCTTGTAATATTATGCCCCCATCTCTTGTTGCATTGCATAGCTAGTTGTGGGCATTTATATTAAAATGCATATTTACAATTCCCATGGTTCACTAGCACATGGGTAGCATAATATCAAATACTTGCCTCTTCTAGATCGAGCGTTCACTAGCGGGGCCTTGGACTTGAGCTCCATGCTAGGAATCATACATAATATGCATACATTATTTACATTATAGCCCAAAATATTACAAGGGTCAAAATGGGGGACGTTACAGAGCTCATGTATTTACAGTGATAATTACAACAATGATCTGTAAGCTTAGAGTATGAAACCCATTGGATATCGATTACATTCACAATGTTGGATACTTAATGATCAAATCATAAGAGGAAGGTGAACTATATCATATGTGTTAAAATGCTTGATATCAAGATGGAATCGCATTATTGGAAAACTTTGTTTTATAGATTTTAGTCTATTTAAAACTATCTATATAATTGAAATTAAAAGAAAAAATTAGATAAAACTTTATTAAAAATTTAATTTATTATGTTTTTAAAATCTGTTATCTAAAAATTTGATTACATATGTATCTATGCTCTCTCATCAAATTAGCAATAGGGTAATTGTTTCATTGAATTAAACCATTTTTGACCTCCATCAATCGTCCACAACTAAAAGCAAATAGCTCATCCATACAAATTTATGCAAATAGAGCATGTGGCAATGTCAAGGACATTGCCACCTCGTGGCTCTTGTATTTAATTATTAATTAATATTTGTCATACAATTTTAGATTTTGTTTCATTTTAACACTAAAAAGACAAACTTAAAAATGTAAATAAAAATTCAGATAATTGTTTCGTAATCACAAACCTCTTTAAAAGAGTACTCTAAACAAGCTACGTTTTTGTCACAATTTTTTTCTTTTTTCGGCCATTTTTTTTATTGAATCGACAATGAATTTTGGAAATTTAATATAATAGTTGTCAAATTTGGGAAATCCTAAAAGTTTTTTAAAGTACTAAATTGGTTTCTGCTTTAAAAAGATTTGAGTTGCAGAAAAAATAAATTTAAAGGGAAAAAATTGCTTCCAACCAAAAACAACCATAAAAATACATCACACATTTAGCCTCTCCTTCCTCTTTCAATCATCAAGAATAAAAAAAATATGTAAAAAAAACTTTTTCATGAAACACCTTAATAAATTAACAATATTCCATATAATATGATTAATATATATTTAAAGACCATGGAAAATGTGCTTCATAAAATAAAGGTATTTATTGACTTTACATTTTTTATTAAAGAAAACTAAATAAAGTTGATTTTAGGCATAAATTTAGATTGCAAACCATTTATCTAAAATATTATACTCCTAGTTTAAAAAAAGTCACAAGTGAGGAAGTAGATCACTATAATGGCTATAGAAATTCGAAGTATCTAAGGAAATGGAAACTAAAGATGAATCACTTGATACCATTTCATATTATTTCATATAATATGAGAAGAAACATAAATAAAACATAATGTGTACTATAATAGTCAAACATATGTTTTACATAGAGTAGACTTCAATGGTAACGATTTTCTTTCAGATTTTTTATTTTAAAATTATATTTTAGTATTATATTAATACCCACTAACTTTCCATCAGTTTTTGATGTTATAGTTTATGTTTTTTTTTTAAGGATTTTCTCTTATATTGGATACCTACCATTTCATTTTCAAGATTTTTTACCTAGAATGTAATTTGTAATTGAAAATTAATATATATGAGTGGCTATTATTTATTAAGTTAAATTTTCTTAAATTAAACTCTTTCTTTTTAACATATCTAAAAATATTTTATAAGTAAACTAGGTTATTGTAGTTTTAAAAAATCATTAATATAAACAAATAATAACATATTTATTTGAAAAATATGGGAAAAGATATTTGGAGATTCAGTTCCTCTCAGTTATTATAGAAGAGAATAACAAATATGTTAGTCCAATTATACCCCCGAGCTGAATCACCACTACGAACAATTGAACTAGCAAAGCAAATATGAACGCATCACTCTCTCTCCAAGATCCTGTAGTAGATCTAATGATGGACTTACAATCAATAGGATAAATACTCAACCAATCTCTCCATGCACAACATAATGTATTGTGCTATCTCAGTGCATCAATTTATAGTTTTTCCTAGGTCTTGTGCCATCTCAATCAAATCTCAATCAATCTCTTCATCCCTCTAATTTTGGATGATGTCTGGTGGTTGAGATTTTAGATTGGATTTGATTGACACAAAATATCTTGCTTTCTATACACTTGTTCTTTGTCTCATGGTGGTGTCCCCTCTTTCAACTCTTTGCTTCAAGTGTCTTTCTTTCTATTTAAAATAATAATAATAATTGTTGTGCAAAATTTCCACTCACACTACATGTGATTATTTTTAGTTTTATAACTCTTTTACAAATAATTTTTTTTTTGACATACTTCATAAAAAATAAATAAAAATTTCTTGGGGGTATTACATTTCTCCCCCTTTTTTAACACAGTCCTCGATGTTCTTTATTCCGAATCTTCTTGCTCATTCCAAAACATGGAAGGATAAGCTGCTCGCATTTGATCCTCCATTTCCCATCCCTCCTCCTCAGGGATGAAGTGGTTCCATTGCACTTTTATTTGAGTGATGACTTGATTCTGTAGCATAAGTTCCTTCCTATCTAGGATACACAAAGGTTCTATCTGGAATTCACCCTCGATTTCTACCTGAATCACACCCCAATCAATGATATGAGTAGCATCACGTATATAACGTTTTACTAATGAAACATGGAAAACATTATAAACTTTTATAGAAGGAAAAAAGTGCAAGCTAATAGGATACTAGGGCATTTCATATCAGAAACATGTAGTTCAATTCCAATAATTTTATCATGGAAAGTTTTGAGACTCTTGACCTTACAATCTTTGCAAACTACTTGGTTAATTGTTTGCTAAATACTCTACCCTAACCACAATGTGACCATCATCAACATTAATGCACTAATAATTTAAATTGGTAAATCTTCCATATAACTCGAAATACGTTATATATAGCTCTACATAAACATGCATTGATTTCATCAACTTACATCCAATATTATATAGTAAACCAATAATCCTTTAAGAAATATAACAAGTTTATTTTTCCACATATTTTGACAAAGTACTAAATAAGCTTGAATTAACTCCTTTTTAATATTAACAACAAGTACCAAATTTATAAAGCTCAAGGGAAAATGATGTAAATTCTTCTATTAGGGTAACTTTAAACACACAATTAGATAATTCCTCTTTCCTAAATAAAAAAAATAAAATAACATTCAAAACAATAATCTATAGTCAGGCACCCCTGTTGCGGGTGTCAGCATGACCCATGGGACCATCCACCCAACACGTGGAGAGCACAAGGGGAGGGATCCTCGCAGCCCATGCCCTTAATGTTGCACATGTTCTCTTGCCCAGTCTCCAACCTGCCCATGCTGCTGCTTGCCTCCACACTTTTTTTCCCGCCCATCTACCTGCGCTTCCATCTGTCCGCCTCCACAGCTTGCCACCTCCACACCTGTGGCTTAATGGCACCCTCCAACATTCTTGATCACAAGTCCCCTCGCATTGCATCTGGCCACCACCCTGGTACTACTCGACCACACCTCATCCTTCTGTGCATTCAATGCTGCAATCCTTTTGGCCCTCGGCTCTTTCAATTTAGCTATCGGATCTTAATTATCGCTCATGTGAACACCATCAAAGGCTTCCAGTATCCTCACTATTTAAATGGGTCCATGCACACCACAGACGCACTCTGTCTTCTTCCTCGAACCTCTGGTTCGGCTCTATTCACCCTTGTTTTCAACTGCATTTCTGGTTCTAGACCCTCATGGCTCCTTCCACCATGGCCAAGTCGCGTGGTCTATCTCATCGAGGTGGTGGGAATCGTTTCTCCAGGAGCCGGAGCGCCCCAAGCTCTGGGATGGTTTTGATACTTGCATCTCTTTTTCCAATCGCAACCTGATTGAAGACTGGGAGGGGAAGCTGGTGGAAAACCACTTGGCCTCCGGCTCTAATGGTGGTTCCATCAACCACTACTCGCTCAAGAAAAATATGTTGGGGAAGATTCTAGATGATATGCTAGGAAACTGGGGTTCTGCAAGGAACCAAATGCTTGCCACCAGGGCCAAACTCGTTGCACTGGATGAGATTATGGCTAATCTCGATGCCACCTTCTCCTGGAGCCGACACGCTATCATGAGCCAAAGCCCGGTCCAGGCCAACTTTGCTGGAAAAGGCGATGGCGGCCCCACTTGTGTCTCTAGCATCCCTACTGAAGGGCCAATTGCAGTTGTTGCTACGGATACCTCAAATCCTTTTTTGATTGCCCCTACCTCTCCTACGGCTCCCATGCATTTTTTTATTCTTTCCACGATGGGCTCCCCATCCTGCAAACGTCTATGAAGCCACATCGAGCACGATTTTCTTGCTTCCAGGAAGACTGAGTCGCTTCCCGTCAATTGTCGAAGGATGACTTTCCGGGGTGCTTTCCCATCCTGGAATATTTCCCACCTGAGTAAATTGTTTCATGGCTTCTTTGGAGCTCGATGAGAGGACCGGATCTCTCCGCTCTGGTTTTTGTGTTTTATTCACTTCGGTTTTCTGTAAGTTTTGCGTCCATGCTCAGGTAATCCTTTGTTCTCTGGTCGTGCCACTGATGGAAACTTTCTGTTTTTAGGCAAGATGGTTTGTAATACTCTGAATTGTAATACTCTTGCTACTTCAACTATTTTTGCTATGCCGGGATTGACTCTTCATCTCTGGACACTCTATAATCTTATCTTTTTATTTAATTAAATACTGTGCAATTATAAAAAAAAAAATCTATAGTCAGGACTAATACAATCATAAAAGGACTATTTTCTTCATTAAAATCACCATCTTAATCAATACCATATGCTTGAACATATTTCTTTATCTCCATAATGAAGAGTGGAATCTTGCAAAACACTGTATAACTTAATTTATAAAAAAATACTTATCTAATTTTTTTGAAGACCTTTGTGACTAATGATTTGACTACAACTTTTAGATCTTTATTTTCCACTTTTGATCATCTTTGATCCTCTACCCTTCCTACATGTTGTTATTGTTCATCTTCCTTTCATAACCTACATGTTGTTACTATTCATGGCCACTTTTCAAGTCTTTTTCATTGCAACATGTGCTCTTCTCACCATAAAACATATACATATATGTGTATGATCATTTTTCAATATAACAAAAATAATGCATATATTAACAACAATTTACTTATCTTCTGGAGGACCTTCCTTCATGTTTACTCTCGGACTATAATCCTCTTATCCAGTCCTTACCTTTCTATAGACATATTCTTCATTCATAGGTTAGTAGCATTATATCAAAAAAAATTGGGAAACCAACCCAAAAACTTGACGTTCACCCACATATTTAGATGAATTTCGCATTACCTATGGTAATATTTTCATACATTATACTTAAACATTAGGGAAGCTAACAACCAATTTATTTGGTAGCTTTTACCACTATGTACCATTATTATACCTTGGGAATTAAACGATCAACAAATCTCACAGAACTCTCCCTTGAGAACTATCATAAAAAACTGGTCTTTCAGTCTTTAATATTTTTGTGATTACTCCTCTTTTGATTTTTAGTCAAAAGTTTCCATCCCCAAAAGAACATCAAATGACGTCATGTTCCCTTGATGTTATTTCTAATTTAGTTTGCCTAGGTATTTCTATTGATGATCACCTGCCCTCTCTCTTTTCCACTCAAGCTCACTTACTTGAGTCCAAGAATTTACTTTCTTTTCCACTCAAGCTCACTTCCTTGAGTCCAGGAAATTACTTTTGCATGTTGGGGTTGACTAATCAATTTCGCCACTTGGTGTTTTCCATCTCTATATTGTCTTTCCCCATTCATGGATCAATAATAATGAACTTATTATTTAGTATTTACTGTCAAACATAGCATTTAACTACTTGCACCAAATAAACTTGGTTCTTATCATGGCTCTATTATTTACTACCATCCAAGTCCTCTGAATCTGTTAAAACTTCATATTTAGTCACAACGTTATATTGTTATCATATCAACAATCTACTGGCCAAATCAACTTTTGGTCAACTTCAAATCAACTATATGCCATTAATTATTGCATTTCAAATGCTTTGGTATTTAATCATTTCATCACTTATATGATTATTTTTAAACATTGATAATAATTCAAAACTTTGCAATATTTTGATTTCTAATCATCATAATCCTTACATATCCTATAATAAACTAATTATATCCTTTCAACCTGTTTTGTGCATGTATATTAGTTCATATTCATTTCACTTGCATACTTCTTACATAACACGATTACAAGACTATGATACTGATCAATCAAACACTTTTACCTACAATTGCATGTGAAGAAATAGAAGTAGCCTTGCTTAGCATTGAAAGTTAAGGAGACATTTTTTTTTTTTTTTCACAATAAAACATCTTGGAATTGTAACCGCAAATCATGTTAATCAAGGTTCAATGTACTATGTCAATATATCTAGTAATTATACATTACTATGTTGACACAATTATTTCATGTGAAGGTATAAACATGCACTATGACACTGTAATAGGGTAAAATTATTATTATTATTATTTAACAAAGTAGAATAACTAGAGATATATTCTAGTATGCATATGACGAGACGGAATTTAAATATCTTAGCTCATATAATTACGGTTAGATTACTCTAGTTCGTTTTTCCTTCCTTTACCTTCTATCAACATAGATAATACTCAACAATGCATTTGCTATGGTGTACTAGATCTTGTAAGAAGGTTAAACTTCACGCAATCAACATTGCAACTATCACTAGGTGATAGACCATTCTTCTTGTCAACCAATAATCATTACTTCAAATGTAGTGAGTTGTTTGCATCATGAACATATGTACTAAGAGTAAAAATATCAATATCCTTGTTTCATGCTTCTTTTAACGTACCCAAAAATCATAATTATATAAAAAAGAAAAAAAATCTTTTTCATGTTTATTATCCTAATACAATCATAAAATACAAATCTACACTATGTTATATTTGTGAGCTTGTCTATATAGTTATCTACCAACAGGTCCTATGGAAACACATCCTCTTAATAATTCTGATAACTTCTATACATACATATTCCTTTAATTGATTTCAACACCCCTAACAATACCTTATTTTCCTTCATGTATGAACCAATAGGTGTTAGGAATCAAGTTATTAGCTTTATGGTGAGAGAGCATCAAGGATGTTGTGTAAAGGAGTATCATTTAGCTGGAGCATTTTTGTTGAACCCTCTTATTTGATAAGTCCATCGATTTTACTGTTACAGACTCCAAGGTAGGAGTGCTGCGATGCACTAGTGCTGGTCTAGTAGTTGTGGTGGTGATCCAGCTCGTGGGTGTGGATGAGCAAACAGTCGAGTTTCTCTCTTCTATAGTTGGGAGGAGCTGACTCTCCAAGTGTTTTTCTAGTAATTTTTCAAGTAAGCAATTTTCATAGCTTCTATGAACCAGGTATGTCCGTAATTTTTAATTTGTTTTAAACATTTCTGGTTATGAATTTTTTTTGGGTATGTGACAATTGGTATCAGAGCGACGTTCAAATGCTGGGGCCTAGGGCTTGTCGTTGCTTTCCCCATGTCTTCTCTAGATCTGTATTGGATTCGACTAAATAGATTGCCATCGTTAAACGCTGCCACATATAAAATGAATGGTAGCTGGATGCAATGAATAATGCTAGATTGAAAATGTTTAAACTAGTTGGAAATGGTAGTATTCGGTATACATGAATGTAAAAGGAAACATTTCCTAGCTATTAGCTAAAGTTCCTTCTATCTTAAATTATGCAAATTTTAAATTGGAAAGACCAATCCAAGCTAAGTAGTTGAATAAATTATAGAAGCTGTTGTATGAGTTACTCTTACGGATTCTTAGATTTGCTGCAATTATGAATCTTTTTCCGATTTGATTTACCGATCCCTTCCTTGAGCACATCGAAAGGCGTTGGCTTACTCTTTGAGGAATAGCCCGATCCCTCACGGGAAGGGACGGCATTCCTACTTTGTTGTTTATAAAACATAGAAGGGTTCCATCTGGCGTATCTATCTTGTACTGATACAGCTCGACGTTTTGTGTTAATGAGAATAATCGACTCGCGTAAGTTAATCCGGCGTCTGTGGTGAGCTACCAGCAAATCAGTGTTGCGCTCGTGCTCGGTGGTCTCCACTACATCGTGGTACTGCCAACTCTTGCTATCCACTGACAGAGTGTGTTTATACGTCTGTGATTACCCACCTTCACTATAACCGTGACGTTGTTTCGCTTCGTTCCTGTATGTTGGCAAGTCATGCCGCGTTCTGAGCTTTCCGTCGTTACAGTTTTCCCACGTTGAAGTCTATGCCAGCCTTTTGGTTCAGTCTCAAAAACTGAGTTTTTCACAACACCTTCCATCTTGTTGTAATCCCTGACATCGAGTTGTCGCCCAGGATTGACGCGTGGACAGGGTTCTCGGTGTTCTCTAGCGTCCTCACTCCGGTCCCACATCTTTAAAGGAGAAAAGGAAGCGTGATCTCCTTCGTTGGTTACTGCGTGGACATATTCCCTTGAGATCTGTCCCGCAAACTCCTGCTCGGCGTCTAGACAAGTCACCAACCGCTAAAATGACTGCATGTAAACTACTCCGCGTCTAGACAAGACTCCAACCGCTAAACGACTGCATGTAGCTCTTCCTCGTGTGTGGTCATTTATGTGTTTGATGCCGTGTGTCTTTTCCGGTTTACTAGTGAATCGAGTTGTGGTTAGGGTGGACCCCTCTCCTCTTGTGCCTTACACGTAAATGGTTGTGCGCCTTAAAATCTGAAATGGTGATGATGCTTTATGTTTTTATTCTTTGAAATACATTTAGTATTGAAATGAATATATCGTAGATTTGCATAATTTTATTTTGTTAAAAGTTATGAAATATATACTTAGATTCAAACATGAAAAGTATTTAGTTTTAAATAAATAGATTGCAATTGCATAAATTATAACCTTTCGTCATTATGATTTAAACATTATATTGCTTCACAATTTTGAAATACAATCAGGTTTGAGAGATTGTATTCTTTTACAAGTATGGTTATATTGATTTACAAACATTTTGTTTCATAATCAACTTATGAAATGCCTTTATTATCCCATGAAATGTACGTAGGTTTGAATACTTATTTTGTTGAATAATTATCTTATGGAAAGTAAATGGAGTACTAAGAGATATGTGTATATCGGTTATAAAGGATACTGCCATTCAACTTGCACTTTAAAGAAATTCACGTGTATATATATGCGTGTGTATATAGTTTCTCAAATGAGATTTTGTTTCTTTTAAACTACAAATGTGTTATGTTCTAAATATTGATAGTATGGATTAGCTATTTGAAGTTATCAAACTAATTCATGTTGTAGACATATGATAGTATGTATGAGTTCTGCGATGTAAACAATATATGCATGGTAGGTAAAATTAGGGAAATGGAGTAGTGTGACAGTGTGGTACAATCGATCCACTTCTCAAAATCGATCTGACAACCAGGGGTCATATGAATATCGTGTTATAAACTGACGGTTAAGCGACCTCTTTAAGGAATCAAAAGTATTCGCCCAAGTCGATAGACTTCTAAGGGATCCAACCTGTTTATTGCAACCTTTGATGCATGCCCAGTTATTATCCGTCTGTCTTTTCTGTGTAATGATCATTTTTTGTTTTTTGAAGCTGAGTCTTAATGCCTGCTCCTTAGGAACCCATCTTGAGAATCGAACTTTCCTTAAAACCGTTGTTGCTTGTGTTTTGGAACTTGTCCTGGTAGTTGAGTTCAGAGATCTGTGGATGGATTAACTCGTAGAAATAGATATATCTATGTTATTTCTTTTTATTTGTACAAAGGAAGAGGAACTTCTCTTAAGGTCTCAAAGATGTGCATGAATCTGAGCCGATGTATAATTAGTGAAGAAATATCATTTGTGACAATGTGGATGATCTTTTGTGGCCTGATTTCGACTTCTTGATCGGTATGTCTGTACTATGGAATGAAATGTCCAAGGGCGGAATTCCTTGGCTTATTTCATCGTTGGAGTCTCAATAGATATATTTTGGCATGTATCCTTATTGCGGATTGATATGTAATGCGCTACAAACAATTCCTAATGCCCAGAATGCTGCGTATTTATTTGGGCTTTCATTGCAGATTGATCCCGAAGGATGGCCAAATCACTCTGTGAAGAAGAATTGCACAATTGTTTTGATCACAGGATCTAATAATTTTTTTTAATGCCTTTTATTTGAAATAGGACAGATAGTTGGTGGAAGCAAGCCAGATTGCTAAAGTCATGAGCTCAATCGTCAGAGCAGATCCGTAGATAGAAGACCCTCATTTGCTTGAACGATTGAAATCTATGTTGAACATCAAAGTTTCTTTGGCCCATAAATGTTTATACAAAAGCACATATGCATTGCATCCACCAATCTGGGAGGTACAGAACCCATTGCCTCCATCAGGTTCGTAGCATTCTGTTTTGTGGTCATCGAAGAAGTTTTTGATGCCTTTTATACAGCCTCTTGATGGCCTGCCGTTTTCAGTTTCAATTACCCAGCCGAATGATATGACAATGTTAGATAAACAAAACCATTGAGATTGATAAGATCCTTTGAATAAATGAACCAAAATTTGGGTATATGTGCTTTTAGGTTTTTTCTTTTCGGCTTATGAAATTAGGAAAGTCATTAAAGAATTGTGTTTGCTGTCTAAATTCCTGGTGTCCTTCTTCGAACGCCTAAACATACTCAGAATTGGGAATGGAAACAACTCACCATGTTGGATGCTGCTTCTTCACGTTTCTTTTCTTTGCTTAGCTTTCCTACCTGTGTAGGCAGCGTCTATATTATTGTGATTTTACTAGATTGCAATTATGGAAAAAAAACACTAAGAAAACATATATGAGATGAGTGGTGTGATGTTGGTGAATACAATGAAAGTTATGTGTACGATCTTAGAGGTGAAGAGTATCGTTACGTGAATGTATATATATATATATATATATATATACCGAGGGTGAAAAGAATTTTAATGGGAAATATTTATCAGTTGATGGTGAGCTATGTTTCATGAAATAACATATATTTGGTAGGCTCCTTCAAGATTATGTGTTGTACATGCAAAGTTATAATTCTCAAGTGGAAGCTTAATATAAACATAAACATATGAAATATTGATTAAGGTTTCATATTTATATAAAAAGAGATAAAAGTTTTCCTTTGAAAAGATAACTTTTTAGGAGGAGTATGTATTTAAGCTAAAAGATTCAATATCTTGTATGAAAGTATATGTTGTTATTTATATTAAGAATTATATAAAAAATTTCCAGGATATCTACTTATAGCAAACACGATCTAAGCCATGACATGTGAGCCCTTTATTAAATTCAACATAGTCTCACAAATTACGTAAAAGAAAGAGTTTATTACCTTCCATAAGAGGGTATTGTCATAAATTGATTTATGGTTGAGTGTTCTGATTTTTCATTATATAGAAGAGTAAGAAAAGGTCAATGCATTTACATTATCAATTAATGTGGTGGAAGTTGAACTAGAAAGTTATGAGTAATTCAAAGAGAACTATGTTAGACATTGTACTTGTCTTTAAAATGGAAAAGGAGTGGTTGCATCATATTTTATGAATGCAAATAATAGGAGTAAACTCGACATTATGATGTTAAGTATTCTTTAAGGAACTAACTTGGCTGTTAAGTTGAAGTTAAAAAGGAAAAAATTTCATATCCCATTTCCCTTATTTTTGCCAAGGAAATCGGGTAAATTATATATGTAGGTAGGGGTAACTAATATAAAAATGTAGGTATGACAAGGTAAAGTATATTGATATATTCTTATGAATATTAAATGCACAAGCATTGTACATAAAAACAAAAAATGTTGCATCTAGATTGTGCATCCAATATAACATTGGGGTTTAAATGCATCAATTAAGAAACTTGTTGATATTATACGTCTTGCTTACAATTATGTTCAGACAAGAAATTGTGAGTGAAGCATGCAGGTGCACATGGGTGCAAGAAGCTTCGTCACGTTTTATAAATGAAAAGTAATCCAAGAGGTAACTTCTAATATGAATTATGGTTTAAATGATTGTTTTGCAAAGATAGCAGTATGCTAGAGAAAACTGATCAAAATGATAGCCAATTGCTTGAATGATATATATTTCAATACGAAACAAGTTCATAAATATGAAATCCTATTGAAACAATAGAAAGAAGTAAGAGTAACATTTATGAGAATGTTAAGTTGAAAAGATGGCATATAAAGTAATTGATTTGGGAAGTCAAAAAAACATTTTGTTGGAATAGTTGTCTTGCAAGAGACTAGAAGTATTAAGATTAAGAAATTGGTGTAAGATGATGTTTAGCATACTTGATGTGTATTAGTGTTAATAATGTCCCGAAGGACTTAGTGCAATGATTGATATTGTGTCAGAGGGGTCTCAAGCATCAGTACTTTTGACTAATATAACTTGAAGTTGAGTTCGGGAAACTCTGGAGCATCAAGATTACCTAGATTATTATGTTTAGTATGATGATAGGATGTCGAGCTGGTAGGCTTTGGAACATCAAGATTATCTATATTTATTATGTTTGATGTTGAGCAAGTAGGCTCTGGAACGTCAATATTGTTTGTAAATATTACATTTGATTTGATGTTGAGTCAGAGCACTCTGGAGCATCAATACAGGTTGTTGTGACTTGATAAATAAAGATATAGCTGACATAATGCTGAGTGAAGAGTTTAGAACATGAAGAATATGATGATTACGATATTTTATGTTCGTCTTTGAAAAGTAATAGTTCTATATCACTGTGACTAACAGTGATTGAGATAAATGCAAGTACTGAACTATGACAGTTTCATTAAAAACCATAACTCAACAAAAATATTGAACTTAGGAAACCTACAAATAAGAAGAATAAAAGTAAGATGCTTCTTGTATTGGATGATTTAAGAAATGAACATAAGTACTGCAATCACTCAGTGTACTCTTAGAACTGGGTGTGCTAGTTAGTAACACTAGTTTTGTTACCACCCCGAAGAGCACAGGGAGGAGGTACACCAAAAATAGGTATCACCCTCATGTTGGGTAAGCTATGAATGATTTTGTCATAGATTATAAATTTTAAGTATGATTGATAGATGTTGCAGGTACATCTTGAGGGTAAACCAAGTAGTTTCCCAATTGTTATTTAATTATGAATTTAAAACTATTACATGTTATAAGTTTAGTAAAGTTCAGGTCAAGAACAAAAGAATTAGGAATGTTCTTCTTCGATAATCAAAACATCATGTAATTAAGAGATTAACATATGTGGTAAGTTTAGACATACAATCTACGTACAGATGTTAATTTCAACAGAATTTAGTTTAAAGGTAAGGGAAAATGAAGATTGATATCATGTTAAAATTAACTGCTTTCTTAGTGATCATTAGTTACTTTTGAAAAGAGAATATAAGTAGAAATGGTAATATAACCAAAAGACAATTGTATAGTGATATACGAAAAGTGAAATGTTTTGTACATTAGTTGGTTGGGAAACCTCATAGAAGGATATATATATATTGCTCGTATTACCCTAAAATGAATCCTTTGTATAAATAGGAGCATAAATAGGAGTCATTCGTAGCAAAATTTTGTTAACATGAATTCATAGTCTTGTCTTGATTTTTAAAGAAGAAACGATGATCTCAGTTGTTAGTTACTCCATCAATACTTGAAAAGTTGGTACTTGGATACATCTAACGAGATGAAAAATTAAGGCTCGAGAATAAATGAAATAGTTCCTATTGGTTAAATGATTTACATGTTTTTGTTGATGTAAATGGAGAGTCGTGCATATTCTTAACGATTTCAATATGGTATGAAGAACAAAGCTAATACTTTTTATGTTGGATGAAGTTAAGGGAAAATTTCACACCAGCAAAATTTAGATAGAGCCTTTCCATGTACAGAGGTTGCGAAACCAAGCAATCACTCATGTAAAGTGCAATGGAAGCACTTCAGCCTTGAAAAGGAAACTTTAGAAATCGAGGATAAAATGTGAGAGGCATTTCCCTCCATGTTCCAGAATGAGCAAGAGAGGTCCGAATAAAGAAAACTGAAGACGGTGTTAAAAATAAGGAGGGGAGAATGTAACACCCCCAAAATCCTTATTATTTTGATTTAAATGTTTTGGCAATTATTTTTATGTAAATAATTGTTAAAAACACTCAAAATAATACTTTCCACCATAAAACTATTTTTTTCTACATATAAATAAAAGAAAAGAACACTTAGAGAGTTCAGCTACATGAGGGGACACCACCTACAACTATGGACAAGAGATAGCAAAAGCATTATGATAAAAATCAATCAATCGAAGTGGAGACCTCAACACTCCAACAAGATCCACAAAAATAGGATCTCATGATTACTTGGGATTGGGTTGGTGATGGCACAAGACCTAGGCAAATACTATAATGAGGGGCACTGAGATAGCATCAAGGATGTTGTGCAAAGGAGTACCATTTCACTAGAGCATTTTTGTTGAGCCCTCTTATTTGATAAGTCCATCGATTTTATTGTTATAGACTCCAAGGTAGGATTGCTGCGTTGTAGTAGTGTTGGTCCAGTAGTTGTGGTGGTGATCCAGCTTGGGGGTGGGGATGAGCAAAAAGTCGAGTTACTCTCTCCTATGGTTGGGAGGAGATGACTCTCCAAGTGTTTTTCCAGCAATTTTTCAAGTAAGCGATTTTCATAGCTTATATGAACCAGGTATGTCCGTAATTTTTAATTTGTTTTAAGCATTTCTAGTTATGATTTTTTTTTCGGTATGTGACAAATCAACCCTTTGCAAACATTAAAAAAAACAAAAAAAACATAAGAATATTTACGAACTTATAGGTATACAATTTATAGTTATAGGTATATAAGTTATAGTAGTCTCATAATCCAACCATGTACATCATGTACATATATGCATTAACCCCTTTATCTCTTATTATCATACCATTCTTGTGTCCATATATATATATATATATATATATATATATATATATATATATATGCATGAAAATAAAATACTAATCTTACAATTAACATGTTTTGTTTATTTATTTTTATGCAAGAGAGCTTATGAAGCAGCAAGAAAACCAAAATCAAAATAACTCAGAAAAAAATTTAGAATACACCCAACACTCAGAAAAAGAAAGACACTCAAATCTTATTGCTCAAGTGAGCTTATTCGGTCCTACCTACCCTACTCTAACCAGACAGGAAAATGCTAAGTAAAATCATAAATCCAGTGCAACCACTCATCAAACAGATTAATTATATTTCCTCGATGTTTTTTAATATAACAGGTGAGGATTGGATTAGAGATTGATGAATTTATTGTTATGATTTTCCTGGCTTGTTCAAAAATTGAAAAAGGGTTTGAATGGTGCAACATAAAATCATGCCAAGGAGAAGACTGACTCATGCAAACATCCTCCATCAAAGAATTGATAGGCTCATAAAAATTATGCAAGTTGATCTTCGAGATGGATGGAGGGAAAATATGTGATGAATTACTCAACTTCCGTTGACTCAAACTACTTTATTCATTCACTTCTCTCGAGTATTCAATTTTGTTTGAATTATGGCCATCGACAAAACAAATTGAGAAAAATTTATAAATTAACAACCTCAAAAACAAGATTAACCCCAATTGTTGCTTTATAACCGAGAAGAAATGAAATTGATATTTATAAAGTTTTTCAATTAAGCAATGAATGGGATAAACCAAAGATATCTAGACAACAGAATAGAAAGTTCCATAGTTGGCCACTTGGAAACCCTTAGACTCATGACTCAGAAACCCAGAAAATATATTCAAACAAAAACCCAAGCAAAACGATTCGAAAAGACGGGATGGGAGGGTGGATTGAAAACATATGTTTTCTCCCACATGACCGATGATAATTGACCTTTAAATTTTAAAAGAGGGAGAGAGACATTCAAGTTAACAACACTCTTGATTCCAGGAAGAATCTCCAAGTTTGAAACAAGGTAAAGAGCTATTATACGAGGACAAAAATTATTGCAATTATCCAACCCCAAATAGTGAACCAAATTATCCTGATTATAAATGGAAGTAGATGAGCATGGTAAAGGAACAGTTAAGGATTCACCATAAAAAGTTGAACAATGACCAGAGAATCTAATGTGATTTACGAACTCATCCTCACCCTGAGATTGTTCTTACATTGATTTATCATTAAATTCATATGAGGATAAATGATCATTGAATTGAATTGATCAAGGAGAAAATTAACAAGCTTATTTAGAACTTCCTGATTATTTGCACAATGATCAAGTGAAATGACCTCAAAAGGGGCTTGGTTCACATCCCCATTTTCTTCTTCTTCAAACATATGATACGAAATTGAACTATCGCTAATGACATAATGATTAAGGGGTTTCTCTTCAAGAGGATCCTCAATAGATTCACTGATTAAAAGGTCAACCTCATAAATTTATTCACGGTCAAGGGTAGGGATGCCTAAAAAAAGATTTGAAATTTCATCATTTATGCAATGATTAGGGATTGTCTCTTTAAAAAGATTTCCAATAGACTCAAAAGTGGAAGACTCATCCTCAAAAGAAAAAGGGCAGTTAAGGTCATCTTCAGATCATTGAAAATTCAATTGATATTTGATTATTTATTGTTTCAACAATAGGATCGGAAAAAGGAAGGACATTAGTTTCATACATACATCCTCATAAGTTATAGATAATTTGTTAATAACTTCCGTGAAGAGGTGAAGGTGCCTTCTAGCAAATACCTCATAACTTCCATCAAATTTAGGCAGCCTCTCATGGACTTGACGAGGGATTTGATGAGAATACCCAACAATTTTTTAGAATGTTGGGTGTGTTATATCTCTTCACATGGTGGGTGTGTGTACACCACAATCCCCTCCCCAATATCGGCCTATTGGGTTGTTTTTGCTTTTTTGTTGTTTCGGCCCATTGTATTCTTTCTAATCCCGGTAAAGGGATTAGGGTTTTAGATGCTGCGAATACTATATATTGTATTGTAAATGGTTAAAAAAAATATAATGAAAAGAGTTGTGCAGCTCTAAGTTTTGCTGGTTTTTCCCGGTTAAGGGTTTCCAGGTGAAAATCTCTGTGTTATGAGTGTGCCATTATGTATTTTCTGTTTATGGTTAAGAATTTGTATGAGTTTTTACTGCACTGTTAAGGTTTAAAACTATCATTTGGTATCAGAGCATTATTGGGTTCAGAGAGACACCTTTTTTTCCAAGGGTTTGGCTCGATCTTGGATCTGTGATAAACCTGGTTTTAGTGGGAGATTTGAAGCTATGATTCTTTTGTTGAAAGAATGGAGAGCACTTCTAGAATCGGGATTGAGAAATTTAATGGTTAGAGATTTGAGCTATGGAAGCTCAAGATGGAAGATCTTCTGGTAGATATAGAACAATGGATTGCAGTAGATCTAGGTACCATGCCCACTGGTATGGGAAAAGAAGAATGGGATAAGCTGGAAAGAAAAGAAAGGAGCACGATTTGACTTTGCCTCTCAGATTCGGTGTTGGTGAACGTATCTGGAGAAGATAGTGCAAAGAAACTGTGGAATAAGCTGGGAAATTTGTATGAGTCAAAATCCCTGGTAAATAAGTTATTTATTTGAAAGAAACTATACCTTCTAAGGATGAATGAAGGAGACTCTGTGTCAGAGCATCTAAATGCCTTCAATACTCTGGTAAGTCAGTTGACATCTGTTGGTATTACGATTATTGATGATGAAAAATGTATTAGCTTGTTGTGCTCTCTACCAGATTCATGGGATAGTCTAGTTATAGCTGTTGGGAGTAACGCAACCAACCTAATCTTTGATGATGTGGTTGCATCCTTACTATTGGAGGAAATGAGGAGGAAGTCCATGGACAGTTCAACCAAGGATGCCTTATTTGTGAGAGGTCGCCCTGGAGACAGATCTAAAAATAAGTCTTCAGGTGGCAGATCTAAATCTAGAGGGAGATCTAAATCTCCAGGACCTTCTGTACGAAAATGATGGAAGTGCAGTAAAGTTGGGCATTACAAGAAGGATTGTAAATCCAAAAATATTGATAAAAGCAGAGGATCTAATGATTGTCCATCCGTAGATGGGAAAGAATCTACAGAGGAAAGAGGAGATGTGTACTTGGCATCTTCAAGTACACATGCAGAGCATGATTCGTGGTTGATTAACTCAGGTGCATCTTTTCATATGACTCCTCACAGGGAGTGGTTTTCTGAATATGAAACGTATGATGGAGGTGATGTATTCCTGGGAGATAACTCGGTAGCGAAAATCGTAGGTTGAGGAAAGATCAAGCTACTGCTCAAAGATGGAAGGGTTAGAACTCTTCTTGGGGTTCTGCACATTCCAAAACTGGCTAGAAACCTCATATCTGTAAGTAAAATGGATGATGCAGGTGTGAAGACTATGTTTGAGAAGAACACATGCAAGATGGTTCGAGGATCAATGGTGCTGATGAGGGGATTTTGGATTGGAACTCTATACAAGTTGTTGGGAAGCACTTTTAATAATGGATGTAACAGTACTATTGTTCCTGAGGGTAAAAATGAAGGAGACAGAGTCCTTACCGTCTCTAGTGAGAAGACAACGCTATGGCATCGAAGGCCGGGACATATTAGAGAGAAGGGTCTTCGACTATTACAAGGTAAAAGTATGGTTGAACGCATGTCTGATTACACACTAGATTTTGATTTCTGTGAACATTGCTTATATGATAAACATAATCGGGTAAGATTCTCATCTAGTGTTGTAAGAGCTAAAGGAATCTTAGAGTTAATACACAGTGATGTGTTTGGACCTGTGCCTGTTCCATCACTAGGTAAATCTGTGTATTATGTTTCATTCATAGATGATTTCTCAAGAAAAACATGGATTTATTTCCTGCGTAAGAAATCTGAGGTTTTTAATAGATTCAAAGAATTTAAGGCTCTTGTAGAGAATTAAAATGAAAACAAAATAAAAGTGCTGAGAACAGATAACGATGGAGAATTCTGTGGAAATGAATTTGAGGAGTTTTGTAAGACGTGTGGAATAGCAAGGAAAAAGACTACTCCATACACACCTCAACAAAATGGGGTTGAGAAAGGATGAACAGGATGTTGATGGAAAAGGCAAGGAGTATGCTCAGTGGTGCAGGGATAACACAACAATTATGGGCAGAAGCTGTTGACATTGCGTCTTACTTGGTAAATAGGACACCCACATCAGCGTTGGTTGACAAGACACCTCACGAGGATTGGACTGGTAAGAAACCCTCTCTCTCGCATCTCAGAGTGTTTGGGTGTGATCCTTTTGTGCATGTTCCAAAGGAAAAAAGGAGCAAGTTGGATGGATAATAAAGCAGAAAAATGTATCTTCATTGGCTACAAGGATGGAGTGAAAGGTTACAAGCCGTGGAACCCAGTAAAAAGGCAAGTAGTTTACAGTTGAGATGTGATCTTCAGAGAAGTTGAAAACACTTCCAGGATTGAAGATGCACCAAAGGAAAAGGATCCAGAGAAACTATAGTTTGATATTAAGGATGAAAGAGGTGGTTCATTTGAGGAACCAGATTCATCTAAATCAGATGAAGAGGCAGATCCTCTGAATCAGATGAAGAGGCGGAACCACAGACTCCGGTCTTGAGGAGATCTGACTGAGTAAGAAGGAAAGATGAAAGGTATAGTCCATCTGATTTTCGCTCTAATTTTGTGTTATCTATTACTGATGATGATCCTAGAACTGTTAGAGAGGCAATGGATTCAGAAGATAGTAAACTATGGAAGAAGGCCATGATGGAAGAAATGGATGCCTTGGACAAAAATGAGGCATGGGATCTGGTTGAGTTGCCAGAAGGAAGAAAACCTGTTGGAAGCAAATAGGTATTCAAAAAGAAGTTAAATGCAGCAGGTAAAGTGGAGAAGTACAAGGCTCTACTAGTAGCGAAAGGTTATTCCCAAATTGAGGGCATCGATTTTGGTGAGATTTTCTCAACTATTGCAAAATTGACTTCTATTAGATTTCTTTTATCTATTTTTGTTTCTTTTGATCTTGAAGTAGAGCAGATGGATGTAAATACGACATTCCTACATGGAGAACTTAATGAGTAAATCTATATGAAGCAACCAGAATGGTTTGTGGTGAAAGGTAAAAAGGAGCTTGTCTGTAAGCTAAAAAAGTCCCTCTATGGATTGAAACAATCTCCAAGAATGTGGTATCAAAATTTTGATACTTATATACTGGGACTTGGCTTCCCAAGAAGCAAAGCTGATCACTGTGTTTATTTCAAACTAATTGGTGATCATTTTATTTATGTGATATTGTATGTTGATGATATGTTGCTAATTGGAAACAACAAGGAAATCATCAAGGATGTCAAAAATCAGTTGTCATCTGAATTTGACATGAAAGATCTTGGTGCTGCAAATTTTATTTTGGGCATGGAAATAAAAAGAGATCGAGAAAACAGGAAACTCTAGTTGAATCAGAGGAAATATGTTGAGACAATATTGAAAAGGTTTAATATGCAGGAAAGCAAACCAGTGAAGGTGCCCATTCTTATAGGTCTAAAGTTATCTGCAGAACAGTGTCCCAAGAAACAAGAAGAAGTAGAGGACATGTCTCATGTTCCCTATGCTAGTGTTGTTGCAGTTTGATGTATGCTATGGTCTGTACTAGACCAAATATAGCTCATGCAGTGGGAGTTTTGAGCAGATATATGTCAAAACCAGGAAAGGAACATTGGACTGCAGTAAAGAGAGTCTTCAGGTATTTGCGTGGCAGTACAAATTTTGCAATCTTCTACCAAGGAAGACTTAGACTAAACAAAGAGATAGATATACAAGGATTTGCTGATGCTGACTGGGCTGGAGATCTTGATCACAAAAGATATACAAGTGGCTACATTTTTAAACTATTTGGAGGAGCAATTAGTTGGATGAGTAGAAGACAAGCTATAGTTGCACTCTCAACTACAGAAGCTAAATACATGGTAGCTACCCATGCAAGTAAAGAAGTTGTATGGTTGCAAAGGTTGTGTTCAGGTATCAGTTTTGTTCATAATGCAGTGAAGATAAGCTGTGATAGCTCAAGTGCAATCTTTCTGGCAAAGAACCCTACTTATCACTCGAAGACAAAGCACATTGATGTGCAGTACCATTTCGTCAGAGACATGGTTGAACAATGCAAAGTATTGTTGGAGAAGGTTGATACTTTGGAAAATGTTGCAGACTCTTTGACAAAGTCTGTGAGTACTGAAAAGTTCTCTTGGTGTAAAGAGAACATGGGCATTGTTGCCCTGGACTGTTGAACTCATAAATTTCTCCTATATGTGAAGAGAACAAAAAGTGGGAGAATGTTGGGTGTGTTATATCTCTTCACATGGTGGGTGCATGTACACCACGATCCCCTCCCTAGTATCGACCCATTGGGCTGTTTTTGCTTCTTTGTTGTTTCAGCCCATTGTATTATTTCTAATCCTGGTAAAGGGATTGGGGTTTTAGATGCTACAAATACTATATATTGTATTGTAAATGGTTAAAAAACATATAATGGAAAGAGTTGTGTGGCTCTAATTTTTGCTGGTTTTTGCTGGTTAAGGGTTTCCAGGTGAAAATCTCTGTGTTATGAGTGTGCCATTGTGTATTTTCTATTTATGGTTAAGAATTTGTATGAGTTTTTACTGCACTATTAAGGTTTAAAACTATCAAAGAATTCAAAAACTTTCAATTGATCAAAATTCCTTGGCTGTTCAGAAGCAGCCATGGATGAAAATTACTAGAAAATTCAGGAGCTTAAATACCAATTGATGCACCCCATGGGTTCTAGATATGATAGGTATTGGCCTACATAATTGTCTTGAGGTTTTCTTTAAAGACCCAAGTTCTTCGTGGTTCAACGAACCAATAAAACCCCTTTTCACCGGCCCTTTCGGCAAAAATATGTGAACAGACTGAGGTCTCACCCGAGGAAAAGTTATGGAGGAGCTGCAGAATAAGGTTTCCACAACTAGGTGATGAGTGTTCAAACAGATCTAAAAAAACGGCAATGCGGGACTTGCACTGCGAACTGAGGGTTGCGCGAAGCTTAACCCCTTTGTGGTCAACACTAAGACTATCATGATCCAAGGACTGCGCGATATCAGATGGTCTTTCGACCACAGGACAACGCAACTGATAACTACGCTTCCTGTCCGGACTTAACCAATTTCGGTGACTTTACTTAGGATTTCCTATCCATTCATCAATTGCCTTAGATGATTTATCTTATGAGGGTGATTCCATGAAGATGGGTAACTATTTTTGGCCAAATATGACGATGAAAAATGGAAATTTTACCCATGTATTAAATTGAAGCCCTCGAAACTCATATTTTCCACATGAATTTGGACATGTAGTTAAAAAAAGAAATGTAGAGAATTATGTTGGCTTTCCAATGATATTTTTTTTGGAATACACCAATGTCATTTATCGTTTAAAATTTCATTTAATGAAACATGTGTACTTAAAAATTTGAAGAGAAATTAACAAGTAGTTTGTGTGTGTGCACAATAATTTAATGTTAAAGTAATAATTTAAAAAAATGAAATATGTGAACATGATCTAGATAGAATGAACTAGTGCTTACATATTTTTCTTTTAATTTTTATCGAAAAATTATATTTATTATTATTTTTCTGAAACTGATCAATGAATATTTCAATCACATTTTGCACACATGTGTGTGTGGGCACCAAAGCTTTCGATTGTTTACATAATTTGCAAAACTAAAAATACCCTTTTGAAGAGGACGCATTTATCTAGTGCTTGTGTGATGTTTCAAATTTTTTGGATGTGTATTTTGAATGTTGTGGATTTATCTTTGAGCTCAATCAAAGTTGTCTACAGGGTTTTCATAAATTTTATGTATCTGGATAGAGGATTCCTTGACGAATCCAATGGTATCAAGTCCTCCCATTAATGTGCATTTAATGACATGGTTTAACCCTCTGGAAGGCAGACGAAAATTTCATTCTGCTGTGAAAAGGGCTCTCAACCTATTTTTTAGGTCCTCGATCGAGCTATTTTCTCAGCCGAGTTATTTAAAGTAACTCGATCGAGGGTTTAACAGGACCTTGATCGAGGTTTTTAGCTATACCTCGATCGAGGTATGTTCAAGCCCTCGATCGAGGGCCTAAAAAACAAGTCGCGAGCCTTTTTTTTTATTTTTCAAAAGCTAGATCTTACTTTTCAAAAGCGATATCAGGCTTTTGAAAAGCTAGATCGAGCTTTTGAAAATCTAGATCGAGGTCTTGTTTCAACCCTCGATCGAGGTTTTAATAGCTCGATCGAGGTCTTGTTTCAACCCTCGATCGAGATCTTTTAAATTCCTCAATCGAGGTCTTTTAAAACCCTCGATCGAGGTTGTAATACCTCGATCGAGGACTTTACAAGACCTCAATCGAAGGTCCGTAACACAAATTTTTGGCACTTCGCTCGCCAAAAATCGTGAACCATCTTCATGGATCAACCCATGACTTATGCAATAGGACAACACACAATATACTACGCGCTTCCGGCACTGCGCTTCAAGTGAGTTGCACGGCGCGAACTCCAATGACTTAAGTATTAACCCAATCTACTTATGCATTCATTCTACTTAGAAAACCTATGCATATAACATTCATTCACATATGTGATAATTAACATATTATTCCCATCTTCATTCTTCATGGCGAATACATATAAAATTAAGAACATATAAACTGATAAATGAGATCTTAAGCATTCATTGTAAGCAAATATGCAGATTCAAACACATGAACAGTCACACAACACACAATTTAACGTGGGTCACCCCCAAGATGGGAGCTACGTCCACAGGAATTGTTGTTACATTATCTTGGGAAGGGTACAACAGTTCCAATCTACACACTCAGCTGCAAACTGTCTTCTCTCTTGATAGGTCTCTGCGCACAAAGCTACAGATCCTTTACAATGGCTTTCAGCAAAACAAACAAGTATTGCTCAAGATTATACAATGAAGATTTGAGATTAAACCTTTCCCTTACAAAATGTGCCTTCTTATAGATCATGCCCATAGGTCATTTCTTTACAATGCATAGGGAAAAACCCTAAGGTTTCCCAAAATTGTCGCGGTTCTCCCTTAACTGGACTATTAGGTGCTCGTAGCGATTCTTCAGTTATGGCCATCCTCTGCACATGTTCATGTCGCTTTCAGCCTACCCTGTCGACCGCATGCCGACTGTCACTTTCACCCAACCATTCCTTCTCTAACATCTTTGTGCAACCAGTTCACGTCATGCTTCCCTTGCCCATGTGACCGGTCACTTTCCTTCCGCGATACTCCTTACCCGCCTGCTTGGTAATCATGGAATATATTAACCAAAAATAGACCACCGATGGTCTTACTGGAATATGTACTCTTTTCCTTCCAACATTCTTCCTTTCCATTTCCTCGCGGCTCAGACTCTTCACATCGTTGTCTCTTTGCGACACTGGCTTCCTTTCTATGTTGATGTTGTGCTGCGCTCAACTTCGGATCTCCCAAAACTATCTTTTCCAAAAAGTATTCAACTGAACTACCCTCAACTTCATTGTTCCAAAACTGTTTTGTCCAAAAATTTCTTACTTGGGCCAGGCCCAACAGGCCCGTAACACTTACATGTGGCTCATCCTCGAGCCACTTTCAACTTCTGGTTCACTTAGCTACTCTTCCTCCTGTGGAGCTAACTTAGCTGCTCTTCCTCCTACGGAGCTAACTTAGCTGCTCTTCCTCCTGCGGAGCTAACTTAGCTGCAAAATCTTGTTAGGTTGCACTCAGCTTTGCAACTGAATCCTTGGCATCATGTTTGATATGTTTGATGGTTTCTAACACATATGGTTCTATGTCATTCTTAGTGTGCTCCTTAATTGAATCATGTGTGTCACGGAGCTCTATCATCTTTCCTTCTATCTTTTGTGTTAGTTCGTGGGATTCCTCCTACAGGGACTATGCTTTATCTCTGACTTCAGTCTCCCTTTATCTCAATACTTGAAGTTCCTTCTTCTGTTCTATGACTTCCTGATACATTTTTAGTTTCTCTCTTGGCTGCAAGGCCTTCACCTCCGCGTTAACAGCTTCGAACTCGACCTATTTTTCCTGCACAGTGTTCTCGAATTCCAGCAGCTCTGGGTCCTCTTCCAGTGCAGAAAACCTTCTTGTCACCTCATCCAACAAAGTTTGGCACTTAGCCACTTCACTAGCTATACTTTCTGCAATAGCTTTCACTTCCGTTGCTCTAAGTTGTTACTGATTAGGTGGTGTCTTTGGCTGACTCTTCGCTTCCAAGGTAGTGATCTTCGCCTGGTAATCAGTCTCCATGTCTTTCATCTTAGCCTTAAGATCGTTGACCACCAAGCCAATCTTAAGGATAGTGTCCGTAGGTTCTGGCTACTCGTCGCATTCGGGTATCTCCGCTACTACCGAAGTGACCGTATGCTCTAATCTCATTCAATGGTTATGCTTATCTTGAGGTTGCATGGTACTCTTTAAGCTTGATTCCTGCAACTACTTAAAATTTTCCTACAATTGATTGTGTTGGGTTAGAGCGACCATACTTGGATCATGGATCTCTTCGACAACCTGCAAGTGCAGATTGTCCAGGCCCTCTAGTGGTAACATCGCAACGGAACCATTTGTTGACTTACATAGATATCTTGAGGTTTTCTGTAAAGACCAAAGCTCTTCGCGGTTCAAAGAACCAACAAAACCCCTTTTCACTGGCCCTTTCAGCAACAATCTATGAACATGTAACATACCCTTTAAGCTGGAAAACATTTTTTGTTTAGAAACATTATGATAACTTTTATTGTAAATTTAATATTGGACAGGTGTCCAAGGATGACTGTAATTTGCACAATATATTATTATTTAATAAATAAAATAGGAGACAAACACCTAAGAGAACTGTTGAAAGAGTGGTTACTGATCCACTAGGTGGAATGGAATCTGGGGTAGAAGGCAATGGACAAGTGGCAGCATCATGATGCAACTAACTAGTTGTTGGTATGGGACAACTCCCTTGAAATGTGATCATAGTGCCTTGAAAGATGGGACTGGAGCTTAAGGCTCATTTATTCCAAACTGACGACTAAAAGACCTTGGCAGTCTATATAATAGCCATCAAATATTGAACTAAGGTTCATCACTTTTCCTGACGAGGAAATTTACCTTGGGGTTTTGCTGTGTTGCACCCAAGAGATTTGATGAGGGGATATGCTGTTGTTGATCATGTTGTGAGTCTGCCAAACTCTTATTGAGTTCAGGAGTTTGATACTGAGTGGAGAAGGCATTTGTTTCAAGAGGTTGATACTGAATGGAGAAGGTATTTTTGAGTGCCTTGCTTCTACATAGATTCCACCCACTTACTGGATCAGTAAGCAGGCTCAGGGGTTCATTAAAAGTCAGCAGTTGAGCTACTTCTTCTGAAGCAGGTTGGGAGGAACAGACCTCCTTGGGTGTTTGTCGACCCTATTGTCAGTTACAGGTTCTATTGTCTTATCTGTTTTATTTTTAAGTTTTGTTATCTATTCTGCATATTATAGTTCTGTTGTTTATTAAACTTTCACTATTTAATTTATAAGTTATTTCAGTTTCCTGTATAAGTTAATAATTTTGTATAAATATGAAATGATTGATTAAAATGGTTTTTGTATTTTTCCCCATGCAAAAAGGAACAACATCGTACTCCAGTACAGAAACAGATTAAGATAGATAAGATAGAATAATAAAACTGCCATGGTGATGGAAGTACTATTTTTATATTCTGTTAAAATTATCTGCTGTTATTATTTAGCAATATCTATTGTATTCTACTCACAGTACCATATTTATTTCCATTCTTTTCATATTTTATTTTCCCAATGTTTAGTTTCAAAAGGATAATTATAGTTTGTTGTTAATATCATTATTGTAGATATAGGACAGTTAGACAAATAAGAAGCATCACATTACTATCTTAGGGTTTGTAATTCTACATTTAAATACTTACAAAGTTTACTGTTATTACTAATATTCCTATTACTGTACACACAGAGTAGTTAAGCAAACAAAGTCTTTTATTATATAGTTAGGGTTTAATGTTTTTTATTTTTACATGCACATATAATCATAAACACATAATTGAAATGTTGTTACAGGATCGAGCTAAATGAATAAGCTCTTTGTCATTTTCTTGTTTTACTCACAGTAGACAAATTTAGTATATTTTCACATCACAAATCATTGCTATAGATCGAACTCATTGATTTCAAACATTAATACAAAGTTAAGACATTTCAATGACTGTAGGAGAAAAAGTCAAACAGTACACACAAATTCCATTTGATGCCGAACGTATCAATAGTCATCATCGTTTCATCCAATCTAAACTTAACTACAACCCTAAACCCTTACGGACTTATAGGTGTATTACTTAATCATTTACACTATCGAAGACGAGGCATTTGGTCGAAGCATGTCACATAGTTTCAACACTTAGCTAAAGATCAAATGACAGTAACATGTGTTTCCTTTTCCCGAATTGTGTAAACATTTTCATAACCTCACAGACATTAAATAAAAATGATGTCGCAGGTGTTCATAAATTTAGCTACACAGCTGCACATTCGTATCACATTGTTTTCAAACGCAGAGGTCTAATGAAATACTTAGTATCACATCCACATTTTGAATAGACGAGACATAGTTTTGTTCACGGGCTAAACCCCAACACATTGAAACAAAAAACAACTATCATAACACAGGATTGATAACATTTATTTTAGTATCTCAACAGAGTTCGAAACCCCAAATTCAAAATAAAGGATCATTGCCAAGATCGAAACCCTAAACTCAAACCTTATGCAATTACTAGTTATGACATCGACTATACAAACTAAAACAACAACCCAGGGTTTTATAACCACAACTTCCAAGTTTGACGATACATTGTTTGCCATGAATTCTACTAGGAGAACCTACGAGGGTTTGCCACGGGGCTTACCGTTTTAGCTGCATTGCTATCCATTGACCACCGAATCCTATTTGCCACCAAACCAGAGCATGGAGTACAGAACCTTGGCATTACCTACGAAAATAAACTATGAGGAGTTAGCATTATTATTAATTGACTGTTAACAAACGAATAAATACATTACATAGCGGATAGACCAGAAAATGTACCCAGTTTTTAAACAGTCGATTGGAATGCGTTCAACTTCCAAATCCTTTCTCCAACGCAGCAAAGTTGCCATGCAACTGATTCATAACCAAACATTGACGTCGAGACCTCCCTACTAAATTTTTTCCACTGAAAGAAAGCCACAGGATTTCAGTATTAGACTCTCAGCAAACACTCAAGCACTTATATATTATTCCACAACACAAATTATAGAGTTTATGAAGCACAGTTCCATCCACAACCGCCCAGGGTCGAGCCCTATAAATCAGTGGCCTATCGGCCTTCTTCCTCCAAAACAAAACCATAAAATGAATGCACGAAGGCAAATAACATTAAGGCAAGTCTTCCTAGGGTTTACACTTTCCATCTACCGAAAACCACAAAGATCAATGATCGAGATTGAGCCAGCGAGCTACAAAGAAACCAGGGCAGAGTTACGACCTAATAGCATTCAATAACTACATTAATTTGCAGGACAATCGGATGCCATATCACTAAAGCTGAGTTCACAGCATGTTGATATATCACCTTTCCTCATCAAGATTTTCACATGGAGCCAGACACATAGACGCCAGCATAGCAACCACAAGACCACAACAGGATCGCATTGAATGCTGAAGATCTCACTTAGATTTAAGCCAAAACCTCGACTGCACAAACATTTAGTTCATATCAGAGTTCAAGTCTAGTGACAGCGAAGGCCTCGGGGTTCTAACAAAGCCATATAGCTGCATACAATCGTGTATAAGTTACAAACATAGGATAGAGGTATCATAATACCATAAACATTTATTCATGGTTCATTACATAAGGTTATTACAACACCATTCACACTAGACGCATAATCCTTATCCAAATTTTATATAACACATATATGCAATGCACGCCAAACTATGGAGTTTAAACATTTCATGCCCATATTATCATCCGCGCCATATAACATTTCAACAATGTTATTAACATAGTTTCCATAGGATATCCAACGTAGAATCGATATAGTTAATATATCAACTATATTATAAACCAACTATGCCATAGTATAGTTTGGACTACCACAAAGTAAGTGTTTAAACATTGCATTTAAATAGCTAGGCTATTTGCTTAAGGTTAGGGTAGAATATTACTTAACCTTTACACCATATTGAAAACTAGGGTTTGATGTAAACTCTACTATGTTGTATACTACATATCAACAACACCTTGATTCATATGTGGACGCAATACAAACGTCATCTCTAGCATTACGAAACTTATTACATTGCCACCGTCATTCCAGGAGGATCAATTATTATATTGATGACACTATCTTTCACATAAACCAAACATGTTACAAATTCAGACAGTTAAACTAGGGTATATTACCACTGATCTCACCAACAGTTACAATGAGTTTAGTGCTTAAACATTGTTGACGACACGTGCAATCATAACCGTAAAAGACGATACAAGTGACGAAGTTAAAATTAAGATACATAGCATCGACATCTTCATGCATGACAAATTTTATAATTATCTTAAACATAGAGACGACAAGATGAAGCTTACAACTTGTCTTGTAAAAGTTGAAATTACTCTATAACCTTACCTGCAGATCTGCAAAAGAAGAATCCAATGCTTTAGCTTTCAAAGCTAAGTAAACCCAAGGGCACTGATAGGAACCCCTTCAGAATTATGCAAACAACATCATCAGTATTGTTACAATATCTGATCCGAATTTTAGGGGGCATATGGTCTAAATTCGGATGTATAAGCTATAAAAGTACTAAATAGAGAGGCCACCCACTCTCATCCATGGTATTTAGTAGCACATAGTTTTGGCCCATGGTATAACCTCAAAACATATTGTAATAATGCTATATAAAGGCCTAGCAAGCCTTCTCATGATATCAAGTTACTCATTTGGTTTCTCTCATATTTTCTATTGTTCATTGTGAGATTATTTAGATCTGAGTGAGTTATTGGTAATTAGTTTTAGAGGTGGGGTTCCTCTTTGAGCCTCACCTCCCATTCACTTCATGTGTTTTTGTTCATGCTTATTCTTATGCAACATTAGGTTTTCATGTGAATTTTATGACAGATTTGCATGCTTAATTTCCTCCTCTCTCGGCATTCAAGCATTCCGGTTCTCATCTCCCAAGATCTGGATCAGTGGTATCAGAGCGGGTACGCTCTCCATTGGGACAATATTTTGAAGGATTATGCGGGTTCAACGGAGGTTCCACAACCTCTACAACAACTCATACTTCTCTACAAACCCTTGGCATCTCTATACTCAACACTCTCACATTCATCAAACTTTGAACAGGTTCCATGGACTGCACAGGAGGTTTCAGAGGCTCTACCATAGCTCATCGGAAAGGTATTTCTGTCAGATCAAATGGGTATTTCACGGAATTTCATTTTGTTTCCCGGTTTGTGAGATATGCTTGTTTGAAGTAGCATATGTTTGTGCATAATGCGGCCGGACGTACAACAACTTTAAACAAGTACTACTAACTCCATAGAATGTATCAGAGACTCTACCATAGCTCATTAGAAATCTCTTTCCATTTACTAAAATGGGTATTTCACGAAATTTCATTTCGTTTCCTGGTTTGTGAGATATGCTTGTTTGAAGTAACACATGTTTGTACACAATGCGGCCGGACGTACAAACACTTTAAACAAGTGCTACAGACTCCATATAACGTTTCAGAGGCTCTACCATAGCTCATTGGAAATCTCTTTCTGTCAGCTAAAATGGGTATTTCACGGTTTTTTATTTGGCTTTCTGGTTTGAGAGATATCATCGATTGAAGCAACAGATGTCTGCAAAATAGTGTGCGCACGTCTCTTGAGCTTCAACAAACATTTTCTCAATCTCTGGGCCACCCCAGAGCAAGTATGTTATATGGATGGAAAGCTCTCTTTGAGATCTCAAATGGGTCTTCAATGGAATTCGATTTCAGTACATGCATCAGAATCTATGAATGGATTTGCAGCAAGACATCAACTGCACCAAAGATCATGAATTTTTGATTTTTTAAAAATCTTAATGTAATCATGGTTATGGGTCAACCACACAAAACCCATGGTTATGGGTTAACCACACAAAACCTATGGTTATGGGTCAACCACACAAAATCCATAGTTATGTATTGTAATCATGGTTGTGGGTCAACCACACAAAACCCACGGTTATGGGTTAACCACACAAAACCCTTCTCTTCAGTGGAAACAAGCTTGTCATTGCCACCATGGTTATGGGTCAACCACATAAAACCCACGGTTATGGGTCAACCACACAAAACCCATGGTTTTGAGTCAACCACACAAAACTCTTCTCTTCATTGGAATCAAGCTTGTCATTGCCATCATGGTTATGGGTCACCCTTGCAAAACCCATGGTTATGGGTCAACCTCACAAAACCCACGGTTATGGGTCAACCACACAAAACCCTTCTCTTCATTGGTAGCTAGCACATTGTAATCATGGGTCTCTTTTTAGCATGAAATGATGGGGACCATCATTTTCTAAGGGGGGAGGAATGATCCGAATTTTAGGGGGCATATGGTCTAAATTCGGATGTATAAGCTATAAAAGTACTAAATAGAGAGGCCACCCTCTCTTATCCATGGTATTTAGTAGCACATAGTTTTGGCCCATGGTATAACCTCAAAACACATTGTAATAATGCTATATAAAGGCCTAGCAAGCCTTCTCATGATATCAAGTTACTCATTTGGTTTCTCTCATATTTTCTATTGTTCATTGTGAGATTATTTAGATCTGAGTGAGTTATTGGTAATTAGTTTTAGAGGTGGGGCTCCTCTTTAAGCCTCACCTCCCATTCACTTCATGTGTTTTTGTTCATGCTTATTCTTATGAAACATTAGGTTTTCATGTGAATTTTATGACAGATTTGCATGCTTAATCTCCTCCTCTCTCGGCATTCAAGCCTTCCAGTTCTCAGCTCCCAAGATCCGGATCAATATCCTTACACATAACAAAATAAAACCTTGTTCTGTTTCATCCTACTTATAACCAGGTACATAATCATGTTAAAAACAATTAAGACAAACTGTATGAGACAATTATCTTTGTGAGCTAATTATTATCATTCTGCAGTTAGCATTTATCTATAAATTAGGCTACATCAATTTTTTATTTATTTTGCGATTTTTGGGATGTTACATGTGGTATCAGAGCACAAGTTCAAACTCTAGGCCTGAATGAGGCTCATGCGCGCAAACAAAAAAATAAATCAGAAAGTTTATGTTACTAACTTTTGCAATTTAATTTCATTTTTGCACAGAACATATTTACTTTTAATTGCAGGTATGGAAATACTAGAGGAGTCAGTAGAGGACAGATCTCCTCGTAATGAACAAATTAATCATAATAACACTGAAGGAATTTACGTTGAGTTAAACAACCAATATTCTGAAATTTTATGCACTGCGTAGGATTTAAAATCTGAGTTAAAAGCTGTTAAAGAAAAAAATGAATGGATCCTAAAGGCACAGGAAGAATTACAGTAGAATTTAAAAGGAAACTGTCACAGTGATGAAAGAGGCAGAAAATCAAAATTTAGAGCTGATTTTGAAATAATGTCCCACCAACATAAGTATAAGAAAACAAGAAAATATAAAAGGAGCAGTTACTCATCTTCTAAGTCTGATTCAAGCAATGATGATGTAAATTATGACAGTAGTAACAGTGAGTGCTGCTCTAAAAAGAGAAAACATAAGCATCATGAACAGATTACCGGTGAATTTAAAAAGATGAAGATACCTACTTTTAATGGTGAAAGTGAGAAGGGTGAGACAACAGAAGCTTGGCTGTCTGGAATGAAGAAGTACTTTAATATTTATGACTACTCTTCTCAACTGAAAGTCAAGATGACTATTTACAATCTGATCGGAAAGGTAGATATCTAGTGGCAGGATCTTAAACGAATCAAGAGCATAAAAGAAAAAGAAGTAACTTGGACTATGTTTAAAAGTTTGTTTAAAAAGAAGTTCTTGTTTGAACAGTATTTTGAGGATAAATCGAAGGAGTTTTATGACTTAAAGTTGGGTACAATGAACATGAAAGAACTGTGCAACAAGTTTCTTAGCTTGCTGAGGTACGTACCCTACATGGTTGAGGAAAAGCCTAAAGTGCAAAGGTTTCTCAGTTGTTTACCATTTAATATAAAAGATCATATTGAGTATGATAATCCTTCCACTTTGGAAGAGGCCATGAGGAAGACAAATTTTTGTTTTGACCAAAATAGAAAAAGAGAAGGAACAACTGGCTGGAAGAACAGTAAAACTAATATGTATGACTATAAAAAGAAGAACTTTAATCAGAATGCTAGAGGTTTTAAGAAAAACTTTAATAACAGAAATTTTCCTAATAATTATTGGAATAATACATCTCAGAACACTACTGCTACAAGAAATATACCTAATAATCACAACAATAATAATAATAGCAATAACAACAGGTATGTTGAACAGAAAGGACCTATAAAGTGTTATGAATGTGGCGGACCACACAAGAGAGCATATTGCCCATGCAACAAGAGAACATCCAACAACATACATACTATGCAAGTAGAACCTACAGTTGGAGACATCGAAAGAGAAATGCACAGGATAAATGCAGCATTGGAAAATCGTCAAGCAGACCATCAAACATAAATGGTTGAAGGTATGATACAAAACGAGTTATTTCTATTTTAATAGATCCTGGTGCAAATATAAGTTATATTTCACCTACCTTAGTAAACCATTGCAAGCTAAAAATAGAAAAAATCGATAATGCATGGTTAGTTCAGCTTGTAACAAGAACCAAAAGAAAGGTTACAAATTATGTTCAGAATTGTGAAGTATTTTTAAATCAGCTGAAAACGCAAGTTAATCTGAATGTTTTACCCTTAGGTTCATATGATCTGTTAATTGGCATGGATTGGCTTGAACAACACAGAGTTATATTGAATTGTTATGATAAATCTTTTAATTGTATAAATAATGAAGGTAATTCAGAAACAGTGAAAGGAATTCATAGGCAGATTTCTTCCTTACAAGTAAAGAGAGCTGCTAGAAAAGGTTGTAAATTGTTTGCTAATAATGTTGTTAATGGCGAATGTACATCTAAAGAAGAGAAGTTAAAACTAGAGGATATTCCCATCCTTAGGGACTTTTCTGATGTATTCCCGGAAGAAATTCTCGGATTACCTCCGAAAAGAGAACTTGACTTTACCATTGAGTTGGTACCCGGTGCGGTACCAAACTCAAAGGCACCCTATAGGATGAATATTCCGGAGTTAAATGAGTTAAAGTCTTAGCTGAAATAATTAATAGATAAAAACTACATACGGCCCAGTGTGTCCCCTTGGGGATCACTAGTAATATTTGTTAAAAGGAAAGACGGTACCATGCGTTTGTGTATTGACTACCGCCAACTTAATAAAATGACAATTAAGAACTGGTATACCTTACCCCTCATAGATGATCTATTTGATCAAGTACGCGAAGCAGAGGTATTCACTAAAATTGACTTAAGGTTGGGTTATCATCAAGTCCGGATAAAAGACGAGGACATATTCAAAACTGCATTCAGAACACGTTATGGATACTATGAGTTCGTAGTTATGTCTTTTGGGCTAACCAACGCACCGGCAGTGTTCATGTGTTTAATGAACAACGTTCTGCATAAATATTTGGATAAGTTTGTAGTGGTATTCATTGATTATATCCTGGTTTACTCAAAGACTAAAGAAGAGCATGATGAACATTTAAAAATCATTTTACAAGTACATAGAGATCACCAGCTTTACGCTAAGCTCAATAAGTGTGATTTCTATAAAGATAAAATTCAGTATTTGGGTCATATAATTTCAAAAGATGGTATTTCTGTTGATCCTGATAAAATTAAAGCAATTAATGAATGGTCTGTTCCAAAAGATGTAACTGATGTACGGTCATTCATGGGGATAACGGGGTATTATAGAAATTTTATTGAAGGGTTCTCTAGAATTGCTAACCCCATCACTTATTTGTAGAAGAAAGGGAAGAAATTCATATAGGATCAAAAGTGTCAAGACAGCTTTAATAAGTTAAAAGAATTGTTAACTAGTGCACCCATCTTAAAAATTGCAGATCCTAATAAGGATTTCGTCGTATGCACAGATGCATGCAATGAAGGACTTGGAGGGGTCTTAAGTCAAGAGGGTCATGCAATTGCTTTTGAGTCAAGAAAGTTAAAAATACATGAAAAGAATTATGCAACGTATGATCTTGAATTGGAAGTAGTGATACATGCTTTGAAAATGTGGCGCCATCACTTGATTGGAAGAAAATTCATCTTAATGACTGATAATAAGGGCTTAAAGTATCTTTTGGATCAAACAAATCTTAACGCAAGGCAAGCTAGGTGGTTAGCTTTCCTTAGTGAGTACGATTTTGAGATCCATCACATTAATGGAAAGGAAAATAAGGCTGCTGATGCATTGAGCAGAAATGCTAGATTAAGTTTTGTGGCAGCAATCAGTACTTTTAAAACTGATCTAGAAAATCAGATCGAGGAAGGAATTAAGCAAGACGAAAATTACCAAAAATTACATGATAAAGTGGCTGAAAATTCATCTGAAAATGTTATAACAGATTACAGTATTAATGAAAAAGGCTTCTTAACTTACAAAAACAAAATTCATGTGCCTAATTTTTTGAAGGTTAAGTTGTTGATTTTAGATGAAGTTCACAAGAGTCCTTATTCAGGACATCCTGGTTATCATAAAATGATAACTATGTTAAGAAATGAGTACTTTTGGCCTAACATGAAGAGTGAAGTTGTTGAATATATAGCTAGATGCTTTGACTGTCAGACTATTAAAGCTGAACATCAACATCCAGCAGGGCTATTGCAGCCCTTACCAATTTCAGAATGGAAGTGGGAGATCATAAGCATTGACTTTATTATAGGTTTGCCTAAAAATCAAAAGCAGAATGACTCAATTATGGTTGTTATAGATAAACTTAGAAAAGATGCTCATTTTATTCCTGTTAAAACTAATTTCAAGGCTTCTAACATTGTAGATATTTTCATGAAGCAAATTTTTCGCTTGCATAGAATTCCAAAGGTAATTATTTCAGACCGAGACTCTAAGTTTACTGGTAACTTTTGGACAGCATTGTTTAAAGGATTAAATACTAAGTTGAATTTCAGTACTTCTTTCCATCCGCAACCTAATGGTCAAACAGAAAGAGTAAATAAGATTTTGGAAAATATGTTAAGATTATATGTTAAAGATCAACCATCTAAATGGGAGGATTATTTGCACCTAGCAGAATTTGCCTATAATAATTATTATCAAGCATTTGCTAAGTTAAGTCCATTTGAAATTTTGTATGGAAGAAAATGTTGTACTCTAATTTTGTGGGATAATCCTGTAGATAGATTGATGTTAGGACCAGATCTATTGAAAGAATTGGAGCTAACTATGAAACAAGTTCAAGGTAACTTAAAAATTGCCAAAGATCGGCAGAAACGCTATGCTGATTTGAAACACACAGAAAGAGAATTTCAGGTAGGAGACCATGTTTTCATAAAGGTAAATCCCAAGAAAAGTTCTTTGAAGCTTGGGAGCTGTGCTAAATTAGCACCGAAGTATTGTGGACCATTTGAAATCCTATCAAGGATAGGAGCTGTTGCATATCAATTGGCATTGCCATACAATTTAAAAATCCATAATGTTTTTCATGTTTCTATTTTAAAGAAGTATGTGCACGATGCTACTCATGTGCTAAATTGGAATGACATATAGGTGGAACCCGAAGGGGATTTTCAGGTGGAATCAGACTGTATTCTAGACCGAAGGGAAATTATGATTCGAAATCGCAACATAGGGCAGGTAAAGGTGCAATGGAAGCACCTTAGCCCTGATGAAGCTACTTGGGAACTGGAAAGTAATATGCGGGCAGCATATCCAGTTCTGTTCCAGGAGGAACTTGATGATGAATAAGCAACATCGAGGATGATGTTGAGCTTAAGAGGGGGTGTTTGTAGCATACCCTTTAAGTTGGAAAACATTTGTTGTTTAGAAACATTATGATAGCTTTTATTGTAAAGCTTATATTGGACAGGTGTCCAAGGATGACTGTAATTTGCACAATATATTATTATTTAATAAATAAAATAGGAGACAAACAACTAAGAGAACTGTTGAAAGAGTGGTTACTGATCCACTAGGTGGAATGGAATCTGGGGTAGAAGGCAATGGACAAGTGGCAGCATCATGATGCAACTAAATAGTTGTTGGTATGGGACAACTCCCTTGAAATGTGGTCATAGTGCCTTGAATGATGGGATTGGAGCTTGAGGCTCATTTATTCCAAATTGACCACTAAAAGACCTAGGAAGTTATATAATAGGCATCAAATATTGAATTGAGGTTCATCACTTTTCCTGACGAGAAAATTTACCTTGGGGTTTTGGTGTCTTGGACCCAAGAGATTTGATGAGGGGATATGCTGTTGTTGATCATGTTGTGAGTCTGCCAAACTCTTATTGAGTTCAAGAGTTTGATGCTGAGTGGAGAAGGCATTTGTTTCAGGAGGTTCATACCGAGTGGAGAAGGTATTTTTGAGTGCCTTGCTTCTACACAGATTCCACCCACTTATTGGATCAGTAAGCAGGCTCGGGGGTTCATTAGAAGTCAGCAGTTGAGCTGCTTCTTCTGAAGCAGGTTGGGAGGAACAGGCCTCCTTGGGTGTTTGTCAGCCCTATCATCAGTTATAGGTTCTATTGTCTTATCTGTTTTATTTTTAAGTTCTGTTATCTATTCTGCATATTACAGTTCTGTTGTTTATTAAACTATCACAATTTAATTTATAAGTTATTTCAGTTTCCTGTATAAGTTAATAATTTTGTATAAATATGAAATGATTGATTAAAATGGTTTCTGTATTTTTATCCATGCAAAAAGGAACATCATCGTACTCTAGTATAGAAACAGATTAAGATAGATAAGATAGGATAGGCAAACTGCCATGGTGATGGAAGTACTATTTTTATATTCTATTAAAATTATCTGCTATTATTATTTAGCAATATCTACTGTATTCTACTCACAGTACCATTTTTATTTCCATTCTTTTCATTTTTGTTTTTCCCAATGTTTAGTTTAAAAAGAATAATTATAGTGTGTTGTTAATATCATTATTGTACATATAGGACAGTTAGACAAATAAGAAGCATCACATTACTAACTTAGGGTTTGTAATTCTACATTTAAATACTTTCCAGTTTTATTGTTATTACTAATATTTCTATTACTGTACACACAGAGTAGTTAAGCAAACAAAGTCTTTTATTATATAGTTAGGGTTTAATGTTTTTATTTTTACATGCACATATAATCATAAACACATAATCGAAATGTTGTTACAAGATCGACCTAAATGAATAAGCACTGTTTCATTTTCTTGTTTTACTCACAGTAGACAAATTAAGTATATTTCACATCACCAATGATTACTGTAGATCGAAATCATTGATTTCAAACATCAATACAAAGTTAAAACCTTTCAATGAGTGTAGGATCAAAAGTCAAACAGTACACAAAAATTCCATTTGATGCCGAACGTATAAATAGTCATCATCATTTCATCCAATCTAAACTTAACTACAACCCTAAACCATGACAGACTTATAGTTGTATTACTTAATCATTTACACAGTCGAAGACGAGGCATTTGGTCGAAGCATGTCACATAGTTTCAACACTTAGCTAAAGATCAAATGAAAGTAACATGTGTTTCCTTTTCCCGAATTGTGTAAACATTTTCATAACCTCACAGACATTAAATAAAAACGATGTCGCAGGTGGTCATAAATTTAGCTACACAGCTACACATTTGTATCACATCGTTTTCAAATGCAGAGGTCTAATGAAATACTTAGTATCACATCCACATTTTGAATAGACGAGACATAGTTTTGTTCACGAGATAAATCCCAACACATTGAAACAAAAAACAACTATCATAACACAAGATTGATAACATTTATTTTATTATCTCAACAGAGTTTGAAACTTAAAATTCAAAACAAAGGATTGTTGCCAAGATCGAAACCCTAAACTCAAACCTTATGCAATTACCAATTATTACATTGACTATACAAACTAAAACAACAACCCATGGTTTTATAACCACGACTCCCGGGTTTGATGATACATTGTTTGCCATGAATTCTGCTAAGAGAACCTACGAGGGTTTGCCACCGGGCTTACCATTTTAGCTGCATTGCTATCCATTGACAACGGAATCCTATTTGCCACCAGACCAGAGCATGGAGTACAGAACCTTGGCATTACCTGCCAAAAGAAACTATGAGGAGTTAGCAATATTATCAATTGACTGTTAACAAACGAAGAAATACATTACATAGCAGATAGACCAGAAAACATACCCAGTTGTTAAACAGTCGATTGGAATGTGTTCAGCTTCGAAATCCTTTCTCCAACACAGCAAAGTTGCCATGCAACTGATTCATAACTGAACATTGAAGTTGAGACCTCCCTACTAACTTTTTTCCACCAAAAGAAAGCCACGGGATTTAAGTATTACACTCTCAAGAAACGCTCAATCACTTATATATTATTCAACAACAAAAACTACAGAGTTTATGAAGCACACTGCCATCTACAACTGCCCAGGGTCGAGACCTGTAATCTAGTGGCCTGTCTTCCTTCTTCCTCCAAAACAAAACCATAAAATGAATGCACGAAGGCAAATAACGTTAAGGCAAGTCTTCCTAGGGTTTACACTTTCCATCTACCAAAAACCACAAAGATCAACGATCGAGATTGAGATAGCGAGCTACGGAGAAACCAAGGCAGAGTTATGACCTAATAGCATTCAGTAACTACATTAATTTGCAAGAAAATTAGATGCCATATCACTAAAGTTGAGTTCACAGCATGTTGACACATCACCTTTCCTCATCAAGATTTTCACATGGAGCCAGAAACATAGACGCCAGCGTAGAAACCACAAGACCACAATAGGATCGCATTGAATGCTGAAGATCTCACTTAGATTTAAGCCAGAACCTCGACTGCACAAACATTTAATTCATATCAGAGTTCAAGTCTGGTGACAGCGAAGGCCTTAGGGTTCTAACAACGCCATACTATTGCATACAACCGTGTATAAGTTACAAACATAGGATAGAGGTATCATAATACCATAAACATTGATACATGATTCATTCCATAAGGTTATTACAACACCATTCACGCTAGACGCATAATCCTTATCCAAATTTTATATAACACATATATGCAATGCACACCAAACTATGGAGTTTAAACATTTCATGCCCATATTATCCTTCGCGCCATATAACATTGCAACAATGTTATTAACATAGTTTCCATATGATATCCGACGTAGAATTGATATAGTTAATATATCAACTATATTATAAACCAACTATGCCATAGTATAGTTTGGACTACCACAAAGTAAGTGTTTAAACATTACATTTAAATAGCTAGGCTATTTGCTTAAGGTTAGGGTAGAATATTACTTAACCTTTACACCATATTGAAAACTAGGGTTTGATGTAAACTCTACTATGTTGTATACTACATATCAACAACACCTTGATTCATATTTGGACGCAATACAAATGTCAGCACTAGAATTACGAAATTATTATATTGCCGCCGTCATTCCAGGAGGATCAATTATTATATTGATGACACTATCTTTCACATAAACCAAACATGTTACAAATTCAGACAGTTAAACTAGGCTATATTAACACTAATCTCACCAACAGTTACAATAAGTTTAGTGCTTAAACATTGCTGATGACACGTGCAGTCATAACCATAAAAGATGATACAAGTGACGAAGTTAAACTAAAGATACATACCATCGACATCTTCATGCACGACAGATTTTATAATTATCTTAAACATAGAGACGACAAGCTGAAGCTTACAACTTGTAAAAACTAGAATTACTCTATAACCTTACCTATAGATCTGCGAAAGAAGAATCCAATGCTTTAGCTTTCAAAGCTAAGTAAACCCAAGGGCACCCGATAGGAATCCCTTCAGAATTATGCAAACAGCATCATCAGTATTGTTACCAGATCCTTACACATAACAAAATAAAGCCTTGTTCTGTTGCATCCTACTTATAACTAGGTACATAATCATGTTTTAAAACAATTAAGACAAATTGTATGAGACAGTTATCTTTGTGAGCTAATTATTATCATTTCGCAGTTAGCATTTATTTATAAATTAGGCTGCATAAAAAAAAAATATATTTTGCGAGTTTTGGGACATTACAGAACAGACTGAGGTCTCAGCCGAGGTGAAGTTATGGGGGAGCTATGGAATTAGGTTTCCACACCTAGGTGATGAGTGTTCAAACAGATCTGGCAAACAATACACTACGGGACTCGTGCTGCGAACTAAGGGCTATGTGAAGCTTAACCCCTTCGCGGTCAATACTTAGACTATCGCACATCCAAGGACTGTGCGATGTTGAATGGTCTTTCGATGATAGGACAACGCAACTGATAACTACGCTTCATGTCTGGACTTAACCAACTTTGATGACTTTACTTAGGATTTCCTATCCATTCATCAATTGCCTTATCATATGACTTATGCAATATGACAACACACAATATACTGCACACTTTCGGTGTTGTGCTTCAAGTGAGTCGCATGACGCGAACTCCACTTACTTAAGTATTAACCCAATCTACTTATGCACTCATTCTGCCTTAGAAAGACCTATGCATTTAACATTCATCCACATATGCGTTACTTAACATATTATTTCCATCTTCATTCTTCATGGAGAATACATATAAAAGTAAGAACATATAAACTGATAAATGAGATCTTAAGGATTCATTGTAAGCAAATATACAGATTCAAACACATGAACAGTGACACAACACAAAATTTAACGTGGTTCACCCCCAAGATGGGAGCTACATCGACAAGAATTTTTGTTATATTATCTTGGGAAGGGTAAAACAGTTCCAGTATGTGCACTCAGCTGTAGAATCTCTTCTCTCTTGATAGATCTCTATGCACACAGTTGTAGAGCTTTTATAATGGCTTTTAGCAAAACAAACAAGTATTGCTCAAGATTATACAATGAAGATTCAAGATTAACCCTTTCCCTCAAAAAATGTGTCTTCTTATAGATCATTCTTGTACGTCATGTCTTTACAATGCATACGAAAAATACTAAGGTTTCCAAAAACTATCGCGGTTTTCCCTTAATCAGACTATTAGGTGTTAATAGCGACTCTTCCGTCACGGCCATCCTCTGCGCATGGTCAGGTCACTTTCAGCCTGCCCTGTTGACCGCATGTCGACTATCTCTTTCACCTAACTGTTCATTCTCTAATGGCTTTATGCAGCTAGTTCATGTCGTGCTTGACTTGCCCATGTGACCGGTCACTTTCCTTCCGCGATACTGCTTACCCGCCTGGTTGGTAACCATGGAATATCTTAACCAAAAAATGGACCACTAATGGTCTTACTGGAATATGTATCATTTTCCTTCCAATATTCTGCCTTGCCAAATCCCCACGGATCATGCTCTTCATAGCGCTGTCTCTTCGCGGCGGTGGCTTCCTTTCTCTGTCGATGTCGTGCTATGCTCAACTCCGCAGCTCCCAAAACTATCTTTGCCAAAAATTCTTCAACTAAACTATGCTCAACTTCGCAGTTCCAAAACTGTTTTGTCAAAAAATGCCTTACCTTAGCCAGGCCCAATAGTCCCCTAACACTTACATGTGGCTCGTCCCGGAGCCACTTTCAACTTCTGGTTCACCTAGCTGCTCTTCCTCCTACAGAGTTAACTTAGTCGCGAACTCTTGATAGGTTGCACTCATCTTTGCAACCGAATCCTCTGCATCCTATTTGATACTTTTGATGGTGAGGATAACACATATGGTTCTATGTTATTCTCAGTGTGCTCTTTGAATGAATCATGCACGTCACGGAGCTCTATCAGCTTTCCTTGTATATTTTGTGCTAGTTTGTAGGCTTTATCCTGCAGGGACTATGCTTTATCTTCAACTTCAGTCTCCCTTTCTCTCAATACTTGAAATTCCTTCTTCAGTTCTATGACTTCTTGATATGTTTTTAGTCTCTCTCTTGGCTGTAGGGCCTTCACCTCCATGTCGAGAGCTTCGAACTTGGCCTGTTTTTCCTTCAGATTGTTCTGGACTTCCAGCAGCTCTAGGTACTCTTCAAGTGGACTAAACGTTCTTTCCGCCTTGTCCAAAAAATTTTGGCACTTAGCCACTTCATTAGCTATACTTTTTGCAGTAGCTTTCACTTCCACTGCTCTAAGTTGTTGCTGATAAGGTGGTGTCTTCGACTAATTCTATGCTTCCAAGGCAGCAATATTCGCCTAGTAATTAGTCTCCATGCCTATCATATTATCCTTAATATAGCTGACCACCAAGCCGATCTTAAGGATAGTGTCTGCAGGTTTTGGTTGCTCATCGCATTCGGGTATCTCCGCTACTACCGAAGCGACTGTATGCTCTAATCTCATTCGTCGGTCGTGCTCATATTGAAGTTGCATGGTCCTCTTTATGCTTGATTCCTATAGCTGCTTAAAATTTTCCTGCAATTGGTGGTGTTGAGTTAAAGCGACCATACTTCGATCATGGATCTCTTTGACAACCTGCAATTGCAAATTGTGAGTGTTAAGATATTTAGACATGTAGGACTTAATTAAGATCAACTTGTGTAATAGATCCGTTAGGTAAAATGTGTTTCTTTAGTATGCATTAGTATGCATTTGTAAATACTTAATGCGATGGTCATGATATGTTTCCGACATAGAGTGATCCGATGGCTCAACTTCTCTTAGATCATACCTACCCTTGATTCGTTGCTTAACACCCGATTGGTCCATGATCTCTATTTAAAGAGCATGGAGGGTCATTGGAAAGTTGATTGATTATAAGAAGCTCATTTTTAACTTTCTTTCTTTGCATAATGAATTGTTCTGTAGAAGCTATTTGGTCGGGGCCATGGAGTGTTTCCCTCACGAGGGTTTAAACCACGTCAAACCATCGGTGTATCGATCTGTGATTTGTTTGTGTGAAGTGGTTTCTCTAGGTGTTTGGTCTTTTGGGAGTACCTTGTGTACCCGAACATGGTATCAGAGTATCAGAGCTTTTATGAAGAGCCGCTTCCGGTTATGATCTAGATCTTGAAATGTTGTTGCCAAAACTTGAAAGGGTTTCTGGTTCTGATATTTTTGTGCATATTTGGGATGTACAAGGTGTTCCATTACATCCGGAGCATCGTTTCCATTGGGAAATAGTTTTTGTTTGGTCGAAAATGGTTCCCGGTTGCTTCAGAAATGCGTATTTCATTAGATCTGAAGTATAATGTTGCAGTGACGCATTTTTTTTTATTTTCTGTTTAAAAAAAAAAAAAAGATCTCATATTTTATCAGTTTTTACTATTATATTTTTTAATTTTGGATTGTTTCTTTCCCTGTCTGCATATGCTCTTTTCCATGCACCTTGTGCGATCTCAACGAATCAGAAACGGAAAGGGAAAGGGTTTTTATTAGCTGCGTATGCTCTTTGCCGTGCACCTTGAGAGATCTTGGCAAATCAGAAATTGAGAGATAACATAGAATTTATGGGCAAGCTAACAAGATCTAACCCCAAACGTGTGGAAAATTTTTTGTTTCAGTTTGTGGTGTGTTTTTGCAAAAAAAAAAAAGAACAGAAACTGAGCAAGAAGAGTTAAAAAAAAAAAACAAAGCCCCCTTCCTCATTCCTATATTTTACATAAATTTTAATCTAGCTCACTTAGTTCAAAGTTGTTTTATTCCTTAATAGGTCTTGAGTTCAAGTCTTAGGAAGTTACTTTTAAAAGGCAAAGTACATGCAATTTCTATTTTCAAGTTACTTTATTGTAAAAGTCCATCTCACTTAAATAATAAAAAATACGAATACAAAGTGAGTCACTTAAGTTTCTTTTTATTGCTGCACTATTTAAAGTATCATTGTAAAAGTGAAATCACTTATCTTATAAAAGTGATTCACTTAAAGCAACTTTCTTGTAAAGTGATTGTCAAAAGTTCATCTTGGGAAGAGTGGGGTCCTTTTTTTAGCTGATCATTCTCTATGTGCCACATCACTATTGGGGACATCTTCAACATTTTCTTTGTCCAAGCATAACTTCATCATCCGAAGTCAATTTTCAGTGCCATTTTTTTTTAAACCGCCTATATTTTCGAGCTATTCACATCCAGACTATTGGTTTATGCTTTTACAGCCATTAATTTACAAATATGGCCACCCCTTATGATATTCTACTTACCAGTTCCAACTATTTCTCATGGAAATCTCGTATGGAGGATGTTCTACGAAGTAGGGGACTTTTAAGAATTACCTCAGGGAAAGAAACAAAACCCATTGATGATGATAAAAAAATAAAATGGGCAAAGAGATATAACGAAACTTGTGGATTGATTGGAATGTCAATCTCTACTGATTTGTGATTCCACATATATGGAATTGATGAAGTTGATGCTGCTTGGGACAAGTTGGAATCTGTGTTTGGTAAACACAATGAAATTCGAGGTTATCAACTCGAAAATGAGTTGATTTCTTTAAATCCAAGTGATTTTTCATGCATTCAAGATTATTTATCGAAGTACAAAACTCTTAAACTCTTATATGCAGAATGTAAGACTAAGAGGGAAGACAAACAATGGATTTATCATATTCTTTCAAAACTTGGACCTGCATATTCTGTTTATGTATCTACATTTTACTCCATGAAAGAATCATTGACTACAGCTAGCTATCAAGAGATTAGTCTTGAATCCTTTTGTGATTCATTGATTAGAGAGCAAGATAAGTTCATCCATCTTGGAATAATCAACAATCCAGATATATCTGGGAAAACCTTATTGTCCCAACAAAAAGAAAAGTCTAAGCCTTCCAAGAAACAAAATTTTCACAATAATAAGTCAAACAAGGGTCTCAAACAGAAAGGGAAATGGTTTTTCTTGGCTGCGTATGCTCTTTGCCGTGCACCTTGTGCAATATCAAAAAATCATAAACATAGAGAAAACGTAGACTTTCCAGGCAAGCTAACGAGATCTAACTCCACAAGTGTGGAAATTTTTTTTTTTATTTTGGTTTGTGGTGTGATTTGCAGGAAAAAAGAAAAGCATGGAAACCAAGCAGGAAGAGTTAAAAAAAAAAAAAAAAGCCCCCTTCCTCATTCCCATATTTTACATACCTTTAAATCTAGCTCACTTGGTTCAAAGTTGCTTTATTCCTTAATAGGTGTTGAGTTCAAGTCTTAGGAAGTTACTTTTAAAGGGAAAAGTGCATGCAATTTCTATTTTCATGTTACTTTATTGTAAAAGTGCATCTCACTTAAATAATAAAAAATTAAAATAAAAAGTGAGTCACTTAAGTTCTTTTTTATTGTTGCACTATTTAAAAGTAACATCATTGTAAAAGTAAAACCACTTATTTTACAAAAGTGATTAACTTAAAGCAACTTTCTTGTAAAGTGATTGTCAAAAGGTTCATCTTGGGAAGGGGGGGGTTCTTTTTTTTGCTGGACATTCTCTATCTGCCACGTCACTATTTGGGACATCTTCAACAGTTTCTTTGTTCAAACATAACTTCATCATCCGAAGTCAGTTTTCAGTGTTGTTTTTTTTAAACCACTTATTTTTTTTAGATCTTTGCATCCAGACTATTGGTTTATGCTTTTACAGCCATTAATTTACAAATATGGCCACCCCTTGTGATATTCTACTTACCAGTTCCAACTATTTCTTATGAAAATCTCTTATGGAGGATGTTCTACGAAGTAGGGGACTTTTCAGAATTACCTCAGGGAAAGAAACAGAACCCACTAATGATGATAAAAAAATAAAATGGGAAAATAGATGTGACGAAGCTCGTAGATTCATTGGGATGTCAATCTCTACTAAATTGCGATTCCACATATCTGAAATTGATGAACCTAATGCTGCTTGGGACAAGTTGGAATCTGTGTTTGGTAAACACAATGAAATTTGAGGTCATCAACTCGAAAATGAGTTGATTTCTTTAAATTCAAGTGATTTTTCATTCATTCAAGATTATTTATCTAAGTACAAAACTCTTAAACTCTTATGTGTAGAATGTAAGATTAAGAGGGAAGACAAAGAATTCATCTATCATATTCTTTCAAAACTTGGACCTGCATATTCTGTTTTTGTATCTACATTTTACTCCATGAAAGAATCCTTGAATGCAGCTAGCTATCAAGAGCCTAGTCTTGAATCCTTTTGTGATTTCTTGATTAGAGAGCAAAATAATCTCATCCATCTTGGAATAATCAACAATGCAGATACATCTGTGAAAGCCTTATTGTCCCAAAAGAAAGAAAAGTCCAAGCCTCTCAAGAAACAAAATTTTCAGAATAATAAGTCAAACAAGGGTCCCAAACCCTCTTAGTCAGCTCCTTCTTTGAAAAATCACAAAGGATCCAAGCCAAACGGCAAGAAGACTAAGTGTCATTGCAACTATTGCAAGAAAGATAATCATGATGAATCTAAGTGTTTCAAGAATATGGAAGCCTTGGAAGCAGCAATGAAGAAGCACCACATCAGCCTAGATTCGCCTTCAGAATCTACCTCTCATAGACTTGCACTTTGTGCTTCTGGTTATTCTTATAATGCATCTTCTTCTTCTACTTCAAATGAATGGCTCATTGATTTTGGATCATCTTAACATATGGCTAAGGATCAAACCATCTTTTCTACTATGCATGAATGTAACACTAAACAAATATTTGTTGGTGATGATAGATCTCTAAGTGTTGTAAGAGATGGAACAATTCCTGTAGATAATGGCCATTTCAGTGATGTACTATGTGTTCCAAGAATTTCCTGCAATTTTTTATCAGTCTATCAAATCACTTGTGATATCCCTCCTTTATGACCTATTTTGATCTTTATTTTATTATTTTTGTAAATGTAAATGATTATTGTACTAGTCTATTGGTGAGGAGCTCAAGTCGAAGGCCCCACTAATAAACCGTGTAAGTTGTGTGGTTAAATTCCCGAGTGAAAATGTGTAAAAACTTAGGAGACAAAAGAGGGACGCAACTAAACAACAGATAACCAAATCCACTAAGGGAAGCTTGGATAATCTAAACGATTATGTCTCGAAGTCCTTAAGGCATAATTTCATGGTTGGGTCTATAATTACTAACCTAAGACCTTCATAAGATGTCCTCAGGTGAGGACATTAACCCTTCACAAAACGAATAGGTATTACTTATGACCTATGCCATAACATGAATCTTATGCTATAGATGATTTTCAAATAATTGTCCCAAATACTTCAAGTATTAATCCTATTTCAAGAAAAGTACTAGAGAGCACAATAGCTCCTTAAGCTATAAAAAAAAAAAGAGCTTAACTTATTTATGAAGATATAGGTTATACTAAAAGATATTAGTTATATAAAACACAAGTGAGGAGGCTTATTCTCTTGGAGGAAGGGGGTGTTAATTACATCCTCACCCATAACCCAGCTAGTGGATAAAAATATACATTACGTTTATGTTCCCCAAAGGAAACTTTTAGCTTTCCTTCTTGTGCTACCCCCATTTATGAATCTATATAAACAATGGATTGAGATGACCATACAAGTATAAATGTAAGCTATCATATGATAAAGTGCGTTATTCAAATCATAGGGAGCATGCTCGTAAAGAGATAACATATCCTAAGCTAAAAGTATCATGATAACACAATTAAAGGTTAAATGAGGTATATCTTGCACACCTCGTAGAGCGAATCAAGCTTGAGAAAAATTAGGGAGTTTGTTTTTCTTTAAGAAAACTGTCGCTGCCATTTGTAGCCTCACCGATTCTTAATTCACCACTTGTCATTTGGGGTTGAGCATAAGACCCAGTTCTTCTTAAAGATGAAGATCTCGTGATAGTGGGGGAAAGATAGCGGTAGTGGAGAAGGAGATCTCGGCGTTGGGCAGAGCTCGGGGAGGAGGGTTAATAATCTTGTCCCTGCGTTTAGGCTGGGCAGGGGGGGAAAGGAAATGACAGGGGAATAAGAGGGGAAGCTATCTCCAATCTGGCGGAAGGGAAGATGAAGAAAGATCTCGGTAACTCTGTGCAGTGACAATGAGAAGTCTGGTAAGGGTCAGCGATTTCGACAGAAGATATTGGAAGTACGCACCCAATTTGGGGTAGAGGTTTGCTAAAATGACTTTTGTAAGTATGCGTAGTGTTCTGCTTATTGATCGAGTGAGCTGCTTCTAAACGTTTACTTCCTTATTCCTTTTTTTTTTCTGCGTTAGCCTCAGACCTCTCTTTGCTCTGAGCATGCTGTGTTAAAAACTTATTTATGCAAATAGAGTTCTGTCCGATCTGTGCATAGCCATAACCCAGACCTCGGCGTGCACTATCTTTTGACCTGGGTGTATTGTTTTGAAGTTGATCTAAGTCTCAGATTTGGTATATATCTACCCTGTCGACCTCGTCCTCTGCATCGATCATGGCCCCCTGGCTTTATTCCCAGTCCTCTATTGATGGCTATTCACCGTAGATCTCTGCTATGGATTCGATTCTGATTAGTGCGATCTGAGTAGTTGGATTTTAATAGATGTGTTTTGCTTATTAAATTTGTTTCTTGTTGATAGTTCCTGTTCTTGTTTGATAGTTATGGAAAAACGACAACATTGATAAAACCCTGCACATCAATGGCGCAAAACAATCTCTGCTTAGTAATACAGAGCAAACCTTTTTCGATAAGTTCTTCCCATTTAAGTCAAGACCACTCTGCTAGGGTCTCTATGAAGGAGATTGGGATCAATCTCTGTGTTATAGGGATAGCGAACCTGGCCATGGAGATAGAATTCGTAATTCTTGCAATGGAGATATGCCCTCGATGAAGAGACTGGTAAGAGGCGTATTCACAAAAGATTTGGTAAGTGGTTAAACTATAAATATATGTATCGTACGTATTGACTGGATAAATATTTCTGGTTTTCACACTATGCATTTTGGACTTTCCTTGGCAGAATATTATAAAAATCATTGTCAGGTTTAAGTTATGGTAGGGTCACACTCCGAAGGAAGAATCGATAAATCCCTGCTTCGTATCCCATATTATATTCCTTTAGTACAGATAGTTTCATTTTACAACCTTTTATTCTTTTTTTATAACCTATACACCTTCGCAATATTCGGTCCTTTAGCCTTGAGGGATTGTATGGCTCGTGCATATTTATATATAGATATATAAATGTTGACTACAGAACTATGGGTAGATCGTAGTGCTGTTATTTTTGTTTTAGTTATATAATATGCGGCCACCATGAACTTGTCATTTTGTCCTGTCCATAAATGTTGATCCATGTTGATATCTGCGGAGATATTGTAGGCTGCCACATAATCGTGGGGGTTTCTGTGTATAGTTCTTACTTTTTTTTTTATGTTACATTTTACAGGATGTCTGAAAAGAAAAATGCCTCTGTTTGGAAGGCGTAGATAAATCCTGATCTTTTTATTTTTCTGTAATATTTTTGATACCCTACCTTCCACGTTGTTCCAGCGAACAATCTTTCGGTTTATAGTTTCCAGCCTGATAATTGAGCTAACACGTTTCTGTACACTGCTCTATAGCGAGCTGAGCTCTCTTAAAAGTTTCAATCCACAGTATTTTTTTATTTAGATATTAAAACTGGGCGATCTCCGTGTGGGAGAATCAACCCACGCCTAGTTGGTTCCCTTTTGTTACTTCGAAGGTTTGTTGTATAGTTTGAAAGGATAGGAAAGGGTATATATTTCAATATCCTTGTATTAAGTTTATTTTAAAGATGTATATTGCACATATTGTGTATTGTATAGTTTGTTGGCTGATGTGTAGCATACTGTGTGTTGATCTTCGTGGGCTCCTCCCTTGAACAAGCGCTTGATGCGCTGAGATTTATTGTAATGACCAGTTGTTGGCATATGACTTATGGGCCTTGATGCTGATTTTGGAAACTAAGAGGTTGGACCTCGGGCTCAACAGTTTTTATTTTATTTTATTGTGAAAGTAGGAGATATCCTTATATAAGGTATGATCATTTTGATGGAAAGTGCCTCTAGAGAGGGCTTTTAAATGTGAAAGGCAACATCGGTGTTGCCGAATGTAATCTCTCATTGTCGATAAATAATATATATCTAGAATGTTTGGTGGACGTAGCCCAATAGGGGTGAACCACGTGAAATATGTGTTCCTATATGTGTGATCATGATGTCGTTATTATTGATGTATCTATTTCTAGTCTCCCTTATGCACGTTTGAATATATTTTATGGTTATCTAATCGTCAATTGGCTGATGTGAGAGCTAATGCAAATAGGTTACTTAAAAGGTTTCTTTTTCTTTATGCAATGTTCATTGTAATGGCCAAATTATTGAAAGGATGACGGTTTGTAATAAATATAGAATTAGGACGAAGAATTTTTGCAGTTCAGTTTTAAAATTCACTAAATCCTAACATCATCATTTGGGAGATGTTACATCACTCATTCTGGTGAAGGTAAAACTGTGAGGTTTACACCTTACCAAGTTGTAATCAAGGATTTTAAAGATCCTCAACAGGTCCTAGCTACCAGAATTGTTGATCATATTACTAGGTTGTACAAGTTTAACAACTTTGGGTCATCACCTTTTCCTTCAGTTTTTGTTGCTCATAGTGATAACTTGAGCAAACTTTGGCATGAGCGATTTGGTCACTTAAATTATCGCTCATTGCAACAACCATGTAAAGACAATATGGTGACAGGTCTTCCGATGGTATCTTGCAGGGATGGTGTTTGTTCTGGTTGTGTACTCAGAAAACATCATCAACACAGTTTTGACAAACGTGTCTCTTGTCATGCCTCGGTTCCCTTGGAGCTTGTGCATAGTGACTTGTGTGGTCCTCTTCCATCTGCTTCCTTTTCTGGTTTCAAATATTTCTTAACTTTCATTGATGATTACACCAGACGCACTTGGGTTTATTTCCTAAAACTTAAGAGCAAAGTATTTAACATGTTCTTGGCCTACAAGGCCCTTATTGGAAAACAATTTGGTCATCAAATTATTAAGTTAAGATCTGACAATGGAGGAGAATATGTTAACAAAAAGTTCACTACTTTCTGCACTGAACAAGGAATCCAACAACACACTATTCCATATACACCACAACAAAATGGTGTAGCTGAACAAAAGAACCACACTTTAAAATAAATGGCTAATTGTATGATCCAAGCTAAGGGACTAAGTCTTCAATTTTAGGCTGAAGCCATTAATTGTGCAAATTACATAGTTAATCGCACCCCCACTAAAGCATTACAAGGTATCACACCGAAAGAAGCATGGAGTAAAATTAAACCAAATGTAATTCACTTCTGTGTGTTTGGTAGTGAAGCATGGGCTCACATTTCGGATGAAAAATGAAAAGCATTGTAGCCTAAAAGTAAAAAGCGCATATTTGTTGGATATTCTAAAGATGTAAAAGGTTATAAACTTCTTCAACCACATTCTCATGATGTAATCATTAGAAGAGATGTTAAATTTGATGAACATCTCTTGGGCTGCGAGCCTAACTCGACGATTGTGACATCTTTGGCCTGCAATCCTGATTTGGCGATTGTGCCTTCTTCTTCTTCTTCCAACTCCAGTTTCTGATGATGACAATGAGGATGAAAATCCACCTCCGCCTGCTCATGTTCCTCTAGTTGCACCAGCACAAGTGCTTCCTCGATGGGTCTGTTCAACATGTGAAGCAGTTGGTGATCTTGTTGGTGATCCTAGAGATCAATGTCGAACATGTTCTCAGTTTCAGCGAGCCTCTTCTCTTTTGGCTCAAGTTTTCGAGAATCATGATCCATAAACCTTTGCAGAAGCTTCAGGAAATCCAAATTGGGATGCAGCTATGTATGAAGAATATCATTCCTTAATGGCGAATGATACTTGGGATCTTGTACCTCTTCCAAAAGGAAGAAAACTTATCAGATGTATATGGGTCTACAGAACTAAGTATGCATCAGATGGAAGTGTTGAAAGACTTAAGTCAAGGTTAGTTGCCAAAGTTTTTTCCCAAGTTGAAGGGATTGACTACAATGAAATCTTTTCTCTTGTCGCAAAAATGAACTCCATCTGCCTTGTTCTTTCCCTTGCATCCTTACATACTTGGGAAGTCCATCAAATGTATGTCAAGTTTGCCTTCTTACATGGTGATTTACAGGAGGAAATTTACATGGAACAACCTCCTAGATATGTTCAGATTAACTCTAGCCTTGTCTTCCACCTTAAGAAATCCTTATGTGGCCTTAAGCAAGCTCCTAGAGCTTGGTATGCCAAAATGGATAGCTTTCTCCTTAACACTGGTTTTTCTAGATACCATTCTGACCCCAATGTCTATACCAAGAAAGTAGGAAACCATCTCATCATACTTGTTCTATATGTTGATGACCTTATTCCTACTGGTAGTGACCTTAAGCTTATAACCCATGTGAAATCCAGTCTTAAGTAAAATTTTGAAATGTCAGACTTAGGAGATTTGCATTAGTTTCTTGGTCTCCAAGTCCTACAAACAAAAGAAGGAATCTTTCTTTCTCAGTCTAAGCATGCTTGTGACCTTCTTCATCGCTTTCACATGGAAGATTGTACACTAGCCCCTTCTCCCTTCCAGTCTGGAGTCAAAATTTTTGCCACTTGTCCTTCACCTGAAGTAGATGCCACCTTGTATCGTCAGCTTGTCAGTAGTCTCTTATACTTGACTCATTCCTATCCTGACCTTTCCTTTTCCGTTGGTTGTGTTTCCCGTTATATGCAAACACCTCATGAAAGTCACTGGAAAGCAGCTAAAATAATACTTTGATATATTCGAGGTACAATTCAATTCGGGATTCATTATAGTACAGGGGGGGAACCTTTGTTGGTTGCTTTCACTGATTCAGATTGGGTCGACGATCTTGATGATCGAAGGTATACTGAAGGTTATGTTTTTAGTCTGGGATCTGGACCTATTACTTGGGCTTGTAAGAAACAACAAGATCTTTCTCTTTCTTCAGCGGAGGTAGAATATCGAGCTACAGTTAATGCAAGTCAAGAAGCTTTATGGATTCGACAGATCCTTTCAGAGTTTGGATTCGAACAACATCAGCCTACTCCACTTTGGTGCGACAATCAAAGTGCCATCAAGCTTTACAAAGATCTAGTCCTACATCAACGCAGCAAACACATTGAGCTTCATATGCACTTCATCAGAAATCTTGTTAATGATCATGTTCTTGAAGTACTCTTTTGTCCTACAGATGATCAAGTTGTAGACATCTTCACCAAGTCTCTTATAGAAGAGAAGTTTTCTAAACTTTGATCTATGTTAGGAGTTCAGGAACTTGTAATTAAGGGGGGATAGGCTCTAATGCCTCCTTCCTTCTCCTAATAGTGTCACTTTTGTAAATCCTTCAATCCTATCCCAAGTTGTTCTTAAGGGGGGATGTTAGGATATTTATGTTAAATTTTTATAATTTACTTCAATCTAATCTAGGATCTTAACTGAGAGAACACCATGTACAACAAATCTACAACATATCAATCATGGACACAATAATGCAAGCACACAAGAGATACAGAGTTTGCTTGGGGAAAACCATAAAGGTGAAAAACCCCAATAACTTCCTCAGATATAGATAGAGTAATGATACAACCATAATACAAGAGATAGTCTTCTCCTAGAAACAGAGCCTCCTCCTCACAAATGTGCCACTTTCCGAATGAGAGAAGTGTGTGAATGAACTACCAAATAGAGATATCCCGATCTCTATTTATACTTGTTCTGTCCTGCCCAATAAACTAATGGGGCCTACATGTCTAGCTTAACCCATGGTTAACTTAATTCGGGCCGACGCCACACTTGGTGGTCTAATAAACCTTTGACCCACATGGCCGACCCCCAATAAGGTGGTCTAATAACCCTTCGACCCACATGACTTATACAGGGCCAACCCCAACAAGGTGGTCTAATAACCCATCAAGTATAAGTTATGACACTTACAATATAAATGACGACACTTCTGTATAGAGGAATAATGCCATCTCTATAGGCGTACAAAATACAAATCTGAAATATATTGGTGAAATACATTCCGAAGTTACATATACATCAACACTCCCTCTTAACTAGGAAGGTATTTCTCAACATAGGTCTGCTAGTACAAGTCTTCTCTGGATCATCATCAGCGAATCATCATCCTCGAATCATTGTCATCGTCACTATTGCTGCTATCTCAATCAATATCTTAATCTACTCGTCATAGGAAGTTCTACAAAGCCAGTCCTTTTTCATACTGGATGTAAGCCCACCACCTGCAGGTCTTCATCATCACTGGCCATACTGTGGAATATTTGGGACTTATTACGTGCGTCACAAAACCTTAAAAGAGTCTCTTGACTAGCAAGAACCCTAAAGAGCATCTGAGGCCTTTTTCATCCTGTCCAGATCTCCAGGACTTATTACATGTGACTGTCACAAAACCTTAAAAGAGTGTCCTAGGAACGTTTATGTGCATAGCACGACCGGAAAGAACTCTAAAGAGCATCCCAGGAATATTTATGTGCCTAAGCACGATCGACAAGATCTCCAGGACTGATTACATGTGAGCATCCCAGGAACATTTATGTGCCCACTATCACAAACCCTCGAAAGAGCATCCCAGGACTTATTAAGGGCACACAACCCAACCTATCAGATCTCCCAAGTCTTACATGTGATACACAGTGCCAGTCCTTTTTCATACTGGATGTGACCTAGAAAAAATCTAGGATTTCGTTTGCACAACCTGTCCACGGCCACAGAGTATCATCCTGATACTCATCATACATCATCTTGATGTACACATGATCATCCTGATCATCATCACTGCAACATCCTGCTGCATGTCATCTGGAGCAACATCCTGAAGCTCGTCATCTATGATCATCCCGATCATACCCTGCATCTACCTGATGCATACCAAGTATCTACCTGATACATATCATCATACATGATCCACCTGATACAAATACAAATACATGATCCACCTGATCATACCTGATACATATCAACATACATGATCTACCTGATCATACAATGTATCCACCTGATACATATACAGATACATGGTCCAAGCATCCAACATGATGCATATACAAAATACATACAAATGATCCAACTGATCATATCCAGCATCAAACATGATGCGTACATATGCATATACATATAAATGATCTAACTGATCATATACAACATCCAACATGATGCGTACATATACATATAGAGCAGTAACTGGAGCATCGTCCTGATGCTCATCATCCATGATCCTCCTGATCATCATAGCATCATCTTCTTCAGATCATCTCATCATCCACAAAGCACAACCCAGATGCACATCATCCACTACTTACACCATCGATATGGGAGAACACATCTACCACCATTCGTGGAAGGCTCCAGCCCTTACTTTTTCACCATGGGAGAACACATCTACCACCATGTGAAAAATGGCTTCATCCCTTACATCTACACCATGAGAGAACACATCTACCACCATGTGAGGATGGCTTAGCAATTACATCACGACCATGGGAGAACACATCAACCATGTCAAAAAAGCTCATGTACATCTGCATCTTCCGGACTCATCACTTCCCTTTGGAAGGAACCTCGATCTGAAATGCACCAAGCCTCTCTCTGAAGTACTCAAACTGCACTCTGGCCAACAGCTTGGTCAATACATCTGCAACCTGCTCATCAGTCACAACATACTCTGCTTCGGCTGTACTCAGTGCTATGTAGGACTACTTCCTTCTAAACCAAGAGATCAAACCTGATCCCATATTGAAGCAACACCCATAAGTGCTCTTCCTATCTGCAACACTGCCTGCCCAATCTGAATCAACATAACCCTATAGGTTAAACTTTTGATTCGCATCATACCTGAGCCCATAATTAACCGTACCCTTCAGGTACCTCAGAATATGATTTACAGCAACTAGGTGAACACCTCTGGGATCCGTCAGAAAGTGGGTCAATGTCTTCACCGCAAAGCAAATATCTGGTCTAGTGTTCCTCAGGTACATCAAAGACCCAATCATCTGACGATACACAGTGACATCAACTGGATCAGATGAAGCATCACACAGAAGCTTCATGTTCGATGCCATAGGTGTGGCCATTTCCTTGCATTCCATCATCCCGAACCTCTTTAGGATCTCTACTGCATACTTCCCTTGTCCAAGGAAGATTCCATCTACACTGTGCCACACCTCCATACCTAGAAAATAGTGCATCATCCACAAGTTCTTCATCTCAAACTCGGCAACAAGCTTCTGCTGCGTGTCGGCAGTCAATCTATCTTCACCTGTAATAAACAGGTCATCGATATACAAAAGTAGTATCACTGGATTGCCTTCCTCAACCTTGTAGTAAAGGTTGGAATCTGCTTTACTCTTGGTAAAGCCCAAACTTAATAGAAAGATGTCTATCCTACCATACCAAGTTCTACACATATATGACTTCCCGTCATGTGTCTCAAAACCAAGTGGCTGCTCCACATACACTTCTTCTTCAACTACACCATTCAAGAAGGCCGTCTTGAAATTCATCTGGTGTATCTTCCACTTCATCATTGTAGCCGGAGCAAGTACTGATCTAATGGAAGTGTATCTGGCTACAGGAGCAAAAGTCTCTATGCTACCACTTACATCATGATTGATCTTGTGTATTCTCTTGGAAGTCACTATAGACTACCCTTTAGGTCTTGGGACTGTATCCCAAACATCTTCATGATCGACTGGTACTCCTCGATCATGGCATTCTTCCCAAATCCTGGGAACTTCAATATCTTCAATATTTTTAATAGATAACTTTGTTGCTGAACAAATGTTGTAGTCCTTCTTTTGTAGGTGACGGTATACGATCTTTCCTACGCAACAAGTTAAATTGCATGATTAGAAAACATCTTATAGTTTTCAGAAAAAAAACTCTTACACATAAAGTACAATCATGCAATTATCTTAGCTAATGCTTCAATACAACATTTATCCATATCCTGTAACTTTCTAGATGCCTTCGAATCTATACCAGAACATTGTTAAGAGTTTGCACTACTCCCAACATGTCAACAAAGAGGTTTCATTCTAGATAAGTAGCAATGGATTGTTGCATAGTGCCATAGGCCACTTACCCATCACATGCATATTAGTAGTATACTGTTCATTAATGCAATTATTCTAATATGCATAATACACAACCTAAGTCTAGGAACATAAGCATATACATCATTGAATAACGTTATTTAAACAATCACATATGTAAGAAATGATAATTCAAATACTTATCTTTGTTTGGTTGTTGGGTTGACTCCCTCTCAGTCTTTGCTTCTTTTCTGCAACTCCATTCTGATGTGGATTGTGAGAAGTGGTCAACTCTCTCTGAATATCTGCATCCTTGCAGAAACTACTGAAGTGTGCTCCTTCTCGATCTTTGATTCCTTGCAGGAACAACTGGAGTGTCCTCCCTCTTGATCTTTGCTTCCTGGATTACTTGTCCTTGAACTTACATCCATCCTTAATCACTATGCATGGTTATTAGTATCATCATTGTGTTATTGTTGAGGTCTCATATATAATCATACCTTCATTAGTATATTCTTAATACTATCAAAACACAATAATCTTAAGCATGTATAGTCATGATCATTTCAAACAGAAATAATAATCATTAGTATTCAAGGTTTATATAGGACTCTTATGGTTAGTCATATCATAAATTAAAGTAAGAAACATAATATGCCTAAACCCGTGATTACTCAAACCTATACCTTCATGATTCTTCTGGTTAGTCATATCATCAATTATGGTAAGAGACATAATATGCATACAACCATGACTATTCAAACCTATGACTTCATGAATAATCATTATAAACAACACAACAATATAAGATCCTAACACAAGGTAGGATTCTAGCTTGATATAGGAAAAACATACCTGGTTTAGCATGCTAGCTAGTTATGTCTAACATACCCGCATAATGTCTTCTAGTTCTCTTCAATGACTTGTGCTAATAACCTGGATGTCTCATAAGTTATCCATTGTAGAACCAAGTTATACATACCTCGTAAGTAGACCTTCTAAGAGATCCATGACAATGGATGAATCTTTGTCTTCATGTCATTGTGATCATATGTTCTTGAACTAGAACATGATTTTTCTTTCTTGATGTACCTTTCATGTTAGTGGACAACATAAACCTCATACAACACCATAATGGATTAGTACAATCATAAGTGTCAACACCCTAACCAATGAATATCTTCTATCATGCATTCATAATTTTATTAAGGTGATATGACAAGTCTAAATTTAAACAAGATTGTACTAACTGTAATAATATGAAGACAAACATACCATAGACTTAATCATGAGCAAATCTTGAAACATACCTGGATAAGTCATACCTGTCGAGATTGCTTGTAATCTTCTTATGTAAGGCCTTAGCCTCATCTCCCTCTAAAATAGAAACTTCTTCACTTATGCAGGTGACCAATCCATTCTCTTTTAGGATTAACCCAATCCACTTGATTTGCAGGAACTGGATCTAGAGATGGATTAGGGTTTATCAGAGAAACCCTAAAAACTCAAACTTCCGAAAGGATAGAAATATGCGCCTTGATGATCTGATCAAGCTGGTATACTCAGAATTTGAAAACTGCAAAGTTTCACCCCTCAAATTTTCCTTTGAAACTTTCGGATTCACTGGACATGACCCAGAACTAGGGTTTGATGAAGCCCACCCTTCTGTCCAATCAAAAGGTTTGATCCAAATCTCTAAGCTTCTATTTTTCTGAGGAGCTTCTAGCCGTGGTCACATATTTCAAAAATTCCTATTTTTTGCAGAAGCCCTAAATTTTCATTTTTCCAATTAAAGTCCTGAACTAGGGTTTGATCAAGCCCAACCTTTTGCCCAACCAAAAATTCTGATCTTGGTTTCTCAATTTCTATTTTGATGAGTATCATTCATCCGTAGTCTCTGATTACAAAAATTCCAACTTTCTCCGAAACCCTAAATTCTGGAAGCCATGAATGAAGCTCCTAAAAAATAATTCTGTTTTGACAGAAATATGTAACTAATATTTTCTAGTGTACCTCCACACTTTTTGATCCACAGGGTCTGAAAAAACGTTCTGTGGTAGCTTGACCTATCCTATTTCCATCTCAATAGGTCTGAACTCAATTGGATTCTCGGAGAGAGAGTTATGCCAAGTGTCACAACATGACCTATTTATGGGATAAAAAAGGAGAGCGAACTTGTATGGCATGCCACATGTCACTGGTTCAACTTCGGTCTCTAAAAACGTTTCCTGATATAGCACAGTCTGTGTACTACCTATCATGTTTTACAAAGTTTCATTTGGAGCTTCATAGCCCAATTTATGACCTTTTTTCCTAGGTCACCTGTTTATGACAGAGATCTGGAAGAGGCAGAAACCCTATATTGTACAGATCATAAATCACAAAGTACAACGAATTAGAGGTTTTCCTTTGGACATAAGGTACATGGGGATCTTAGCTTTAACCTGTAACAATTTCAGATCTAAATTTTTTTTCAAAATGGATTTATAGCGAAAGTGCTATGATGACTGGTTTTTTCTATATCAAGCCCTAGCATTGTAAGTGCAACAAGTGTCATACATGCCATATCATGCCTTCTTTCAGGCTAGCTCTAATACCATGTTAAATTTTCAGAATTTACTTGAATCTGATCTAGGATCTTAACTGAGAGAACAACATGTATAGCAAATCTACAGCATATCAATCATGGACACAATAATGCAAACACACAAGAGACACAGAGTTTACTTGGGGAAAACCATAAAGGTGAAAAACCCCAATAACTTCCTCAAAGATAGATATAGCAATGATACAACCAGAATACAAGAGATAGTCTTCTCCTAGCAGTAGAGCCTCCTCCTCACAAGTGTGCCACTTTCCAAATGAGAGAAGTGTGTGAATGAATGAGCAAATAGAGATCTCCTGATCTCTATTTATACTTGTTCTATCCTACCCAATAAACTAATGGGGCCTACATGTCTAGCTTAACCCATGGTTAACTTAATCCGGGCCGACCCCACACTTGGTGGTCTAATAACCCTTTGACCCACATGGCTTACCCTCAATAGGGTGGTCTTATAACCCTTCGACCCATATGACTTATATAGGGCCGATCCCAACAAGGTGGTCTAATAATCCATCAAGTATAAGTTACGACACTTACAATATAAATGACGACACTTCCATATAGAGGAATAATGCCATCTCTATAGGAGTACAAAATACATATCTAAAATACATGGGTGAAATACATTCTGAAGTTACATATACATCAACAATTTAGACACTTAGAAGTTATTTAAGATCAACTTGTGTAATAGATCCGTTAGGTAAAGTGTGTTTCTTTAGTATGCATTTGTAAATACTTAATCCGACAGTCACGATATGTTCCCGACATAGAGTGATCCAACGGCTCAACTTCTCTTAGATCATACCTACCCTTGATCCTTGGATTAACACCCGATTGGTCCATGATCTCTATTTAAAGAGCATGGAGGGTCATTGGAAAGTTGATCGATTATGAGAAGTTCATTTGTAACTTTCTTTCTTTGCATAATAAATTGTCCTGTAGAAGTTATTCTGCTGGGGCCATGGAGTGTTTCCCTCATGAGGGTTTAAACCACATCAAAAAATCGATGTACCAATCTGTGATTTGTTTGTGTGAAGTGGTTTCTCTAGGTGTTCGGTCTTTTGGGAGTACCCTATGTACCCGAACAGTGAGGCCCTCTAGTGGCCACATCACAATGTTGACGTCCACAGGCTCTATGTTCTGCGTGCCCGAATCCAATTGTTCATGCAGTAACTTTATGCTTAGTGGGTCAAGCTAGACTATGTGTGACTTTGGTGGCAAGGTTAGGGATAGAGGTACTTTCTTCGGCTGCGAGGTATCACCTGACCTTCCTTCCAACTCTGAGTCTCGTGGCGAGGGCAAGTTACACTAGACTTGCTCAAATGTTTTTGTTATGCCTTGCAGCCTAGTTAGATTCTTTTGCAAACTCTCTTGAATTGCCTAATCCTTTTTATCTTTCATGGCCAACAGGTCTTCCATCTATGCAGTGACCATAGATGTGATCATCTCATAATCGTCATCATGGAGCTTTGCTTCTGATTGGTCCTTAACAACTTTTTGCTTCTTTTTCTATGTTTTCTCTAGTGCGGAGCTTCCTTCCTTTTTCCCGACCACAACTCTTCAACAATAGGTGCAGGGATTGGATTAATCTACGCGGAGTCACTCTCGATTTCCATAGGTCCTTTGAATTTAAATTCAAGTATCCATTCCTTCATAATTCCATCGATATCGTCTTCGCCCATGTGATAGTTCCCTTGGAACCATTCTAGGTTCTTTTTCTGAGCCTTTCCTGAAATGTAGATAGAACGCATATCAGCGGAAAAATTGATGGTGCCAATATATTTAGTTGTTAACTCTTTTGATATCCGTGGCTTGGAAATAATGACTTCGTGCAGCTGCTTGTAGTATGTGTAGAAGACTTCAGCTATCGCGTGTTGTCTTTCTGCTATCAAATTTGCCTAGAGGTTTGCATATATGGCTCCTCTATAGTCACTACTATCAATGATCAATCCAACATAATGTTTTGGGTCCTTCCACCCTACAAATGCAATCAACACTATCAACTAGGTATAGTGGAAGTTGTTGTCGTGTGTCTATCGCTCAATTCTTCTAGAAACTCATTTAACAGGTGACACCAATTAAATCTTCCTCCCGTCGTGGCCTTTGTCCCAAGGAGCAATGCGTCAGCTGGTACTTCATTAGGTCTGGCTTTTCGCAGGATTTTTCCTACTAGCAATTGTATTATAAACAATGTAGCATCGTCTTCTATGTCGTCCGTGACGAAGCCTCTCTTTCCTTTCACGACAGTGTGTGTTTTCTTCATCTTCGCGACGACCTCCTTATCCTTGTTCTTTCCTTGAAAGAATTTCTTGGGGTCCTCACCTCGCTTGCTTAAGCCTGTGATGCGATGGATCATGTCGACGTTCAGGTCAACGTTGCGATCCAACCATAGATAGCCTTGGTGAGTGCGCGACATAAGAGTGCACACCACCGCATTCAGCTTTGGTGTTCAGTCTAAGTGCAGGAGCCTCAATAGGTTGAGTAATCCTGATTCGACTGCTCCGGATAACCAATTCTGCACGACTAGCATAGAATTTCCTTTCACGTCCTTCCTCCAGCACATATACTGATCTGGATGGAATTGATGGTACTTTGGCTCAACCGGGTCCATTTGCATTTGAAGCAGGTCGAAGTATTCAAACTTACACTCTGCAATTTTCCCCAACAGATTTCCTTCTAGCTTCACATGCTTCGAAATAGGTGGAAGTAGAATCTCATACTTTGCATTCTTTTACAGCTTAATGGCTGGTGTATCCTCTGCACGTGGCGAGATATACTGACAGGTCAACTTAAGTGGTATTTTCTTGTTGCCTAGTAGAAGTTCTGGTACTATGGAGCTCATCCTCTTTGGTTTCGATTTCTCCACTGCTGGTCCTTTTCCCTTGTTGTGCATAGCTATAGAATGTTTTGGTGATCATCGGGAACCTTGACCTTGCTTGGTAACAACCTTCTTAGCAGGGGTTCTCATTAACCCTTCAATCCCACCGTATTGAAACACCCTCACAGTTTCCCTAACTATGAATTCTTGCTCAATCAAGGAGATTTTAGACATTCACTGGATGTTCTAGACAAAATAATGGGATTACTGATCACTCACTATAAACAAATTCAGAGTATGGCTTGCAAGAAAATTTTCAGAATCTCGGTAATTCCCTTGAGTGCAAATACAGGAATATTTATAGGTGTAGTGAGGCCCATCCACGTCACTCAATGGCTAGAAAATCATTAAATGATATGTCCGTTTTCCAAATCCTCCATGGATTTGGGTCCTTTCCTTCATTTACTTCTTTAGAATAGCTATTTATGCGTTAAATGCTCAAGCTGTCATCGGTAAAATCACTGTATAACGACTAGTTTTTCGACCGACATTCTAACGGCTAGTTTCTTGGAGTGCTGCATCGAACTGCGTGGTGGGTCATCACTACTGTAGGGAAGTTACTTCGTGATGTAAGGCTTCTTGGTTCTAAACTTTGGATCTTCTCTACTTCATTGGATTTGCGCAGCTACCTTTTTGAGCTTCGAACTATGTGGTTCTTCTTTTCCTTTTCTTTATTTTTTTTCCACTTCGCGGCTTCATTCTACTGAGGGTTCTGTGAAGCAGGGATATCCCGATAGGGTTTTAGCCTACTTCCATGGACTAATCTGGGTAGATTGTCTCTAGCTAACGTGGCTAACTAAGTTGCGCCACCGTTAGCAATATGTACAAAAGTATATGGACCAAGGCAATGCATCTTAAACTTTTCAGGAAATTTCATAAACTTGTTATCGTATAGGAGGACTAGATCACCTACCTGAAAGGTCTTGTTCTTGATATGGCGATCATGCCATTCTTTTTCTCTATCTTTCTAGACTTGCTGGTGAAAGCCTGCGATGAAGCTATCTTCCTCCAACCCAACCAAGTGTAAAAGCCTTTCTTCTAGTGTCTCTTGATCTTCCATGCCTATAAATGCAGCTATTCTCAAGCTGGGTACAATGTACTCCATAGGCATCACTACTTCTTGTCCATAGGTTAATCTAAATGGTGCATGGACTGTTAGCTTCTTGCAAGTAGTCCTGTACGCCCATAACAAAGCAGGAATGCGCAGATTCCAGTCATCCCTATTCACATTACATACCTTTGTCAGTGCATGCTCCAATACTTGGTTGAAAGCCCGAACAGTTCCATTTGCTTGAGGATGGTATGATGTAATCCTCTGATGATGAATCTGGAACTCTTCAGTCAGGGCGTCAATAGTTCTCTTCAGAAAATGACTGCCTTGATCACTCATCAAAATATTCGGGCATCCAAACCTGGTAAGGATGTTCTCAAATATGAACTATGCGGCAGTGACTTTGCTACAGTCCTTCACTGGCTTCGCTTTTGTACATCTGGTGAGATAATTAGTCTCGGTGATAATATATCTTGCACCAGTTCTTTTTCCGGGTGGGTTAATGGGTCCCACGAAATCAATATCCCATTTCTCAAATGCCTGAAGTGTCAGCTGTGGATTCAAGGGAATTTCATCTCTTCGCAATGGCTTTCCTGTCCTTTGACAAACATCGCAGCTCTGGGAATGTTCCTTTGCATCTTTGTGAATAGTAGGCCACCATAGCCCTGCTCGCAATATCTTTTGGGCAAGGGCTCTTCCTGCGTAGTGGCCTCCCGATACACCTCAATGTGCATCAAGTAATATAAATGGCTTTTCATGCTCTAATACACATCTGCGTAGCACTTCGTCTGGTCCCAACTTATATAACTATCCCACGATTATGGTGAAGTCTGTTGCTCTTACTACTAGCTGCTTCTTCTGCTGCGTAGTAAACTCTGTCGGTGCCAACCCAGTAGCCAAGAAATCGACAATGTCTTTATAGTAGTCATCTACGATTTGTATATCAAACAACTGCGCGTCAGGCAGACTATATTCAAGATTGGTGGGTTCCTCACCTGACTCAATTCTTGAGAGATGTTAAGGTCCTAAGTTCAATTTTCCTAGCTTAACTACAATTTCGAAGTCATACTCCTGAAACAGTAACAACCATCTCCAGATTCTACCCCCTAACACTGGCTTGTTGACCAAGTATTTCAAAGCGGAATAGTCAGTATACATAGAGAAGTGGGCACCTAGAAACTAGTGGTTGAATTTATGTAGTGCGTAGACCATTGTTAGGCCCTCTCTTTCAGTGGTCTTATAATTATTTTCGGCAGATGAGAGCTTCTTGCTCGAAAATTAAATGGGGTGATCAATGCCCCTTTCACTTGGTTGAGCAAGCACAATGCCCAACGCTATACATGAAGCATCAACATGTACATGAAATGACTTTTCCCAGTCTGGAAAAACTAGGATCCGCGTAGTTACCATCTTCTCTTTTAATGTGTCCAATCCCTGCTCACATTCTGCATTCCATATAAACTGTGCTTCTTTCTTCAACAATTTCTCGATTGGTTCGGTTATCTGTGAAAAACCCTTGATAAATTTTCTGTAGTATCCCGTATTCCCCAACATGGTGTGAAGCTTCTTTACTGAATTTGGTGCAGGTAAATTCACAATCACTGGGATCTTCTCAGGATCAACCATCAAACCTTGTCTGCATACAATGTGTCCCAAACGAATACCATAAGGAACACAAAAAACAATATTCTTTAAATTCAAGGAAATTTGATGTTGTTTGCACTTCGCGAGCATCATTCTCAGGTTTTCACAGTGTTTGTTCAACAAACCAAAGACAATCCAATCATCAAAATATGCTTCTAAAAATTTATGCATGAAATCTTTAAATGCTACAACAACAACTCTAGGAAAAATGGCAAGCGAGTTCTTCATATCAAAGGGCATCACTGTATACTGGAGCGAGCCCCATTTTGTGGAAAAAGTGGTCTTACGCCTATCTACTGGATCAATCCTTATCTGATGATATCTAGAAAATCCATCAGTGAATAAGTATGCCTCATTTCCTCCAACATTGTCTAGAACTTCATCTGTGAAAGGAGTAGGAAATGGGTCATGCAGCGAAGAATCATTCAACTCCCTGAGATGTACGCAGATCCTGATCTCACCCTTAGTCTTTTTGTCCTAGATAACCATAGGGATTATCCACTCTGATTCTTCAATAGGCTCAATGATCCCCACATCGAGCATCTTATCAAGTTCTTCCTTGAATCTTTCTTTGTATCGAGGATTCAGTCTATAGGGCCTTTGTTTAACAGGCTTTGTGTTTGGTTTGAGAGGTATCTTCATACCCCACAAGTCGTCCAAAATACCTTTCATTTCTGTAAACTTTGTCGGAAATAAATCCTAATATTCATGTAGTAGGTCTGCGATCTTCGCAACTGTGGCATCATCCCATTAATTGCCAATTGATGCGAACTTCCATTCTTCACTTGTGCCGATGTTCACTTTTTCTTGTATTCATAGGTCCACTCATGTCTGTAATTTCAAGTGGAGGTCCCTCTACATCGCATGCACCCTCTGAATCAGGTATATTGACGTTGCGCGGATCCTCCTCATTGCTTTCTTCTTGTTCTTCTTTTTTGGTGAGGTTATAGCCTTCAAGGGCATGTTCTATCTTCCTTCCCCATTCTGGCTGTAGGTTTAGTGGTAAATTTACATCTTCAAACACATTCTCTTTGAGTTCCTCCAATGCCTCATTTATACTTTGGTTTTTTGCTCTGAATATCCTTTCCTTAATAACTTGCCGAGCTTCATCTATACTTGGAATTTAGTCTTCAAAGCTGAAAGTTTTCTGGAACTTCGCAGCTAACATAGACTAATCTGTGGTTCCTCTGCGTAGCTCAGTGTCTAGATACCAATTCTTTGGAATCCGGTCTAGTGTGTGCACGAATAGATGAACCCATTCCGTGTGTTGTCTCTTTATCCATGCTTCCGAATAGAGCTCTACGTGATACCTTGGACTTGTCTGTCCATTGTACTTTACCATGGTCAACACAATGTTTTCCATGAATCTGATTTGCTTCATATGCCTGCACTGGTCTCATGTGGTCAAAGTCTGTTTATGCACAGCCCACCATCTAGCAGGTGTCTCGTGCAGTGCCATGTCTACTGTTGGTATGCGATGTTCAGCTGCAACTGATACAGTGTATTCTTGAATAAATGTATAAACCTTAGTTGAAGCATCATAGGTGGGGATTGGACTTACCTTGGTTCCAATCCAACGCAATGACTTTGTGGTCTGCGCGCATCTTCTTGCAGATACTTTATGCATATGGATTTTCCAATTCTCCCGTCCTGTGTTAGAGTCTAAGATGCAAGAACTATCACATCGCGAACTAAGTGCTCCATCCACAGTAGGATTAATGTAGTCATACATCTCTTCACGTGGAGTTGTAACAGGTCGCTGAAACAGAGCATAGCTGCAACAGATAGGATGCCTCCCGATTGTTTGAACCATTGATCCATTGACTGTCAGTGTATCAACATCCTTCATGACTAATGGCCTCATTCATTATGGTTGTAACAATTAGTTGTAACTCTGCAGCATGAAGATCGTAGATCTTTATTGATGCACCAAATTAGTGGATCATGAACTGTATTGCTCATGTATAAATTCAGGAAGGCTTTCCAAGTATGGGGTTGGATAATTATTATTTTGTAAGGGCTGTAACAGAGAACTGAGACTATGAATTACCATCTTTTAATGAAGAGGAAAGTTACTTCCATTTCTGTGTCTTAATTCGTGGTAGTTCATGTCGTCTCTGTTAGAAGGCCAGGGCCCACCTTCTCACAGAGATTGCCAAGTTAAGTAGGTAGTTATATTTATTCATTTCCTGTTGTGTGTTGTGGAATTGCATTAGGTGTATTTCTGATAGCTGCAGCAGAGATTTTATGATTGCAATCTTTATTGGTAGTTTATTTCCTACATATGAATAGGTGCAACTGATGAGCCCTGTGGGGACATTTTGCTAACAAAAGGACAGGTCATAAGGTCTTGAGAATGGGTCATTTCTGTCCCACATTGTTCAGGGACGCAAAGAAGTATGTTCAGGCATGTGATAGCTGCCAAAGGATGGGCCAACCCAACAAATTAGATGAAATGCCTTTGCAGCCACAGCTCGTGGTTGAACCATTTGATAGATAGGCTCTAGACTTTGTAGGGCCTATCAACCCTCCCTCAAAATAGAAAGTTCACATCTTGGTTTGCACAGATTACATGACCAAATGGGTGGAAGCTGTAACCTTGGTTAAGGCTAATGATCAGGCTGTGATTGATTTCCTGTATGAATAAATTTTTACTCAATTTGGAGTACTCAAGGAAATCATCACGGATGGTGGACCATAGTTTGTGTCTCACACACTAGAAGCACTGTTATAGAAATTTCATATTCAACACAGAATAACCTTGCCATATCATCCACAGGCCAATGGCCAAGTGGAGAGTTCAAATAAGGTCATTGAGGCTATTTTGACAAAAACAATGAAAAGCCATCATAAAGATTGGGCTAAGAGACTTCCAGAGGCACTATGGGTCTATCGCACTACATGGCATAACACGACTGGTTTTTCCCCATATGAGTTAGTTTATGGTAAGAATGTTGTTTTCCCAATTGAATTTGAAATCAGGACTTTGAAAATAGTTGTAGAAGCAAATATGGATTTATGAGAAACACATAGGAACCGACTGAATCAACTTAATGAATTGGATGAAAAGCGCACAGCAGCAGTAAATCATACAACTTTAATCCAACAATAGCGCTCTAAGTGGCATGACAGATTCATAAAGAATAAAGTCTCGAGGAAGGAGACTGGGCTCTATTATATGATTCACGGTTTAAGAGGGATTTCAAAGGCAAGCTATGCACTCGTTGGTTGGGACCTTATCAAAGAGATCATGTATTTGACAATGGAACAGTTTGGTTGATCACCATTGATGAAAACAAGACACCATTATTCGCAAATGGTCATCAGCTGCAACTGTATCACAAACTGATCTCAAGGGATGCTTTCATTTCACAAGTTGCAACAGATCTAGATTATCAGTTAACGCTAGGGTAGGGAGTTTTCTCAACCCCTATGATTTTTTAAGAACTACAATATCCACATAATTTGTACATAAATAATTTATTTTTCATTCTGTATTTTATCTATTTTTCATTTTGCACTTGATCAGTTTGTTTTGAAGATTTGTGTGTAGGGATTAATTGGAGGAACAATAGTCGTCACTGGGCCAGATGATTGTAGGCACCTTACATTGTTTCCTGATTTAATAAAGCTCTTTCAAGAAGATGGATGATTCGTTAGTTTTTCAACAGCCAGCTGAAAGTCTTCCTGTTACTCATTTTGCATAGCTGCGACTCCTTACCTTGCTCATTTTTCCTATTTTCGCAGTTGTAACTCCGCCATCTTTCCATTCCCTTCATTTTTTTCAGCAGTTGCGACTCTACTATTCTTTCCTATTCCGCTAAGTCTAGCAGCTACGACTCCGCTATTCCCATTTCATTTCCACTTTTTTCCAGCAGGTGCGAATCCACTAATCTTTCCTATTCTGCTAAGTCTAACAGCTGTGACTCTGTTATCTTCATTTCATTTTCGCCTTTTTCCAAGCAGCTGCGACTCTGCTAATATTGCCTATTCTACCAAGTCTAGCAGCTACTATTCCGCTATCTTTTCCTTTTCTCTAAATTTTGCAACTAGAACTATGCCATGTTTCGCCGAACTTTGCTCAAATCATTTTATTCATTGTCTGTAACTCTACTAGATTGTCTGCCTTTTGGAACGGTCTCGCCGTTAATGACCTGGCCTGCCTCGAATTTAAATGATGACTCCACAATTTCAATCACAGTCTCCCAAGAATGAAGGAAATTATTGGGCCATCTTGTTTTCTCATCAGCGCGAATGCACTTATCAGCTTGGTTGGCGGTGTCCAACTCATCTTGGAACACACGTATTCTACAAGAGATGCGACTGTGAAACATCATGCCTCGACATAATGGTGGCATGAGCATTAATTTTGAAGGTACGGATTCTAACTATAATCATGATTAGGAATCTATTGACATAGCAAGCAATAATTGTTATACTTGTTATTTATCCCTATCATCAATCCGTAGCAAATCAACTGAACCAAAATCACAATAAAGTTGTTACACATACTTATGATTTGATTGTCATTCTACCTGACTTGTATGATAATCCTGCCACAGGTTTTTATCTCAAAACTAACTGTGCCACCTTTCCAACAATGCTCAATCCAAACTTCGACTATCCATTGATCGTGTCTGCATGCAGTCAGTTGATGTTCGAAACTATAACTGGTGTATTCGTTACGATATTTTGCAAAAAGCATAGTGGTATGGGTATCCCTGTGAGGTATGTGCCGTTAACAATAGAATCTCTGTATAAAAATAGGAATGCCTTCGCTATCTTTCAAGAAGCAGGGTGGAAAGATTATTTTCAATGCTTGAATGGTTTCCATGAGCAAACAACCCTTGAATTTGCTCAAAATTTGACAAGCACTCATTTAGAGGTTCAAGGCATAAGGGTAGATGTTTTAGAGGTAATATTGGCAAAAGTAAGGGGACTTCCCATAATCGGGTATCGCTGGTTTAGTCATAAACATTGTCACCCGACTGCAACTGAGGATTTCCTGGCGGAAGGAGAAAGTGTTCGACCACGGGGCAGAAGAATATCCCTCGAGACTCTCCGAAGTCCTTAGGATCAAGTTGCACTCTTCTTAAAGAAATATATCACATGTGAAGGGAGGTACAATGTTGTTTACATCTATGAATTTTTTCTCTTATCACATTTGCGTTATCGCAAGCTATTAAATATGCCATACTATCTTCTTAGATCTTTGCAATGCATGGCTTATTACGCTAAAAGAGCTCAGCACCCCTTATCATCCCTCTCGAATCATGGGCTAATTAAACTTTTAATCTTACGAGCCCTGGCACATAACAAACTGACCTGGCCAATTTCTGGTTCGTCTGGGAACACTCCGTGAATTCTCTGCAAGATTAGTGGATGAGGACTGGAGTTCCTCAAATTCAGTCGGGGGGAGGAATGGAACACCCGAAGTTCAATTGGAGGATGAAGAGGAGATTGAAACTGAGGCAGCCAAAATTGCAACAATGGAAGAGGAACGTCAGGGGGAAACAGTAGCAGAAAGCATTCTAGAAGCTCTGAATGTGGAGACCTTCCCTGAAATAGGAAAAACTTTAATTCGAAAGGAAGGAGTTGCTCCTGTTTCTAAGGAAATAAGATTTGTTTTACCTCAAAGGAGAAAACAAGGGCTAATAAGAAAATGCCAGACATCCAGCCCAACGAAAAGGAGAAAAATCAAAACAGCTACTATAGCAGAAGCAGGTCAATTTATTAGGGCAGAAATTGGAATTCCCATCTTGAAACCCTGATCACATGTTGATACACAAGAACCTGCTATAGAAGAACCTCAACTAGAGAATATTATGTTTGAAAATGAGCTGTTAAAGGGAGAGGTGCAAGTGCTTCATGTAGAACTAGAAAAATGGAAGAAGACATGCCGAAAACAGGCAAAGAAATATGCAAGTTCAATGGTGGAAGCTATAGACCAATTGGGGAATTTATTGTCCATTCAGGGGAATGAAGGACATCCAGAAATGATATTCCTGGAGTGTGGAGATATTTTTAATATAGCAGGGCATAAAGTTACAGTAGTGGATCTAGAATTATAGAAACCCTCAGGAGCAAAACAATCAAAGGAATTCTCCCAGGGCACAGCCTCATTGTTTCAGGAACAATGAACCGATCCAGTAGGCCAAGAAGAATTAAGAACTAGGATGTTGTTACACAAGAACCAGCGCTCTCCAAATTTATTTTTGTTTTGTTGGAATTACAGCTCAGTGGAAAGATGCTGGGATAAGGACATAAAGAAAAGATCTTGTTTCAAAAGACCCAACACAAATTGGAAATGTGGTGAGTTCCAACATAAGATAAAGCTGCTTAGGGTAAGGGGAAGCTGTCACACAAGAACCAGCGTTTCCAATGGTTAAATTGTCAAAATTGATTCCGTCAACTCACTTGCATAATATTAACAAGGATCAGAATCAGGATCGAATTAATCCGTTGTTGCATAGGGACATGCAAATGGATAGTTGGGGGGATATGTTGGGCCCCAAAAATGCCCCTTTTTTACCATACATATTACACCATTTTTGCCAATTACACTCTACCTTCATAAACCATATACATGTATTTTTCCAGATTAACCAGCAATCCTGACAAGGCATACATCATTATTGTTTCATTAAATTAAATGCCTAAGATTGTTATGGTTATGAATTCTAGCCTTTGATTTATGCTAACTTATGTGATTTCATTAAGTTAAGGTCAAAGCACAGGTGTATTAGTCACCATGCCTTGGGAAAGAATCATACGTGGGCCAGCTGTTACTCTTCCAACTCTATTCCTCATATTTTCAAGGGACAACGCATCTCTCCACGTCAAGCTGTAACAGGTCACTGAAACAGAGCATAGTTGCAACAGACAGGACACCTCCCGATTGGTTGAACCGTTGATCCATTGACTGTCAGTGTAACAACATCCTTCATGATTAATGGCCTCATTGATTATGGCTGTAACAGTTAGTTGTAACTCTGCAGCATGAAGATCATAGATCTGCATTGCTGCATGAAATTAGTGGATCATGAACTATATTCCTCATGTATAAATTCTGGAAGGCTTTCCAAGTCTGGGGTTGGATAATTATTATTTTGTACGGGCTGTAACATAGAACTGAGACTGTGAATTACCATCTTCTAATGAAGATCAGAGTTACTTCCATTTATGTGTCTTAATTCGTGGTAGTTCACGGCATCCTCGTTAGAAGGCCAGGGCCCGCCTTCTCACAGAGATTGCCTAGTTAAGTAGGTATCTAGATTTATTCATTTCCTGTTGTGTGTTGTGGAATTGCATAAGGTGTATTTATGATAGCTACAATAGAGAGTTTATGATTGCATTCTTTATTGGTAGTTTATTTCCTGCATATGAATAGCTGCAACTGCGTGGTGTGACAATCGACTGTGTAGGTTAGTTTGATTAATTCATGTGTGTTCAATAGTTTTTATAGCCAAGTTCAGCTCCATTCCTTTCAGTCATTTATGCTTTCTAGGATTTCTGATGGTTATCAATTTATAGTCCAAGTTTATTTATTAATTCAGGCTGTTGTTGTATCTTTCATTGAGTTCATAGATTAGGTAGATCATGGATGAGTTACAGTAGTTATTGGATGGATCATTTTGGTAAAGATTGAATACTGTAGTTTGATAATTATAGGATTTAACTTCTCGCAAAATTAATCTAGTTCAATTTCATTCTTAGATCAATAACTGCTAGGTTGATTTCTGTAGGAAGGTAGTTGCACTTTGAATTCCTAGATGTATGAGTTAGATTAGTTTTCTTTATGGAATGGGTTTGGCTGAGCAGATAGGTAGGATTATCATCTTTATTTATTCAATCAACTGCTAGAGATGTTTATGCATAGATTGTGCTTATTTCCATTGAAATAAAAGACCTCCCTGGGTTTGACAATTTATATTGAGCATCTTGTGTGTAAGTTGTAATTAATTGACAGATAGGGTGACCAACACAACAGAGGTGCCTATCTTTGCTGCGTCACACATTTTTCATAAGCTACTAGCATATCCTCTATATGTGGTATTTCACTTCGCAATGGGATTCTTGGTGACGTAGGTGCTTTCTCTTTGAAGATGTCCTGTGCTTCTTCAAAGACTTCTTTGTTTTTCTCCAGGTTGAAAGTAGGTGTATTCCCACTAGCCTTTCTAATCTAGATTGTTTCAACTGGAGTCTTCTTAGTTTCAAAGTCTCCAGAATTTGAAGCTTCTGCTTTCCTATCCCTTCCTATGGCAACGCCAGTTCATGTCACCACATTAATACTTGGATCCACATCCGTTCTCTTAGCTGCGGTCAACTGAATGTTCGGGTTCAGTGCATCTTGATTTCTCTTTTGCATTTCTACTGCTAACACTAAGCAGTCTTCAATAACATGGTCAAAATATTTGCAATAATTACAAGTAGTACATGGGTTGGTACAATATCTAGATAAGTGACCTAGCTAGCCACAGTTGTAACACATCATCTGGCCTCTTCCTCTTCCTTGTCTTGGGCAAGTATTTCTTCCTCTTCCGTGAAATCCTCCATGGCCTCTGTATGCCACTTCATCATACTGCGCATTCTCTTGTTTCTGAGGAGTTTCTTCCTAGACTCTGTATACTCCACCACCCTCCATATGCTCTAGATCTCGCTTTCTTTCCATCATGAGCTGATATGATCTACAATTGGATTCATCATGTCCAACTGACTTATAGAAGTTGCAATATAAATTCTTAGGGGTGCACACATACTTCTGAATTAAGTAGCAGTCTTCTGGATGGTGTCCTCTTATTCTATAGATCTCACACCATGTCCCTTGGTTCTAAATCAGTGGGTTTAGTGCTCCACTATTAAGGTAGTCTTGAAACAGAGGGAATGCTCTCTAGTGTGCCCTTCTCCCTTGCATCCTGTACACCAGAATTCTTGCCTTTGTTCTTTCCCCTTTTTCATGTCCTGCAACTGTAATGTCAAGGTAGATAGATGGGTCTGGATCTAGGACATTCCAGTGCTAGTCTCACCTATTGGTGAAGCTTCCAACTTCATTGTGATTTCCAAGGCTTCTTCCTGTGCAGCCACCTTCTGCTGCATCAATGATAGTCTGATATGGGGAAACAACGTGGCTATAAACCATTCTTGGTGCTATTTTGGAGCTATGACAAAACTTAATTGGTCCAACAGTGTCTTAATATTCTTGTCAAATTCCCAGACTGTTTCATTAGGTTTTTGCATAATTTCCTTCAATTCTGTTATACATTGGGATTCCAACTTTGATTTCTTGAATTCACTCAATAGTGCAACCTTAATCTCCACTAAGTTTCTCTGATGACCTTGAGAATATTTCATGAACCAATTCAAGGCTCTATCTCTAAATGTAGTGACGAGCTGTGCTCGCTTCACAACATCATCCTGAACTTGCTTGACACTCCATACGGCTTCACATAGAAACCAATGTTGCTCAGGGTCCTCTAGACGCGTTCCTTTAAATATCGCCAATCATCCTTTTTCAAGGTGGTACAGGAGAATTCTGCGTAGTGTTCTGAGTGGTATTAGGGATGTTACTATGCGGAATGTTCTAAATCAGAATATTCTGAGTCATAATGGTCTAAGTCAGGATGGTCTGAGTACCCACTCCCACGATGTTACTGGTATTGATGATCTAAGGATTAGGAATATTAGCAACATGAGGGCTCTAAACTGAGGGATTCTGAGAAATAGGAGACGCAGTACTTGCAACCAGCGAATTCTGCAGAGTAATAGGCTGATAGGTGGCTAATAGGGGTGCGGTTTGGCTATCAAGCGCGGTTTGTAAATCAATGTCTATGCAGAGTCCATGTTCACTAGAAGTCTTCTTAGTAGTATACTTATTCATTTTTCCACTTCTCAAATTATGTGTCTCTTCGTCAAGATCACTAAATGTGTTATTGACCATTACAGATTCAAAAATTTCTTTAAACTTTACTGCATTCTTAAGATGCCTTTCTCAGCTAAAATCATTTTAATATATAAACTCAGATTGTTCATGCACTTACCTATGAAACCTTTGAAAACCTCTACTTCGACTGCGCTATAGGATTATAGGGTGTCCACAATGAACTCTGTCACGAAGCCTTCTAGTATATTGTCAACCCAAAAATCAAATGCTCATGAAAGTGGACTATCTATTGCTTTGATTCTCGCAATGAGCTCAAAGGTCCTGTGAAGAACCTGCAATAATTAATTAATGCAAATACACGAGATATCAGAAATAACAGAACTCATAATCACTTTTATATTGATCATAGGCCACTTCGAGGGGGCAGCCTCCTTTGAGCAAGCTCAATACGATTAACTTCACAGTGCCTTCAATGACCTCAACACACACTTATATACTAAGTCTATGCCCCATACTATGGGTCAAAACCATGGGACATATAATACTACAGGACGACTGACAAAGCATATGCGTCCAATACTATGGGTCAATACTATGGGCTAATATAAACTATGGATCAACAAATACTACTAGACGACTTACAAAGCATATGCATCCAACAACAATATACTAACATAGTAAAGAGAAGGATTGACACGGGTTCCTAACATCCCCTCTCCCTTAGAAAAAGCTTTGTCCTCAAAGCTTTGGTTGGAGAAATTGCTCCAGAATCTGAAGGAGTGGTTCCCCGGTAGCATCCTCGGGTTGCATCTTGGGCCACTAAAGCCTTCGGAGTGTCAGGGAGGATTTCTTGGAACGCTATAGACGAAGAAGAACCCTATCAGCTGCGTGGAAAATGCGCTCAGAACGGTGCTGATCGGCTTGTTGTTTCAGGTGAATTCTAGCCATGTGAAGATTGTCCTGCAGAATGAGAAGAATCTGATCGTGGTTGTGAAAAACCGAGTCAATTTCCTGAACTAGGGAGCTGCTAAGGGTGTATGGAAGAAGAACTGGTGGTGTCTATCCATATACTGCTTCATATGGTGTCCTTTGAGATGTGTTATTGTACCACCAGAGCGCTGCTAGGAAATCCATCGAAATAGTTGGCCAAAGCTGTGTAGGGATGGGAAAGGGTTTGAGCAATCCTAAAAGGAGTGTCGTTTCACCCTTGTTGACCTGGAAAGTATCACAGTCAACAACCATCTGTTGAATTGTCATTTTTAGTCCCTGCCAAAAGAAGTTACATTGTTCCCAGTCATACATTTTGAAGAACCCAGAGTGCCCTGCTAATGAAGAAGCATGGAGTTCATAGAAGAGATAGCCCCGTTGAACATATTGCAACCAATTTGGAACAAGCAGAGAAAGAGCTGTAAGAGAAACTGGGTCATCAATTGTGCGAAAAGGAGCATCTGCCACTATATTGTCCTTAACCTTCTTGTAAGTGATCGCATAGGGATAACCCATGAGTTGGATAACCCATTTCATGTGTGTTGGGTAGGAGACCCATTGTTCTAGAAAATTTTCTAGACTCTGGAGATCAGTCTTGATGTAGAAATAATTCCCTAATAGGTATGGCTGCCACTTCTATACTACATGCAAAATAGCCATCAGTTCTTACTGAGAGGTAGATACAACTAAATTCTTACCGGAAAGGTCTCTTGAAGGCGGCAAGCTCATTGGTTCAACAAAGACACCTGCATATCTATCCAAGGAAGTAGTGGAGACCATTGATGGGTGCATCTGAATGGAATGGAGCTGAGCGATGACACCATGTGAATTCTTCTTAAGGATTTTTTCCAGGCGATGTGAACTGATGATGCGAAGAGACCCTGGTTGTAAGATCATTAATTTGTGTTGTGCCCCATTGACTGAAAATTGCATCCAAAGTTCTGCAAAATCCCATAAGATGGGGCCAAGTGTGCGTAACCATTGAACACCCAAAACCACATCACATCCGCCTAAGGACAAGGAAAACATGTCAGAGCACAGGTTATAATCTTCCATAGAGATACGCACATTGTGACACTTCCCCTTGCAAGGTAAGGTTCCCCCATTGGAAACCATGACTTCAAAGTTGGAGCAAGGGTGGACAAAAAAATCAGCCTGTTTTGCAATCCGAGGGTCAATGAAGTTATCAGTTCTACCAGAATCAATGAGTATGGTAAGAGGGAGCTTCTTGAAGTATCCCCTGACTCGCATTGTTTGTGGGGTGGTGACGCCGGTTACACCATGGAGAGAGATCTCGAGTGGGTTGTCCTGAGATGGGGTGTCAACATGCGGGTGTTGAATGTCAACCTGATCATCTACTGTATCTGGAGCTTCTTCATCAAGTTCTGAGGTAGGCAGATAATCCATATCCAAGAGATAGAGCTTTTGTTGAACACATCTATGTCCCCGAGTGAATTTCTCATCACAATTATAACAAAGCCCTTTTTCTCGGCGTGCCTGCATCTGTGTTTCAGACAAATGCTTGATAGGAGTAGGCGTGATGGGAGGTCGTTGAGAACCCATATTTCTGAAGGGAACAAAGGTGGGTTTGGAGCATTGTTGAGATGTGATCTTGTCCTATGCCAACTTAGCCAACCCTAGGACTTCCATCATTGTGTTGGGATATAACATTTTGACCTCTGAGCGGATTTCATCCTTGAGACCACTGATAAAACAACTCCTGTAGAATTCATCAGACAATCCTTCTGTGTGATTGGCTAGTTTCTCAAATCCTGTCTGATACTCTCTCACTGTGCCAATTTGGTGAAGTTTAGTGAGTGGTCCTGTGAAGTCATCAAAAGCACTAGGATCAAATCGTGGCAAAAGGAGTTGGCAAAAATCTGTCCAGTTTGGTTCGGGATGAGCTTTGATGTACTAACGGTACCATTGAAGGGTTTCTTATTCCAAATGAAAGGATGCAAGTGGAACTTTCTGGACATCAAAAGTATTATGCAGACTGAAATATTGTTCTGCTCGGTATATCCATCTAGTCGGATCAGTACCATTCAAGCAAGGAAAATCAAGCTTCGGCCCACGAAAATTGTTGGAAGAAGAGAACCCGGTGGCTGCAAAAGATTCTGGCTCTCGGTTATTGTTCATGGATGAATGTTGAAGATGGAGGTTGAGAAATTTTTCATCCAGATCTTGGAGTTTGGTTTGGATGGCTGCAAGTGCTTCCTCCATGGTGTTTGCTCCTGCACGGGTGACAACCACAACCAAGAGTTTTTTTTTTTGGGGGGGGGATTTGATAGAAAAACACAAACATAAGCTTATTTAGTAAAGGAAGATTTGGATTTGGGAAAAACTTGGATGGGTAATTGGGGTATGACTAGGTTTTGGACACTGCCGAATAGACAAGGAAGCAAAAAATGAGGATTTCAGAAGCGGGGTGAAAGGATGGGAAAATTTGGCAGAGGGGGACAAAGAAGCAGAATTCAGAAAGGAACTCTGTGGTAAAATTTAAAGGTGATTGGGTGAAATCTGAGGAAGTTATGGCAAACCCTAAAAATGGACAAATGTGGGATTTCGAGCTTTGGGAAGTAGAATTGGGGATAGGGTCCTCAGGAATGAAATATGCAGAATGGGATTATAGGGGTTCCCCGAAAGTTTCAAGGGAAACAAAGTGAAAAAAATGGAGATATGGAGAAAAAATTGAATTGTCCTAGTTTTTTTTGTTTTGTTTCGTTTTTATTTTTTTATTTTTTTCTTTTTTTCATTTTATTTTTTATTTTTTTTAGAATGGGACGGCTACGATTTGGAAGGGATCTGAAACAGATAGATCTGAAACGGCGCCGAATGGATTGAAAATGACTGGATCTGGAACCGCTTTTAGAATGGATCTAAACGGCTGGATCTGAAACGGTGCATCAGTGATCGACAACAGTTCAGCTGAAAATAGATATGGACCCCAGGTTTGTGCAGCTTCCTAACAGTTCAAGGGTTTCATTCGGTCACCAATGCTATATGATGGCTTGTGTATTGGGGCAGTACCCCTCACTCCACGGCTCAGATAAAACTGATAACCGCTTTGCCACAAACGACAGATCTTGGTTTACCTCATGGGTGGGAACTAGTCAATCAGGTAGGGGTCGTTGCCTTTTTTGCTGGCAGGTCCTCTCAATGGGCCAGCTACTTCAGGGTTCCTGTGGTACTCCTCACAATGAGTTTTAGGGCTTATGCCCAAGTACTTCCCACAGTTAAGCGGATAGGGATTATTCCCAAATCCGAACCTGCAACAGATGCGAAAAAAAAAAAATTGACAGAAATTTCACCCAACAAGCCCAAGAAAGTGCTCTGATACCAGATGTGAAGAACCTGCAATATTTAATTAATGAAAATACACGAGATATCAGAAATAACAGAACTCAGAATCACTTTTATATTGATCATGGGCCACTTCGAGGGGGCAACCTCCTTTGAGCAAGCTCAATACAATTAACTTCATGGTGCCTTCAATGACCTCAACACACACTTATATACTAAGTCTATGCCCAATACTAGGGGTCAAAACCATGGGACATATAATACTACGGGACGACTTACAAAGCATATGCATCCAATACTATGGGGCAATACTATGGGCTAATATAAACTATGGATCAACAAATACTACGGGATGAATTACAAAGCATATGCATCCAACAACAATATACTAACATAGTAAAGAGAAGGGTTGACACGGGTTCCTAATAGGTCCACTTGGTGGGTACTTTTAGATGGAAACGGTTCTTTCGCTCTGCGAGCCTCGATAACCACTCGTGCAACTCGTTTCCAAAGGATGCCCATAAAATTTCGTGAATATATTTCCAAAAGTATTTGTTCAACCAATCTATGCCAAAGAGATGCAAATGTTTATTCTCGTTCCTTGTGAAGTCTCTTTCAGTCTTGTCACACTAGGCCCAAATCTCTTTCTTGTATAGGTGCCAATTTTCTGCAATCAACGGGACCTTTTCATTTGAGCACATCACTATTTCAAGCACGGAAACTCATCACCGATTCTTAGCACGGAAATAGAACCATTTGTTGGCTTACATAATTGTCTTGAGGTTTTCTGTAAAGACCCAGTTTCTTCACGTTTCAATGAACCAACAAAACCCCTTTTCACCAGCCCTTTCGGAAATAATCTTCGAACAGACTGAGGTCACACCCGAGGCGAAGTTATGGGGGAGCTCCAGAATCAGGTTTCCATAGCTAGGTGATGAGTGTTCAACTAGATCTGGAAAACAGCGCACTGCGGGACTCGCGCTGTGAACTGAGGGCTGCACGAAGCTTAACCCCTTCGTGGTCAACACTTAGACTATCGTGCATCCAAGGACTGCGCGATGTCGGATGGTCTTTCGACGACAGGACAACGCAACTGATAACTACGCTTCCTGTATAGACTTGACCAACTTCGGTGACTTTACTTAGGATTTCCTATCCATTCATCAATTTCCTTAGATGAATTATCTTATGACTTATGCAATATGACAACACACAATATACTACGCACTTTCGGTGCTGCGCTTCAAGTGAGTCGCACGGCTCGAACTCCACTTACTTAAGTATTAACCCAATCTACTAATGCATTCATTCTTCCTTAGAAATACCTATGCATCTAACATTCATCCACATATGTGATACTTAACATATTATTCCCATCTTCATTCTTTATGGTGAATACATATAAAAGTAAGAACATATAAACTAATAAAAGAAATATTAAGCATTCATTGTAAGCAAATATATAGATTCAAACACATGAATAGTCACACAACATAGAATTTAACGTGGTTCACCCCCAGGATGGGAGCTACGTCCACAAGATCTGTTGTTATATCATCTTGGGAAGGGTACAATAGTTCCAATCTGCGCACTCAGCTGCAAACTCTCTTCTCTCTTGATAGGTCTCTGTGCACATAGCTGCAGAGCCTTTACAATGGCTTTCATCAAAACAAAAAGGTATTGCTCAATATTATACAATCAAGATTCAAGATTAACCCTTTCCCCTACAAAATGTTCCTTCTTATAGATCATGCCCGTAGGTCATGTCTTTACAATGCATTGGCAAAAACCCTAAGGTTTCCCAAAACTATCGTCGTTTTTCCTTAACCGGACTATTAGGCGCTGATAGTGACTCATCTGTTGTTTCCATCCTATGCGTGTGGTTACATCGCTTTCAACCTTCCCTGTCGACCACATGCCAACTGTCACTTTGACCCATTAATTCCTTCTTTAATGGCTTTGTGCAGCCAGTTCACATCATTCTTCACTTTCCCGTGTGACCAGTCGCTTTCCGTCCGCGATACTCCTTAACCGCCTACTTGGTAGTCATGGAATATTTTAACCAAAAATAGACCACCGATGGTCTTACCGGAATATGTATCATTTTCCTTCCAACATTTTTCCTTTCCATATCCCCATGGATCAGGCTCTTTGTAGCATTGTCTCTTCACGGCGCTAGCTTCCTTTCTCTGCCGATGCTGCGCTGCGCTCAACTTCGCAGCTCCCAAAACTGTCTTTGCTAAAACTTCTTCAACTAAACTGCACTCAACTTCGCAGTTCCATAACTGTTTTGTCCCAAAATGCCTTACTTGTGCCAAGCCCAACAATAGGATCGATCACTAGTGGAGTAGCATTTTGTGGAGTTTTCTGGTAAAATACTCATCTTGTTTACTGAAAGATATGTCGTTAAAATATTGGGGAGAGATGAGTGAAATGAAATGGTTATGTATGATTTAAGAATGTAAATGATAACCATCCAAGTTACAAGGCCGGATTCAATAAGATATAAGTACGCATAGACACTCACAGACACCTAAGGTAAGCCTATACCACCCCGGAAATGGCGCCAAAAATGTTATCACACAACTTGTAGATGTCCCAAAAGGTGATGATATCCAGGATGGTAGAGGAGATGTACAACTAAAGAGGTGACCTAAGAGAGACATGATTCCCAAGGATAAATGGTTGTCACATTAATCGAGGCACTCTTCACTTTAGATCAAGACAAAGCATGAAAAAGAGGAAGACCCTAACCAACCAATGAAGGCTAGCGAACCTACTCCAAACCTTCTAGGGAAATGTGAAAGTGAAAAGAGAGAGATCAAGAGTAAATGGATCTAGATATAGGGAATATAAGTGGGAAAATGGGGTTAGGGCTTGGTTCAGGAGGCTTGTGGAATGGAAAAATGCTCAACCATATATTAAATATGCCACTTATGAGTTTAATTGAATAGATCTAATGCCAATCAAGAAGACCCAAGTGGGGCCCACCCTTAAATTATTGAAAATGAGTGAAATGGGGCCCGCAAGATAAAGTTTAAGTTGGAATGGCACTAGAAGGGTGTCTAATCCATAGATATGATGTTTTGAAGAAAAATCAGCAACACCCAGATGATAGATCTGGAAAAATTCCACTCACCCAGAAGTGTGACCTCCCTCGGAGAGGCCTAGTGCCTTAGATATAGGGGTAAATGGAGTCAGATTCCCACCAAATTTGGTCTCCAAGGTTTATTAATTATTTATGAGGTGGGTTTTAATTATTAAGCCGAAATAATCACCAAGTCTATCAAATATAAAAACTAGGGTTTTAGTCAATGAGGGTGTGAAGTGACCAATGGGTAAAATGGATGAAAATAGATATGTACCTTGTAGATATTACCTCAAAATCTCATGGCCATCTTGAAAATTGATAATCATTCCCAAGTGAGGGAATCAAGAGTGAGATCTAGCTTCCTCAAGTGAAATCGCTATCCCTCCAAAGTGACAAGTGCGCCCTTCCTTGTCAAGAACGATCTATAGTGAGAATCGATCAAGAATGAAAATGACTATCCAGGAGAAAATATGAAACAAGAAGCATCAAATATGTCACAAAGATACAATAAATATGCTCCCTGAGACAAAGGTTGATCCGAGATATAGATATGGGGTTTCCCCACAATATTTCCCTCTTCAATTTTCCCTACTCTTCTACCACACAGCCTCCCTGCATAGAAAATGTTTGTACAAGATAGATATGCAATGATAACATAGAGAAAAGATTGTATATTCAAATTGCAAGAGCATCCATCAAAGCTAGAGAAGTATATCTGCAAAAATAGTATTTTATTCCAAGTGTTCAAGAGCCCAAAGGTGCCTTTACAATAGGGGGGTATCTTCCTTAAATAGGAATGAGAGAGACCAAAACCCTAACCACTTTACAAATGAGTGGTGGAGATCAAAATATAGATACAATATAATCAACGACTATTATGTGCCAGAACAATAATACATGGATCAACTCACTAAGAGGGAGTGTTCACTCACTATAGAGGCCCTCGGTGTTGGAATATTCACACCATCATTTTTGTATTTTGCATGCTTGCATGCAAAACTGCATGTTGCATTCATTTTTATGCAACTGTGTGCATCCATTCATCATCATGGTTGTCTTCCCAAGACCTAGAGCTTACTTCTAGCTCTCTAGAGCCTATCTTTAGCCCTCATTTGGCCTCCTACCTACCTAATGCACCCTCCTTGACTTATCTGGTTAGCATGTGCACCCTTCTCACCTACCACTATCAGTTAGATTGCTCTTAATCACCTACCATCAGTTATCACTCAGTTAGGGCACCTTATCTCACCTACCGGGAGTTATCATTCAGTTAGTGCATTGATTGAGTAGTTCTTCCACTGATTGCTCATACTGACTTCTTGTAGATTTTAGTTAGCTAGTTCTGGAGTTCCACTTGACTATTTGACAACCTCATGCGCCCCCCTTGGAGTCTCCATTCCCTGATTTATGCCTAGATGGTTCTGTTAGACTCAGTTAGACACACTTGAATGAATGTTACCATTTATGACTGATACTATTGACTGGATGATGTCTCCATTGTTATCCAAGCTAGACTTTGAGTTAGACAACCTCATGCACTCCACTTAGAGTCTCCATTCCTTTATTTATGGTTAGTTAGTTATGTTAGACTTAGTTAGACTCACTTGACTGACTCTTACCACTCATGACTGATACTGCTGATTAGTTGATGTCTCCGTAGTTATTCATGCTAGAATTTGAGCTCAAAATTTGAATGCCCTACTTGGCTAATTTGAATCCTATATGATGCCTCATCATTGATTATTGTAACATATTCTCTACATTCATTATTCATTGTATGATATTGACATTGTCCATTATTCTATGTTTATGAGTGATTATTGAATGCATGCTTCTTCTTCTTTCCAAATAATCTTGAGAGTTAGATTGTGAGTTTGTTACAGTTGCTAGATCCCTGTGGATTATCACACTAGGGGGGTCGCGCCACATAAAAGGTAACTAGGACAAGTGTAGGAGTACATGGTGGGGCTAGGAGGTATTAATTCCCTTCATTAGCATCACCCCATGGCACAATAAAATAAGGTATGACTCAATAACATGTCAAAGTGACCAAATGACCAAATCGTGCCCCCCCTCAATGAGAGAATAAAACATCAAATAACAAACTTGAGAGTGTGTGGACCCCAATAAATACTACAAAATGATCTGGAAGGAGTGGGATACATCACAAATGACCTCTGAACAAACCTCATGCAAAAAACTTGGCTCAGTTTCCCAAATTGATTTCCTCAATGACCTTTTTATCCCATTTTTATTCCACCGGAAAATCATCAAAATGCATGTAGCTCTCTGCCTGGTATCCCAGACACAAATATGACTGCACCAACATGTTTGGATATGGGGTAATATGGTAATAAAAATTGGTTGGACCCCCCATCTCCTCTGTAAATCCCTAGGAAAACGTGCTAAATCAATGCAACTGCTAGACATGCCATTTCTGCACGGAAAAATTGGAAAAAAGGTGGAAATATGACTTTATCACCACTAGGAGTGCTTGTAACTAATAACTGAGTGTCTCAATGGACTCAGAAGGTCCAAATGAACTAGAGATGAGTAACCATACACCCTATGGAAACCTATATGATCATCTGTAACCTTAGCCATACCCAGACAATATAAACAATAATGGTTCAAAAATAATAATAACCATAAAAAATACATCAACCATCATATGAAACTTGTTTCCACTATATGGAATAATCAAAGGTATATTGGAGAACCATAAATCATCATCATCTAACATCACTGGTCCAAATCATCACGGATCCCAAGGTTGACTTGGTCAAACTAGGTTTGACCAGGTCAAGGCTAATCAAAATATGACCCAGGCTAGAAATTCCTGATGCTGCAAGTGAAAATGGTTAAAGCATGCTCTGTTAATCATTCTGATAGCAAGACTTGAAGTATTAAGCATCATTTCACTAAAAAGTAATAGATAATTATACCAAATACAAGTTTAAATAATCATGTACTAAAAATAGAACCTCGGGAATATACTCATTCTGTAGACATGAACATTTTGATAGCAAAGGGTGAGGGTGAAGAATGCAAGGCTAGGATAAAGGGACAACTTGACTTACTCAACACTGTGATACTTTGGATAAGGGAAAGGGAATACACACTTAAGCATTTGTCGAATAATAAACACACAGGGAATGATAGTGTCTCACAAATGGAATAAGTTGTTTAGAGGAGTGCTTATTCAACATTGGAAAATGTCTACAACTCATATCCAAGTTGAAACAGCTTCGTGAGAGTATTTTCTAGAACCTCCATGGTTGGGTTCCTGGCTAACCGTAACTTGAGGTTCTAGGGGACACTTAGAATTAGCTGTCCCTTACTCCATCTCACATCAAAACCCACAGGCTTCATGAGGAATTAATCATTACATTTAAATTATAACCAGTAGTCTTTCAATTTAGCATATATTTAACCACTACTTTTCAGGCCTTTATGACCCTTCTTGGATTTTGCATGTGCTTAGAAGCACAACTAATCACAGCTTACATCCAGGGTGCTTTACATTTCAATTTCCATAGCCCTCTTTTACTGTGCTAAGAAGCACAGCTTTATTTGTTTCCATGCGCTTGCAAAAAATATAATATAATAGTTTCCATATGCATGTAATGATGGTAGTACAATTTGCTTCAGGTTTTAGCCCACACAACTCAAGCAACTAGTGCGATTTTCTACAATCAAGACCAAACATTGGGGCAACCGACTAGAGTGATCAAGGTATCAAATCCAACACACCTAAGCTCAGGAACCAACACTAGTGGGTACTCCTTGCTCACAAGGATCAAGGATTCGGTAAGTTATGTTTCCAACTCAAAGCCAAGACACAAACTAATAGGGATGCTATCCAACACAGAGGAAAAAGTGGGGAGGTCCTCCATATCACAGGCTAAGTTGTAAGTCGGGGTGAAAACCAAAAAGGGAGAGATAACAGATGGATGTTGAAAGTGAAGGTGATCCGGATTTATGTGGGAACGAAACAAAAGATAGCATATACAGAATCATATACAGAGATATATTGCAGGAACACAATGATACAGTAAACACATATTCTATTAAATAGCAGAAATAGAATAGACTGTAAAATACAATAGTTGGAATGGTGGCAGCTATCTCTGAGAAGAGATGTGGCCGCTATGCTCATTCGTGCCAAGATGAATACAAAGAGAGGTCGGAAGGACCTATTTATCATAAGCATGACGGAAAGAATCCCAAACATCCAAAAACCTAACCCTAGAAGATGAACCGTCATAAAGTTTGCGGCCCCAAGGTGGTTAGTTGAACAGTCAACTTCCCGGGGTCATAACTTTTGCATACGATCTTCGGTTGGGGTGCTCGGTAGCCCGTTGGAAAGGTCTATCCGAGATTTACAACTTTTGATTGGGCCCAAATGCATGCCATTGGAAACCATTTGGTCCCCCAAATCGCCAAAAAATGTCGTATAGGGCCTCAAAATGGCTCCGGAAGTTCAGGACCCGAAAAACTGCTAAAAATAGTAATTTACCAAAATTGCCAGAAGGCTGTTTTGAGCCAGTTGGAAGAGGTGGGCCGCCACCGATATCCACCTAGATCAGAAGGTGATGCCTAATCTATCAATCCATAAAGGTGGGAATGATGATGTTCACACTCCTAAGAGGGTAAAACCAATGAGTATAAAACAAGAGCTTCAAATTAAGAGTAATAAGACCATTTAGATAATCAATAATAACCATATCCATGTCATACATAAATATACTTCTAGATCATGATCAATAGATACTAATTCAAGCTACCAAAATGACAAAAAGAGAAAGATAATCAAAACCAATGCACACCATATACTTGCTGGGCCATATACATGTACCTCCTACCTGAAACATCTATAACCACTGAATACAATGATGCTGAAATGCTCGGCATTGCACTGCTCTGCATGGGATAAAAGGTTACCTCGATCATCAAATCTGAGGTCATGAGGCTCAGTCTTGGAATAAGGTTCACTGCATGTTTGATATGGGGCTGCTCTGATATGTTAGTGATTGTAATGTCCCTTTTTTAAAATTTTATTAAAATGCCCAATTTTTCACTTTTTCCCCAATTTCGACCCTTGACTAGTTTTGATGCCTGGATCTCCAATTGCCCCAAATGCTCCCAAATATTTTGAGAAGGTATATGAATGATAATAGTACTTGGTTATGATGTTCAAAGATAATATATGGGCACCAAAAGACCTCTGCAAACTCCTTTAAAATTCTGGACAAAGTATGTAATTTTACTAGCAATTGGAGGTTCAAATCCCACCAGGGTAATGATTGAAATTGGCTTTCCAAATGCCTCCAAACCCACTCGAATTTATGAACATAGGTAGGGTATGTGTTAGGGATATTATTAAGGTCCCATATGCACCATTAATCATTTATTAATTCTATTCTAACCTCTCCATAAATAGCCGCAAAAAACCACTAATTCGACCCTTGCGGAAATGGCAAGAAATCTTCTCCAAATGTAAATAAACTGAGTAAAATGATTTCAAATTCTTAAGTGATGAAAATCAAACTTGTAAAAATAATGCATGGGAGTTAATTCATCATAAATGTATCAGATAAATAATCTTTTATTCGAAATCTTCAGCATTACAAAGGTATACATCAATAGAGTGAGGAAATGGTCATTGTTTGCTCATTAATAATCAGTTTTACATACAACCACTTGGTATTTCGACCCGAAACTTTTTGAATAATAAGAACAGAGTATATTAATATTATTACAATAAAAAATACATCATGAGAAGCTCTCCCAAGGAGTACAATATCTCAC